>JACDOX010000132.1:194347-277536 GCA_014549065.1 Cardinalis cardinalis
CTGAGCAACACAGGGAAAGGTAGCACACCTTACCAGGAAGGGTACTACTGTATGTCCTGCTACTAGTGTCACAAATTATAATACTTTATGCCAAAGTTGGTCCTACTAACAATTCCAAAAATAAAGTTAATTACAGCCATCAAATTTAGGCTCAGGAATCTAATGTCTGCTACAAAATGCACTGGAAAATCTAAAGAGAACCTTGCAATGATGCTGAAGGTTATGAGGGTAACAGGCTAAGTTTGCTGGCTGCTTTTCTCATCCTCCTCTATCTTACACTTACCTATAAGAGCTTACACTGAATATTTGCTATGGCCATGCTATTTCTCATTATATTGCATTTCCATATTATGACCAGCTGAAAATAAAAGGAGAAAAATCCTTTCTGCTCTGGTGCCAACAACACCAATGTCTTACTGGAAAGCATCTTGTCCGTTCACATCACCCATTTTTTACACTTTACCTCAGATATCACCCAGAATATCTTCTCTTCTTACCAGTTTTCTCACAAGATGGCAGTGAAAAGGGAAGTTGATTTACAACTACTCTTCTGTATCACAGCAGAGTAATGCGTGGTATGCTCTGTGTAGAGCCTCACCTTTAATACCCCTAATGGCAGTACAGGCTATAAACTCCAGCTGATATCCAAAGACTACTACCAAAATCACTAAAAAACAATGGTGGACCCAGAATACTGTTACTTTCAAGTAAGACAGAGGTGATCCAAAAATGAATTACTGGGCCAAGACAAACTGTATTCAATTTTTGTATTGAACTACAGTTTTCTTCTACTCTGTACACTCMGTGACTAGGACTGCCACAGTGCAGAAGAGTTAGGAATTCAGATCAGGACAAAGCTGGCTACTGGCTCACTCACTGCACTGATGTGCATCAAATTGTACTGGTTGGGAGCTGTTGACTTGCAGTCACTCCATCATAGAAGGTCAGCAGATTGGTCAGGCATGATCTGCCCTTTGTAAGGCCATGCTGTTTTGTCTCAGATCACCTCCTTGATCACCTGGCTTGTATGTGATTTAACAGTGCTTCCAGGAGGATCTGCAACATTAAATTGCCAGGCACAGAGGTCAGGCTAAGAGGTTTGTAACTCCTCACATCTTCCTTACTTCTCTTCTTAAAAATGGAGCAATGTTTCCCTTTTTCTAGTCACCAGGTACTTGGCATCACTGCCATCACTTTTCAAATACAATAGCAAATGTTTGCCAACAGCAGCACTCAGTTCCCCTCAGGAATCGGATTTCCCTGGGATGCATGTTGTCAGATTCCATAGACTTGTGGTTGTTTGGTTTCACCAAGTGGTACAGAACCTGCTCTCTGCCCACAGATTCAGTTCCCCAGCTCCCATCTAAAGTTCAAGAACTTGAGAGATGCGGTAAGCTGACTACAAGCCAGCGAATACTGAGGGGAGGAACTCMTTGAGTAATCCAGCTTTCTCTGTATCTCTTGTTACCAGTTCTCCATTTTCACTTCTAAGGGACCATTACTTCCTTGGCCTTTCCCTTCTTACCTATATCCTTAATAGAATTCCTTCYTGTTATTCTTCACATGTCTTGCCAAGCCCAGTTCCATCTGTACCTTGGCTTTCCTCATGCTGTCCCTATACACCTGAACCATATCCCAGTACTCTTCCCAAGTCACCTGTCCCTCCTCCACTGGCTGTGCATTTTCTTCTTTCTTCTCAATTTGAGGAGCAGCTCTTTGCTCAGCCATGCCATTTTCTTGCCTGCCTAGCAAGATTTTCTACACATTATGGTGGTGAGCTCTTGTGCTCTAAGGAAAATGGCCTTAGGGTGCTGCCAGCTCAGGTCAGTCCCTGTGTCCTTAAGGACAGTTTCCCAAGGCATCTCATTCACCAACTCCTTAAACAGGTCAAAGTTTTCTCTTCCACCTTCAGGGTCCTGACCATTCTCCTTGCCAGGCCCACGCTCCATGACATCACACATTTCACCAGGGCATGGTCACCACAGCCCAGGCTGTGTCCAGACTTAACCCCTCAAATGAGCTCATTCGCATCAGTGAGCACCAGGCCCGGCCATGCTTCTCCTCGGTTGGTCTGGCCAATACCTGCACCACGAAGTTGTCCTCTGCACACTCCAGGAGTGTGCTGGATTGCTTACAGCTGGCTGTATTGCCCTCCCAGCAGATGTCTGGGTGGTTGGACCCTCCCATCAGGATGAGAGCGGGTGAGGATGATGTGCCCTGCAGCCAAACCAAGAAGGCCTCATCAACAGGCTCCTGTGGATCAACTGCCAGGGGTCCTTTCTTGGTCTCCCTGCCCAACTTCTCCTGTTCAGCCCATTGTTACCCACCACTGTCACTGCTCCACTCACCAAAGGAAGATTCCTGTGTCACTGAAATATGTCATGGTTGCCTGTGGCAACACCCTTGATACAGCACCCTGCTYGAGAGAGATGCCTCCAGGTCTCTCATCCCTTCAGTGAACCACAGAATCTCCTGAGTTCAAAGGGACTTATCAGGATCATCGTGTCTATCACACAGCCCCATCCCAAGAATTGGGCCTGAGAATGTTCAAATGCTTCTTGAACTCTGTCAGGCTTGGTGCTGTGRCCACTTCCCTTAGGAACCGGTTCCAGCGCCCAACCACCCTCCAGGTGAAGAACCACTTCCGGACACCCAGACTGAACCTTCCTGACACAGCTTCCTGCTGTTCCCTTGGGTTCTCTCAGTGCCTGCCCCTCTGCTTCTCCTTGTGAGGAACCTGCAGGCAGCTATGAGGTCTCCTTTTGGCCAGGCTGAACAAGCCAAGTGAAAGCAGCTCCTTGTATGACTTCTTTGGGCCCTTGCTTGGGGGTCGCTGACTCCAGGAACCCCCTGCCCTGCTCATTCTCATGCTCAGCCCCCAGAACTTACACTGCTGTCCCTGCTGCTCTTTGTGCCTCACTGATTGTCCCTAAGCCTTCCTCATAACTTTTGAGATATATTTGACACTTCTCAAGCTTTATCAGATGTAGCACAAGCAATACTTATTCCCTTTTACGAATCCTTTAAAGACACTAAATGGGCACTTAAATGCCCATTGTTCATCCTTCTGAGAAATTTTTCTTTCAAAATTCCAGAACAGAGCTGGGCTTCATAGGCTTGACCAGAATATCTTTCTTTGGGCAAAACAATAATGTTAAACAAGACAAATCTTCCCCAGTAACTCCTTCCCTCTACTGCAGGGCAAGGTCTTGAGTGGTCATTCCTGGCAGAAGTTCTGCAGGTTTCCCCCCTACAGAGGACTTCAAAGCTGTGGGAGCCACTAAGTTGAGTTGTAGAGATTGCAAAGCAAAAACCCACCAAAGACTTCACATGCATGTTTAACCAAAGAATAGTAGTATGCTAATAATTCCTTCATGTTAATAATTTCTATTGCATTGATGAGTAGAGGTCCCTATTAGCATGTCACTATGAACAATACCTCAGCTGAAGAATTCACTACTTCAGGAAAAAAAGTGAATTGCAAGGAAATGGAAAAGTGAGGGAACAGTGAGAGTACTTATTTCTGCCAGAGCATCTGCCCAGTCATTGCAAGGTGTTTTGTAGGTACTGTGCTGTAAGTAAATGGATTACAAGAATAATTTAAAAGAAATTACTGTTCTTTCTCCTTCCTCATGCCCTCTTATCTCTTACAGACACAGACAGTTTTAGCAGAGAGATTCATTGCCTTTTCATACTAATGTTTTCAAACATTTTTTATGTGTGTAAATGAAATGCCAGAATTTCCTTCTGCATTTAGTAAGAATTCCTTTTTTTTCAAGTATTGGGTGCACAGTAAAAGGGCATTCAGATTATACCAATGTACTTTTGTGAGGATTTTTTTTTCCCCAGAGGCATTATRCTTCAACCAGCAAACCATTTACCTGCTGCTGGTATACACACARCTTCTGAAATCCTTCGCTCTCATATTTTTCCTAATTATCCTCCTTCTTTGWCCTACAGTTCCTCAACATGCAGAAGAAATAAGGTGGCACTTCAAACCAACCTCAATTAAACTTCTCTAGTTTATTGAAAGTTGCTCAAACGGCTTCTCCCTATAAGGAGAATTTCTAGATTATTTTATAGAAAGAAGTATTGGAGAAGAGAGTTCTGGTGGTGACTAATAGGTGTTATTCTCTGAGAGTGTTGAAACCCCTTCAGTGTGAGTGGTGAACTACATTCAGATGGGCTTCCAACTGCATGTGTGTGCTTGAGCCATGTTTCTCAAAATGCTATTCCTGGGGGCAGCTTGGTTTCAAAGCTTTTCTTTAGTTTCATGTCTTAAAGACACCTCTCTCCCCCCATGCAAGATAATTTTCAACCTGAGATCCAAAGTCTGGTACCAGGGAATAAAACTGATGCAGATCAGTGAGTATTTCTGACTGTCATCTGCAATAGGAAAAGTAGCTCCTGCTTTTCCTTCTCCTTCCACAACACTTGGTGGGTTTAGCAAACAAAATTATGTACAAAACTCTTGCAACATCGTAGGGAAAGCCAAAACAGCACTTGCGCAGGTTGGCTGTCTCCCATCAACTTCAGAGGGGGAGGATTTGAACCACTGTGACTCCTCAGTCTGTGTGTGATTTATCATCTAGACCATTCACAAAACTCCCACTGCTACTTGCCTTTCAGCAGTGGAAAATTCTTGCAAAAACTGAATTCTAAAAACAGGACACAGTTTTGGTATTTCTCTCCCTTCATATGGCTTGTGGCATAGCACATCAATGCTCATGGTTTCTCAGATAGTATAAGCTTAACACAACAGTGAGGAGACTTCAGCATTCTACCTTTACAATTCAGCTGCTGCTGAATAATTTCCACACAGAGATTTCAAAAGAGAATACTTATGCCTAGAATCAATGTACATTTTCATCTACTCATAAATATGAGTTTTCTGATTTTGACRTGATTACATACGTACACTTGCAAAATCTGTTGATTTACACAGAACTGCACCACCCTTCAACCAAAAAAGAATCCTATGAAAACAAAAGGCTACTTAACAATCTTGAAATTGAACCTAGCACTAATTAAATGCAATAATAAATACTTTGTTATGTTCTGCCACTGTGCTCTGCTCAGAAAGATTTTTTTTTAGTCTGCAGAGTAATGAAACTAAACACTGGGCCTTCATCTCAAGCTTCTTCCTCTCCTCCAAGTCCACCTAAGCCTTCTTTGTTTCACAGCGCCTTTGCAGGCACTGGTGGGTTGCAAAGCTGCTAATCACCATGAGGAAAATACCTTGGATCTCCCCCAGGTGAATGAAAACAGCATGTTCACTGGCTGAATTAAGTTTCTGTTTTCCATAGGAGCAGAAATTGGAAATCTGTTGCTTCACACACACAAGAAAGAATATTTTGGTGAGRTCTGTATGTCTGTGTGCAGATTTGTGCAGAATTCTTTCGCTTTTCATTGTCTTGTCTGGCTGAGCCCCCACTAATCTCCACAGGGCCTGGAGCCAACGTGAAGAAGAGCAGACACCGCACATTATAGCACAGTGATGCTCTGACCTGTCCAGCCCTTGCAAAGCACCTGTTAAAGTGGCTGGTTTGTGGATAGGACAGGGAATATCTATTTCTATAAAGAATTGCTTTTCTCTATTGCCCTTAAAACTTGTAAATAGAAAGCTGAGTATCTGAAAAAAACATCACAACTACTCAGACATATATTAAGGCAAAGTGATGGTATGCTGAGTTCAGCCTATGTGTCAATGAAAGGAGCTGCCTAGTGCTATTGTGGGAAGCAGTGGGGCTTTGTTTGATCATTGGGGTAATGCTCTGGATTTGCAAGTGAGCCTCGGAATTTAGACTCCACTTTTGATGAGTAATCCTCCTCCCTTAAATAAATACAGTGGATGACCCACAGTGCTTGTAGTGGTTGTTGTTGGGATAAGACAGAAACAGCCGCACTCCCAGCTCCATGCCAGTCCTGCTGGCAAGGGTGCAAGCTCTTGTTTCCTCCAGCTGCTGATCTCAAATGGCCCAGTTCCTCCCTCTGCTGTGCTGCTGTGATCCATCTTCACTGGGCCCTATTTGACTTAGTCATGTCCAAAGCCTTTTAATTTGGCCARTGTGTATATTTCAACAGGACTCAGGACTTCAATAAAACACAACCAGAGTTTATCATCTTGAATCCCAAAAAGCAGGTTCTGAAACCCTCTTTGTTAGGCTATTACCATAGTAGGTGCTTCAGTGGATGAAGGCATTATTATGATTACTAAGCTGCTGCATGAAATGAAAAAGGGTAAAAATGGTTAAATGGGAGAACATTGCTAAAATACTGCCAGGTTGTCAGAGGCAATGTATTAAAGCTGCAACCTTTATGAGCTGCTGGAATCGTGCAGCATATGCAGCATATTGGAGGGTGAATTACAGGCTCTCCTTCCTGCTGATGAGCAGATGAAAAAGGCCAGCCAGAGCAAGACTGCACCTTCTGTCCTTTGCATTGGTTTATGATGCCTGTCGGTTACCTGGGGAAATGCCTCTGATTCTATTTAATCCCTCTGCCTATGTAATCTCAATTTTTCCCCCAAGAAAATTGGGAAAATACTTTGTGGCCTAGACACTAAAATGTTTGAGTTTATATTGCAAAGAATAATGAATTTTAGTCTTAAGGGGATTGTACTCATATTAGGAATTTCTGATAGCTTTTATTCACTCAGTGTCATATGGATCATTGCAAACTTAATTATCTTGATAATCCTGAGCTGCGCTGCATTTAATGAAACTGTTTTTAACAAGTAGCAAGTTGCGATGAACAGCAATTAGAGCCCAGTCCTGAAGGCAGAGAATTCTTTCAGAAACTGATGTCTGATTTCCAGTCTCTAGCTAGAAATATTTACAGATTTTTTGAATGGTTCACTAGGTACAGTGCAGTCATGAAATTAAAGTGTTAGGTGTGTAATTTAATTTGCCATGAAGTCCAAGGGAGAGGCAGCAATTCAAAGAAGTGAGATGTGAGATGAATCCAGAAAAACCAGGAGTTAGATGGCAGTGGAACAGACACTCTCTAGAGGAAAAGCAAGACCACCTCCTCCACTCCATTGTCCCTGAGAATGAATGTCCAGGGGCAGACATAAATCCCAGAACTTGATTTCCAAGCTCTTCTAAGCATCACTTTTGGATATTTTCCATTCTACTGTTCTATCTCCTCTTCTCTCTCACCCTATTTTCTTGCACTACAAAAATAAGACTCCGTGGCTTCAGGTAAGAAGTTTTATGTTGCTGCACCTTGAGTAATGACCACGTAGTGTTCCATCACATCACAAAGTGGACTGGGGAAGAGCAGACCATGCAAAAGCTTTCTTCTTACAGGTAATTGTCACCTCTCTTTCTCTAGCTGTGCCAATCTGTTCCCCTAGAGAAGCCTGATGACTTCAGAACCCTTTTGTTTGGGGTGTAGACACTGCCCTGCACCCTGTACTACCCAACCTGCAAATGCCAGGCTGAAACAACAGCACCACTCACTGATCATGGGATATGTGTAATTAAAAAAGAACATGACCTGTCATCCACTTAGCAGGCACCAACTGCAGCCCGTGAAATGTGACTGGCGTACTGATTTGAGTCATGTGCTAAAAATCTTATCAGTCCTGCTGACTATTTTCAACACCTTTTGGGAGTGCTTCATTACCATGCAAACAGCAAGAGCTTGTTTGGAAAGCCTCACCTGGGATGCAGACATGCATCTTTCACGTAACATGACTCCAGTTGCTAAGAGTAGAAGTGACCACTGTAAACACAATGCAGCTCCCGTTGAAAAGTCTTCTGTGTCCTCCATCATCTTTTCTATTTAAAAACAGAAAAGACTTTTCATCTCCAGAGGCTTAGGATATAAGTGCAGTAGGTGCATCAGCTATTTACCAACTGATATTAGTTTTACATGCAGGAGATCCAAATTCAGTGGAGTATTTTCATCATCTCACTGATTTTGGACTGTTCTCCAACAGGCACAGAAATAAAAATACTTACTATTGCCTAATACTCATTGCTTAAGCAGTCATTACACATTTGTTTGCTTTTGCTATTTTCTCATTTAATGAAGTTCCCATTTCTTTTAAATTGTTTTAAAAWAACACTACAGATCATGAACTGTTTGACAGATGTCTGTTCTTATAAAAGTAATCATACAGCAATGAGATGGGAACTATATAATAGTACGTATCTGCTGCTAGTCAAATCCAGAATAAATTACAAAATGCCACTCTAAATATCTTGATGGTAAAGAAACAGTTGTAAAACGAGTGTTTCTTTTTATAACAATTAATTCCCATACCTTGACAAATCAAAAAGTACTTTAATATCTATTTAGAAATACTATTTTCCTCTTCTCTCTCCTGTATAAATACCGTGCATGGTAGTTCTGAACTACATCCTAAATGGTTTACACATACAAGCAGATTGCATCTTCTGTTTCTGGTGGTCCCCTGTAAAATCCTGCAAGCATTATCTACTTCTGATTATTACATCCATTTAATTCCTGCAATTTTCACTGATTTTTCTGCGCATGGACTTGTTTTTATTTACCACTATGTGATAACACAATATATAGTCCAAGAAAATAAATTTTTTATTTCACTTGGTCTGGTCTTACATTTTTAACAGTCTTGACCCTGCCTTGAACATTCCTAATTTGCCTGTGCCGGCTACAACGCCCAAGCAGACATCATCCAAACAATCTTCTGGAATGTTTTGTCTATTATTACTTTTTAGTGAAGATTTTAGTTAGACTGTTCAAAATTTTGTATTCATGCAAAGGGTTGTGTTTTCTGACAAAACTAAGTAGAGTCATGGAGTATCTAACTGCCTCAAAAACTTCTCATTCCTTTTTGACAGGGCTGGGAAACATAGCAGAGGAGAGGTTGTTTTGGGTCTTTCAAGCTTTTAAACTAAAGTTAGATATTTTCATGTTTTCATGGCAGGTCCTTTGTGACCATGCCAACACTGCGTTTGGGAGGCTACAAGGATTATGATCAGCACTGATGCTTCCTTCTGCATTGCCTGTGGTAAGCCCACCACTAAACTATCACATTTTGCTTTTGTTTTCAATAAAACAACAGTTTTCTACCTAGACAATGAGCTCACATTCAAGTTCTTGAATCAATCTTTCTCTGCAAATTCCTAACAATGCCAAATGTGGGGCCTTTGAGACTCAGAAACACTTATTCGTGACAAAATGTTCATCAGCTTCTACAGAAGCTTTTAAACATGGTTAAGTTGGTCTAGAAATAAAAAGCAATCTCTATCTCACCCTTCCCGGCACCAAATGTGCATACTTTGCTGTTATCTGATAGCACTGGTTCTGAGAAAATAGGGTTTTTCATGTTCTCCCACTGCTGTTCTTAATAATGCCATTAGAGTCTTTTTAGTAGTGTCAACACTACCAAACCTCCTTGTTTTTAACCAGGTAAAAAAGTAGCCAGTGGTGTGCTTTGATGCTAGGCAAGACATAGCAGGATTCTGCTTGAAAAAGTTAAAAAAGACAAAACAAACCTTCTTTCAGAAACTCGAAAAACACTCTTCAGAAAKAAGTATCTAAGATGAAACTGATTTCCACCTGAGGACTGGATACAAAGACTCTAATTTGCCTTTTATCCTTTTTATTTCAAGCTTCCAGAATTTGGTTAACTATAACAAACTGTCATACACCTTATTTAATTTTCTGTGTATTTTTTAAATGTCTTTGCTTTGGTTATAAAGCATGCAAGTAAAAACATGTGTTGTACCTTTATATTAACCCATCATTGTCCCAGTCAGTGTAATTTACCACAAGAGAGTAGGGATAATATTAGCATCATCCTGATATTTGTCAGCTGCTTGGAACAAATATTATTTCTTCTCAGATTCATTACTGGCACAAGCAAGGATGCTTCGGTGTTCTCAGTAGAGAATAATGAATCAGAGTACAGAATAAACCACATTTTCTTCTGACTGAAAATCAGAAACTGATTTATTCTTTCAGATAAAATGAAAAAAATACTATTTTCCTGTTTCTACAAGGTTTCTGACTACTGAAGAATTTTGTAATCTGTTTTGACAGGACAAATACTGTTAAACAGAGATTGCTTAATGAATGCAGGATGAGATTCTCAAAGTAGCCACACAAAGTAAAAAATRACAACTAAATACCTGTCACAACTTCTATTCACCCATATGGCTACTGAATAAATTATCTCATTCAATCTACTTTGACTCATTAAGATTTTAAGTACTTGTCCCACTTGTTATACCTGTTAGCCATGAGAAGTAGCAAAATTGAGAAAATCGTGGATCCACTGCCTTCCCAAGTAACAAAAATATAATTAGCAACTCAGCTGCAAACAACTGGAAAGGCTTTACTGCCCAAATGTTACTGATAGAGTCACTGAAAGCCATGAGAGATGCAAACATGGGATGGCARCCAGGATTTGTTCTGAAAAACTTCCAATAATAGAAATGAGTAGTAAGAAGGAGGAAGAAACCAACCTCAGAAGCAGAATCCACTGAAAAAGTTCAACTATTTAAACAATACTAATTCTTCAGTTCCAAGACTCATTTTGAATTCATTAACAATATATTTAAAGTAAATAAATAATTTTTCTATATAATAGGATAGTCATAGAAATACACTGCCCCATTAAGTAATTTTTTCTTTTACCTTTCAGAGTGGAATGTACTTTATGTAACTTACAGAAAAAGATCCTCTTAGTCCTTTGTTATTCAAATGATTAAAACAGATGCCAAGGACATATAAAAAAGCAAACTGTGTGATTGTTAAAATGAAAAAGTGTAACAGTGGATGTATACTGTAAAAATGCTATTTTTTGGGAGAATAAAAACAACAGGAAGTCTTTTAAAACAGTGTTTTTAGTTTTGAATGCTGACGCAACATTCCTGTTGGCTAAATTACTCTATTCCATTCCATGGAAGCAGAGGTGTCTCTATTCATACACACTGCAGACTGGAGAGAACACAGTACATGATGAACAGATAGCACAATTTCAATTTTCTGTCTCTTCATGGCATCTTCAGTGAGCTCAGCATAGCTGTGAATAAAAGAGCAAAGATGGTATTTTCTTGTATCTTGCTTTTAATTTTCATTTTACCTGGTATTTTCAAGGTTTTAAATTATTTCATTCCTGGAATCCACTTTCTTTAACAGTTCAGACTTGCTATGTGTAAGGATTTCAATAATATGGCCAAAACTGTGATTTTTTTTTTATTTCTTACTGTTTTTAAATAGGAACAAAAGCTTGTATGGATGTTTTGCCTTTGATTTACAGGCTATCACTGTTTATAAATGAAAATGAGTGAAATAACAGGTTCAAACTAAACCACAATAAAATGCTCTTTAATCAAGATAAATGGTTTGCCTTTTTTTCATTAAACACCTCCCAAACAGATAAAAAAATGTTTTCCATACCACTGAAAAGCTAAAAAAACACCTTTTTATTTGAAGTCAAAGCTCCCAAGTCAGTGTTTCTTAGTTTGCTCTACAAATGTTTCTCACATTCTGTCCCACAAAAGTCTCCTTTCCTATCCCACCTCCCTTCAAATTCAGCCTGTGATTTAAGCCTGTGATTCCCAAGTCCATAGAGACTCAATGACAGATTTTAAGCCTGCTACTGCTGCAGTTACATTGCACTAGAAACAGAGGCAGACCTCTTCAAGCATGATTCCTGTGAGACACGTTAGATGGGCCAGTTTTCATGAAGCAGATTATCCATGGTTTTAAAATCCAGACTATGAAGAATAATACTTTGGGTGTTAAAAAAAAAGAAGATAAAAAAGCCCAAATTACTTGCAGAAGCAAATGCCAACAGATTTCTAGTCAGTACAGAAAGGGGTATTTACAGGTCTTCATTGGAGTAGAAAGCACTTCTGAAAGGTAGTTTTAGACATTATTATACATATTAATACATTTTAAAGTGATGAGTTTGCTGCTATTTGTTTTATTTTGCTCTCAGCTATCCCCAAGCTTCAGAGACCATAAGAGATCAACAACAGCACGAACAACATGTTTAATCTTTCAAAAAGATGTATACTTCAGTTTTGTCTCAGAAAAGGTAGGCCACATAGTGAAATGGATGAAAGCTCATCAGCAATTTTCCAGGTGACCAGTGCAATTCATAAACAATTTTGCCCCTTAAATAAAAAATCTTATTTTATTTAATCATGTTGTTAGAAACATTAATTGCCCCTTACTGGAATGCTCTTTAAAAATCTTGAAATTTTTACTAAAATTTCTTCCATTCTCTGAAAATGATGTAATGTAACACCTTCCACCTTTATGTAAGTAATATCTTCCATGTTTTTAGTGAGGTTTATGTCTTCATATCCAGAATGTGGATCTGTCTTTTTTTTCATGCTTGCTCATACCAGTCTTTTTGGAAGGGGCAGATTAGCAGCTTCATACACAGGAAGCAGGACTGCAAAAACTTGACAGGCCTTGGGGGCTGTTTGCTTTCTCCTCTCCATTTTTCATGCATTGTTCAAATCAGACTCAACATCTCCCCCAAGGTCAACCATATGATCGCATTTCCCCAGTCAAATCCCTCCTCAAGAGCTATTTCTATTGCAAAAAGTGAGTCAGCAAAACTTCCTTTATTTCAATACCTCAGAAATAGTCACTCACTTTTCATGAAATTGTGGCCAAAGGATGAGTTTCTCATCATACTTGCTCTGGAAACTTTAGATAGAAAGTGAAGAGAGGGCTATTATTAGTTGTTCCCTTAAATTTTATTTTCAAACTCAGCTGTTATAGAAGGGTTTGAGTAAGAACATAAGCTACAGAACCAGAGCTGACCCTCATAAGAACTCAAGGTGAACTGATAAAGTGAACCTGCCTCAGTCATAGCTCTCTCTAGGCACTGTTTTCGACAGCTCTACCATATGAACTTCTACACGTGTATAAACAACTTTCACAAAAACGGGTAATGCTGAAGGTGAAAAGGCCATGTTTGTTCTAACAGTTCAAAATGGCTCACAGAGCTTAATAAGGTTCATTCATCCATCCATCCTGAGGCAATCRCGCAAATGCTTCCTTATTGCCAACGCTGTTTCTCCAAAGGCAGGCTGGAGAGGATAATAGAAGATACCACTTTGGATCATCCTCGAAGAAGAATAAAAAATTATTGCCAAAAAGTTAGATCTGYAAGGCATGTTCAACTAAGGGGCACCCATTTTTTTTTTCGTGTGAACAACCCACTGCAAAAAGAGACGTTCGTATCAGGGGCAGATGAAGCTGCCCGGGAGCCGCCTGCGAGGGATGCCGGGTCCCGGCGCGGGGCGTTCGGCCGAAACATCGCCGAGGTCAGGGAGGTTCTGCTGAGGCCCAGGGCCACCAGCCGCCAGCCGGGGCCCCGACCGCCATCCCAGGCACAGACCTCGCTCCCGGGGCGGGCTCTTCTGCCGGCTCCCGGCCCGGGCCGGGGCGCTGGGGCCCGGGGCCGGGGCGGTGCGGACCCGCCACGACCGGGCCGTGACGCCGCTCGCACCCCGGACCCCCGCGGTACTTGGGGCGGGATCAGCCACCGAGTGTCCGGGCCGAGCCCGGCGGTGCCGTCCGATCGCGCCACGCTCGGTGCCGGCCCCGAGGGCTCTCACGCCGCGCCGTGGGGAGGTGGCGGGGGCTCGGCGGGGCGGGGGGAGGCGGTGCTAGGCGGGCGGAGCCCGGCCTCGGCGGGGCTGTGGCGGTGGTGGTGGCCGTGGCCGGGACTGGGCGAGTTGGAGCGAGCGGCGGCGGCGGTACAGCTGCGGCGGCAGCATGGCTTCGTCGCAGGGCAAGAACGAGCTGCTCTTCGCCGACTGGATGGCAGCGCTGCCGGGCAGCCTCCACAGCACCCCGCTCACCAACCTGGCCATCCCCGGTGGGTGCTCCCGGCTGCCCGCCCCGCGGCCGCCCTGCGCTGGGAAGGCGAAGCGCTCGGCGCGGTTCAGCCCTCCACGCTCTGGGGAGGCGGCGCGCCCCGGCAGTGCTGCCGCGGGGCTCCGCGGAGATCTCTTACCGCGCTGCCGCGGGGCTCCGTACCCCGTCCCTCGCCGCGCTGCCTTGCACTGCCTGTGGGAGAGGGTGGGAGCCAGCGGGGCAGGTGCGGGCAGAGGCGCCGGCGGGACGCGGCTCCGGCGGCCCCGCGCTGTGAGCGGCTGTGGGGCGGCGGGTGCGGAGTGCGCGGCTGTAGCTGGAGTCAGGGAGGGAAGGGAGCCTGTTCCTGTACCGCTGGACTGGCGTAGCAGCCCGAGCAGTAAACCTCGCCTAGGACCTAAATGCCACATACTGCCCCTTTCCCTGTAAACTTGTGCGGCGAGGTCGGTTGGAGCGGGGACGGACGCAGGGCTGCGGCTGCGGGAGGGGAGGCAGGCTGCGGCAGTGTGCGGCTTCGTGTCATGTCGCTGTCAGAAAACGCTCGATCTCAACACAATTCTAAATAAGATGAGGGATGGCAGGTGATGGTATTCAGACTACGAACTCTTTCCTGTCCTTCCTCAGTTTAGTTTTTTTTTTTGTAAGATTTTAAGTATGGTTGTAGACTTAGGCAAAATACATGTTAGAATGCAAACCAGTAATTGTTTCAGATGATCTCTGGTTTGAAGGAGCACCTCAAGGTTTTGCAAGACCTCTTTACCAGCATCCTTCCTCTCTAAGGTGTCTAACTGGAATGAGGTTTCAGAGATTCTGAAGCTCTAATGTCTTCTAAGCTTCTTATGAGAAATGTTCACTTCTTGCAAGTTTCGTGTAGTAGTTGCTCGTCTTACACCAGTTGTTATAGTACTAAAGATACTTTAGTACAATGTAATAGCAGCTGATATTTATGATAATGTGTTTTCTATAGTTTCATTTAGATGCAGGTGTGCCCTTCTAGAATTAAATGTCTCTTGGTTTCCTATGGTTTAGACAAGCTATATCTAGCATTTTACTTGCTACCCTGAGTGTTGCTGTTGGTTGAATATATCCTGTATAAAATTGTGTCCCTCCAAAGCGTAGGAACCCAGCATCTGCAATTGTTCCACCAAATTCTGTTGGAGCTGTAAAAATCTTCCAGTGTAATAACTTTTCATTAACCCACAAACTGTGGAACGCTCTTATRGAATATTGGCATGATGAGAAATTATTCTCTTTGAGATGCATGGTGTTTTTTCAGGTTAGATGWATTGTTTTAGAGACTTTTTCCTGGTTTGAGGAGATATGATGAAAATTAACTTGCTTCCAGATGCAAAAAATTGCCTTTGTTATACATCACCATTAAGTGACTTCCTTTACCAAAGAAAGCATTATGAGGCTGTTACTGGTACATCTATCTCACCAACACCTCTCTGTTACTTTCTTACTGTCCACAGTTTTTCGAAGTGGGCATTTCTCAGAGCTTTGGCTGTAATAATAGAAGCTCTCATACCTTGTTTAAATTAAAAGCAAACAAACCAATGTACGGTGGGCTGTGCTGCCGAAATCCCAATATTGCATTTAGCAGTGGGCAAGTTCTGCAGGCTGTAAGTGCAGAGACTGAGCCCTTACATTGGCAGAACTATTTTATTCATGTAACAGCAATGCACACAGACTTGCTTTTTGTGAAATTAGCAGAAAAACTTACRTGGTTTGAGTGGCGTAGTGTTAAGACCTTTGAAATTTGTCCTTCTGTTAGTGTAAATTGACACAGACTTTATCTGCCTGTCTCACTTTAAAAATGCCAGGTTTGGGAAATGGAGTTTTATGGCAAGGGTAGCAATATAGTTCATGTGAATTTGTCAACTAGGGAGCATGGCACACAGACTATAGGTATCAGTGTAGTTTAAGCACTATCTTTTAACAGTGGATTTATTGTTACATTCAACATACAATGTGGACATGCACAATAGTAAGGAGAAGGGCTAACATGGGATTGGTTTCATCCTTTAAGAAGAAATAACCTTTTGGACATTCATAATATGTATATGAAAGTTTTCTCCCATGTGTCTACAACTTAGCGTTAATAACATGTACATAGTAGCTATTAGCATATAAGTAGTATTCAAGTCGTTAATGCAAGGAATGTATGTAATCCAAACCTTCATGTGTCAAGGTAGTGTTAACTTGTGAATTTTTCACTGTTTTTAAAGTTAGTATTTAAGAACTAAAGTATTCATAGCATTTTATTTACATTGTCTTTTTTTTTTCCCATACCAGAAAAAGTTAACAGTACATTTTCTTTTTTTTTTTTTTCCAGCAGGATTTAAACTTCCCTTGTGCAGTAGGAATACTGATTTTGACCTTATTTCAGCTGGATGAAATTCATTTCTGGAGCCAGAGCCCAACAATGCTAATGTTGAAGAAAACAAACTATTAGCTTGAAAATGTTAGAATGAATTTTCTATTACAAAGGGTATTCCACTGTATTAGGGGGGAAGTGTTGTTTTACAAATCGTCAGTACATTTCTCATTGTCTAGAAGGAGTGCTTGGAACTGAGGTGATACACTCAGTTGTCTTTGCACAGACATGCTTGTATCATTTTAGCTGTTGCAAAGAGAAGCACAAGTCCCATAATACTCTGTCATAATTGTATTTAAACTATATTGTTGAAGGAATTTTCTGTTCATAAATTGTTTAAAAATGGTGCTCACACTCTTTTATTGTTCAGTTGCTGAGCTTATGCAGATTCAAATTTATACTATTTACCACCCCTTATAGTTTTGTAAATAACAAATCTGTGCTGGATTTTTTTAGTATTTCAGTAAGTTCTTCTACTCATTCCATTCTCCACAGTTCAAGCTGGGTCCTTTTGCTTTCCCAACTGCAGGAACCCTCTAGATGAGACAGAAATCTCTAATATAGCTTGTGCCAGCTTTGTCCATCAGAAACTTTTCTATTTTAATTTCTTCTGCATATGAGGATGATGCATTTTCTATGAGGTTTTTGTCTTTCTTTGAGTTGACTACATCTGTGTTCTCTTACGCTGCAAGTGGCAGATTTTCCTCAAGTGATAATGGTAGCAAATAACAGTATACACTCTTTGGAAATAAAATGATCTGTTAGTTTCCAGAAAATGCTGCACAAATTTAATCTTCTATTGCTATGACAATTAGAATAATGAAAGGATATATTCTTAGGACTTTGGTTCAAGGTGTACATCTTCTAGTGCTTGCAGCCTGCCTCTTGTGTTAAAGGATCTACCTGGCTGAACTCTCAACAGTTTGTCTAAGAAAAAGGTGGAGGATTCTGGATTCTGGTCTTTGGGGGAAGGGTGTCTTTCAGTAGTTGATAAAATGACAGTGCCTGTGCTTCTTTGACCAGGATAAGAAATAGGTTTTTGGAGGCATTGCATGTTTGTAGGACTGAAATCTTCATGCTCCCAAGCTGAGGCTGACAGGTGAGGTATGGAGAGCCTGTGTATTCTGCTGTGTCAATGCACCTTCCTTAATCTGAGCTGATCATATCAGTTACATGCAGTGCAGTAAATAGACATCAGTAGGCAGCATTTCCTTATGAATTGTTACACTTACTGATCAATAACCTTTCTCACTGACAGTCTTTAAATATGTGTGTAGTTTAATATCAGAGTCTTTGTATGAATAATTTGTGCAATCATTGTTACCTTTTCCCCTGGTGCTGATATTCCAAGACTCTGAGAAATCCATGAGAATAATTTATGATTGAAAAGAGTATTTGCTTCCATAAGTAACTCATCCCTCACCAAAACTGATACTAGCCCAAGATTCTGCCATATGAGCAGTCATGATGCGTGCTAGGGCCATGTCTGTAAAGTGCAGGTAAAGTCTTCTGAATGAWTTTAAGACCCAGAATATCTCTTGAGTGCATAACTTTCTGGAGCTGTGATTATTCAGGCTTTTGTTTCTGATTTCCTTGTGCAGATGAAACCTCTGACCTCAGCATATGTTCTTGTTGCTCGAAAATGCAACGTGAACAATACAATTCTCATGAAAAGTATTTTCCCAGGACCTCTTTGGCTTCTGTCGTTTTTCAGATGGAATTTTGAATTTTTTTTATTTTGATCTATAACTTTCTTTGTCCATCAATTGGAAAGCAATTGCTAGACACAGCAGAACTAGCTTGGCTCGCCTCAAATAAGAAGCAAGTTGTCAGGTGGAATTTTTTAGTATTACCCATCTTTAGAAAAAGGCTCAGAGACTTGAAATTTCTATTTCCAACTATCATCATACTTCGCAAAGAAAGAGCAAGACCTCATAGAGAGTTATTTTACAAAGAGGAGGATGTGTCGTAGAGTCAAATGTCAAAGATGCATTAGGATATTGAAGATGGTTAGTGGGAGACTTGGGAGAAGAAATTTAGTGCAACTTGAATATTTTGGCTTTTTTTGTGAGCAGTAGCACTGCTGCATTAACATAACAGGTCTGTTCAAATATTTTAACTTCCATTGTAATAGCTTGCAAATGTTCAAATGAAGTTTTGTTTCTTGGATAGACATTCCCTGTCCTCATCCCCTTGGGGAAATTCTTCCACTTTCAAAAAGTCTAGAACTTTTTCCTTTTAGTTATATAGACACACAGTGTTTTCACTGTTTACATGTTATTAAGAAACTCTTTAATTTTGATCTTGAATAGCCAATGATTTGGATTTGGCTTAAGAGGGAAGGGTGATTATCTTTGAGATGTGAGATCTGTTTCAGCCTTTTCTATCTGCTCCCAGTCAGCAGAATACCTGTGCTTCACTTGCCTGGGTCCAATTCTGTACAAAATTAGCTTTGCCTAGAGCTCTAAATTGATGATGAAGGTAAACTTATAAATAAAACTATAATGCAAGTCGCCCATTAGCTTTTGACATGTATATGTACGTGGAAGAGTTCTTTCTTTTCCGCTGTRCCTTGCACTCAATTTTCAGTGGTTTTCTACCAGAAGTAAGTACATTATGCTTTCTTTTTTTCTGATCAGAAAATGAGCAAATATCCTCATAACTTTTCTTTAGGATAGCTCTTTTTTAATTTGTTGACGATCTTTTTAAATCAATCACTTTTATCCACAAAACAGTTTCTCACTGGCCTTGCACGTGCTAATGTGTCATTTCCAACTTTTTCAGAAATATTTCTGTGTGATACAGTTTCCCGTGGCATTTGCCATTAATTTCTCCTGCTGTGACATGTTTCTAGCACACACAAAATAAAGCTGTTTGTTTACTCACACTGCCGTAAAAATCAAACAGTTCAAACCCTTCGGTTACTTGCCCATCTGCTACCAGAGGTAATTCGAAACTGCCTTTGCTTGGTTTCCCAACAGGGGCTGTTTATTAATCCAGCTTCTCTGTCCACCGAGTCTCCTGCGGCTCAGTTCCAGCAGAACTGCCTTCTCCAACCTGCCYTGCATCCTGCCACCGTGGCAGGTGTGGCAGAGGGAACAGCTTTGTTGCCATCTGGAATTATTTCTGTCTTTCCAACTCAATGAACTGCTGGGGTTTTTAATCTCTTGTCTGAAAATTTCTTGACTGTTCTGTGTATTCAAACTGCCCTTACCTTCTGACAGTCTTTAACTTTGTGTTTGGTGTGTGTTTTATATTTGGTAATTTCCTGTGGTTCTTACTATACTGCAACTTGAACTCTTGTCTTTCATGCAAAATGGATTTTCCTTTGAAGATGCTCAACTGTGACATGCTCTCAACTGTGTAAGTTGTTTAAAATGCAGATCTTAGGTAGACAAAGTTTTGCAGACTGTAACTTTAAACCCCGTAAGAGTGCTGTGCAATCTCTTCTACTGTTCTGTATAGAAATAATAATTAAAATGCACACTACTTTTTAGAAATTAATTGTATATAATTTATATACCATTCAAATATAATGTATATAATTTATTTATATAGCATTCAAATATAATGTATATAATTTTTAAATAGCATTCAGATTTAGTAGACAGATTTTTGTTTAACTGTTCTGCTCTTCAAAGAGCAGGCAGTTCCAGGGAGAATAACACATTCCCATCTTATCCTTTCTTCAAAGTAGCTTGAAATTATAGGTGCTTAATTTGTGAACAGATCTTCTTGTGCATTCCCTACAGTATAGCCCTTGGGACACTGCAAACAATATAATTGGGAAGAAATGTGGTTCAAAATCTGAAGGTTTGGATTTTAATCTAAATTTTTGCAAAGTTGAGTGGTTTTTCATTTGACCTACTCTAGCAAACCCTGGTTTAATCTTTTCCATTACTTTGAACAGCTATATAGTGTCAGCTAATAACGATACATAAAGGCTGAAATATGTAATTTCATTTTAGAAAGTCCAGGTTTCTATTTTTCTGTCTATTTTAACGCCATCTCAGTTTTCACCATAATCTAATTTAAAACAAATTGCTAAAATAGTTTTCAGATGCTTTGCCATCTTTGAAATGGTGTCTTTCTTAATATCAAAAAAAGTTAATCTTTGGCTCATCCAGTCTCTTACCTGGTTAGCTCACATACCTCATGCTTAAATATTTAGTGTTTCAACTATGAAAATAAAATGTTGTAGAATACTTTAAAAAGATAGAGGATGTAAAGAAGAAATGGATTTCCTTTGTTTTGGTTCCAGGCTTTGCTCCCTTCTGTGTATGTCACTTAGGATGTTTCAGATGATTGGAGATACATGACATGTGCTACTGCCATCAAAGCAAACACCCATCTATGAAGTCTACTGCATTATGAATTTTGCTTGTAATTTAAAAAAGCCAGGATAAAGGGCACTGAACTAATCTAGCCTTTAATAAATTCTGTAGCTATTTTTTTAACAGAACAAACTCCAGTGAGATGAATAGTATACTTGATGCTTTACATTGTTGTCATGGTGTCGTCCGTAGTAGTTTTGTGTTTGAATAGAAATTTTTTTTTAATCCTATTAAACGCTTGGCTTTTCTTTATACATTGGCAGCCATGCAGCTTGGTTTTATAATTGTGAAAGGTCTCTAAACTGGGATTTAAGTGAGAGTAAGAAAAATGTAAAAAAGGTGAGTTGCATGTGGTGCTGTGCAATCAAGTTGATGCTTTAGAGCCTCAAAGGTTATTAGTTTGTTAGCTTTGCTAAATCCTGCTCTAATCTCAAGGAGCCCACTGATACTGAGGCTGGCCTTGCTCTTAGGAGGGTTAGGAGGTCTGCTCAGTGGGTTATGGAAAATTTCACTGACCCCTAGGCTGTGCTTTGGAAGTAAAGGTGTTTTGTTTCATACTGCAAAGCTCGCAAAAGCTTTTGGTGGAGTGCTGCTTTCCATCCATTGTCATTGTGCATGCTACCCAAAAGTTGCTTTGTTAATGGGGAAGTTTGAGCAAGTGCTCATTCTAGGTGCTAGCACAGAAATCCCGGGAGATTTTCTATTTTAGGATTAGTCTTCTTTCTTTCTTGCTGTGGAAACTCTCAGATTTTGTGAGACTGTTCTAATTGTGTAGATCACGTTCACGAATACTGTATCAGAAGCCATGCAAGCTGGGGTAGTGGTGTCTCTTGTATTTCATGTGTGAGGATGATTTTCACTTATTCCTATCATGTGATCAAAAAATGGGAGACACTTGGGTGGGTTCCCTGAGACCTGAAGTGCCTGAATTTCCAAAGGGGCTCATCTGTGTGTGGTGGACAGATCAGGAGAACACTTTGAAGCTGCTGCAGGAGGCAGTTGCCAGTTATTTTTTCCATTGCTGGAGACCAATGAAGATTGGGTTGGCACTCAGCATGACACAATGGTAGGAGTAATCCATTCACTGGGGTAAACAGGATGGATGAAGCTGGTTTTGGACAGAAATTCCCAGTTAACCTAAGCCACGAAAGGGGGGAGGATATTAATTGGAAGAGGCAAAGATCTAGCTTGGACACTGAGTAGCAGATGCTATCTTTGTCTGTATTCATCTGCATCCTCATTGCACTAAGAAAAAATCACTTCTAAGGGGTTGCATCAGTATTTTTTTGGTATAGACTGGTATATATTTGGTATATATTTTGGTATGTTTAAATTCAGGACAGTTAGACCATGTGAATCCAAACCTGGAATTGTCTATTTTGGACTATGTATGTATGTTAGTTCGTTTGGTTTGTTTTGTTTTTAATGCTTTAACTTTTCCTCCACCTTGTACAGTTATCTCACCATTTCCATGGTTGAAGTGAAACTTTGCCAGTGGTATGGAAATACTCAGTTTTGATGAACTGTAATCTGCAAAGCATTGCTCAGTTGGAGTTCTGCCTTCCTCTGCTCCTGGTGCAAAATTGACAGCTGTTCTTCTTTCAAATAGGAGAGATCACCTCAAAACAGGTGCTGTCCAGTATAGGAGTGGGTAACATATGTCTAGGCATGCTCAAGGCTTATCTAGGAGTGCAGGCTCTTGCTGTGAGCGGGAGCTGGACTCCTGCCGTTAGCCAAGTGTTATTTAGTGCGTGTGCCGAGTGAGTGTTTTGAGAAACGCTTTATAAGTTGACAATACATAAGGAGAAAACAAGCCAGCTTCAGTAATTTTTGGATGTATAATAGGCGAAACAAGCCAAGGGACACTGTGAAGGACATGAACTGCACATGTACAAATGAATGCTGTTGGTTCTGGTGTGCATGAGGCAGGATTTCCTTTAGAAATCAGTGTGGAATATGGAGAAAACTGRGATTTCTGAGACCAGTTTTAATGAGCTGCCCAGCAATGCTTCAGACTCTCCTTGCTGAAAACAGTGTACAAACCAATAAAACTAACACTGACTTCTTTGAGAGCTTAAGATGATGCTGTTTTTCTGGTGCCGCAGAGAAATGGTTGGCTTTTGTGCCATTATGTATTTGGCCCTGTCACATCCTCCTGCTCTACAGGGGTCAGAACAAGCCACTGTAAGATTGCGTGATCTGGTCCATGTTGGGATTTCAGTTCCTAGCTGCTTATTAATATGCTTTGTACACCACAGAATTCTTACTGTTTCCTTTGAGGCTGCATCCTTCACGAAACCAAGAGTAATCTCTGCTATTGGAAACTGACTTCAGTTTTGCAGGAGAGCCCTGTTTATATCTGGATTGAAAAAGGGTTAAAATGGGTGAAGGTGGTGGTCTAGGACCAGGGAGAAGTGCTGTGTTGAAGGGAGATCAAAGGTGCTGCAAGTTCAGTGCCTTGGCTCTGGTATCATCTCTGATCTGTATCACAGAAGACACTCAAGGACCGGGTAAGAAAAAAAAGATATTCCCCTCTATACATATCCCTTTACTCTTCTGGCCTATGTACTTTTCAGAACTGGATTTTACCTTTTTTCAGCATGGCTCTCCCAGATATGCTAAGAGCGATAAGGTTTCTTAATCTTCAAGCTACCTATCTTAGGCTGTGAATTACCTTGAATTTTCCCATGGAGGAAGAAGATCATGGTGTTTTGTTGTAATGTTTAGGGTTTATAAATTGGTTTTGTATTTCAAAAGGTATTCAGAAGTGCTGATAAACAAATTAAATTCCTTGAAAGCAGCTTCTCCAAGTCAAGTGAGAGATAATGCCTTTTCATTTTGGAATTGCTATTGTCTACAAGAGCATGCTGTTCTTGCAATGCAGAAGCCAAGAAGCAAAATGCAATCCCTTTTACATCTCACTTTCCATCAGGTGTTACTTCTGCTCTGTCTTAAGTGTGGGATACAGGCCAGAAACACTTAGAGACTATGTAAAACCAATAGAGATATGGAGAAGTATTCTAATTGRAAATGACACTTGAAAATAAGTGGGGATAGGATAATATGCCTGTTTTTCTGCCTGCTAGATTAAAACAGTGCTTAAAAAAGTTACTATGTAAGACAATGTGTTTTAAAAATTTGCACCAACTTACAGACAAATCAGAAAATATCTAGGATAAAAGAAGGGAACTACTGTGTATAAAGTGAACTTTTTTTCATAAGTTCTGCTCAGTTCATGGTTCGGTAGCTTTTTTTTCCTTCGGATTAATTTTCAGCAGTTTATTGGATAACAGAATTCACTCACAAGAGGAGCAATTTTAGCATGAATCTAACTGAGTCTGGTTTTTCACTGCCTTATACCATGTGTAAATGAGATCTGTATGAAATGTCACTAAATTAGAGCAGTAACTGCATTTTTACTTTGCGCACTATGTAGGGTGGAACTGAGTCTGCCTTAGTTAGCTCTTGATGAATAAATTGCTCTGAACAGCTGAAGAAAGCAATACTGACTAGATGATGAACTTAAATATGGCCCTCTAAAATACCCACTGTAATGCATGTGTCAGAAAAGTACTATGTTGCTTATAGTCTTTAAGTGAACCATTATTAAATAGCTACATTAAAGAAAAAATAATCTAACTTCAGAGTGAAAAAAATCACAAGATTTAGAGTTCAGCTTTATCCAAAAATTCCATTGTCTTTGCTTATGACCTAAATATAAATCAGGGAACAACAAGAGATAAGCAAGTTTGGGGATTTTCCTATTGCATGGCAAAATCAGCTGACACATACACTGTGATGACTAATGGTGCTAGATCAAACCTTTATGTACAGAAGAGGAGGAAACAGCATATAGTATAATTGATTATTTTGAAGCTGAAATACCACTAAGTAATATTTTGCGTTTTATCTGTATTGTAATGGTGTTTGAGGTAGCAGGCCTTTCACAGACTTGCTCCTTTTTGCTGTAGAAAATATGGTGTATTAACWTTTATTTGTAATAATATGCTTTAATATTTAGACCAAAGTATTTCAAAGACAAGCTAGCTTATTTTCAAAGTCTCAACATATCTTTCAAGATGCTGATGTARTTGAAGTCTGGAGAACTCTTGGAACAAAAGTAAAGGTTGAAATTTCTGAGTTTTGTCTCCCAAAGATGTAGTGATTTTTTTTCCTGGAATTACTATGGAATTGAGATAGGCATTGAAACAGAAAATACTTTTCAAGAAAGGGCTTTAAAATTTGGGTTATTTGAGGCTGCATATGTTTCTTTCATAACAGCAGTATTGCTCTGTTTTCTGAAGCCCTGGAACACCAAGCCTCATCATACCTCTTTTGAACAGCTTCTTCCAAAAGACCAATCCTCTTCCTCAGGTCTCTGATCTAGGCTGGGTTTTCATGTTGCATTGCTGTGTTATGGCTTGAAAATACATAGCTTAAATTGTGGTGGGGAGAATAGAAGAGTAGCAGTCAAAAACACTGCGTGGATTTCTGTATTGCATTGAAGATAAGGATTTATGGAGTTTCTGATACCTGGACTGGGCACTGAGAAGAGTACTAGAGCTGGAGATCCTTGAGACATGACAGTGCAAGTGATCAGACATGGTGACTTCGACATTAGTCCTGCCAAGCAGACACAGCTCTATACCAGCATGTGAAAACATCCGTGACTGGTGGTGGGGCTGGTCTGGGACAGGGCTTCTGACTTCTGCCTTTTGCTGATGCTTGAGCCAAAGGCATAGGCTTAAAGCTTGTCAGAAAAAAATGGTCAGAACATGGAAAGTGCGTGCATGTTTTATCCATCTCCATAGCCTTCATATTAAACACAAATTATAAAGGATTCATTTTCTCTACTGTGACAGGATGTTTTCCATGTTTTGTTGACAGGAAAACTAAATTACTTGATTAAAATAAGGGATGCTGAGGCAGGAATAGAAAATGAACCTGTGTTTTATAGATCTTGATTTAGTCACTTGACCTTTAAGCCATGCATTTTCCCAAGCATAGAGAAGAAATCTTCTTTTAACAGCAGATACATTGGGTTTTTTATGTCTTGTACCTGAGATTTGTGTGCTTTGCACTATGTCATGCCAGCAAGGAAAGGAAACATTTTTCACAGGAAGGCAACACGTGCATCAAATGTGATGGCATGCAGAGCACTGCATTGCATCACCCACCTCTGAAGTGGTCTCTGAAAAGAAGGACCAGTCAGAGGTGAAACCAGGCTGTAAGTGGTTTGGCAGATCTCCATGGATTGGAGGGTGAGCTGCAGGAGATGAGGTTTCTGGCCTCACTTGAGAATCAAATAAAGGGTTACAGCAGCTCCAGCTAAATTGGAGGTTTGCAAGCTCTGCAGAGCAGGGGAGGCCAGTTAGCAGCACATTCTGAGTTACATTAGAGGTTGCATGGGCTGTCTTGGAGTTATATGCAAGCACTGCCTCAGCCCTGCACTGGATGTTCCCTAGTGGCATCTGGCAGCACTTCTTCCCCTTTCAGTCTGGGAAYCACAGACAGGTGGTTTTATCTGCGTCGTGTGGAATTGTTTCGTGATGTGAAGGTTGTTAAGCAAGATGCATATTGCTGTAATCTTTAATGTATTCTAGTGGGGAGAGAGGCAAGGTGTGAGAACTTGGAAGCCTCATAAGCATTGCCTGAAAGCATGATGGCACCAGTATTTTCATCCATGCTCCAAAATGATGCAACAGAGAGAATAAAGTGAAAAAAAAGAAATAAATATTCTGAAGGCTGGAGGGATGCAGATGAGCCATTTAGGTTACTACCCTAAATCTTTGCCTGGAGATTAGGGGGTGAGCACTGCCAGATTTAGCTCCATCTCTTTGCAAAGCATTGCTTCAGAAAGCATCTAGAGCATAGCCCAGGAGTCTTTTGTTGGCTGATTTTGCTTTGAAGACTTCAGCAAAAGTTAAGGAAAATGTGTGCTCAGAAAGAGGGACACAGGTATTAATTACACGGCTGTTGGGGAAAATAAGTGAAATTTACAGTAACAAGGCCCACATTTTACTGCTAAATAACAGGATATACCCAGGCATTTCACCAGCTGCTAAGTTTTTTGTGGGCTCTGAAAAGACTRTTTTACTTCTGTTGTTCTTATGTGTGTTCGGAAAATATGCATTGCTGCAATACCCCTCTAATAAATTTTGTACTCAGGACCCCTGTTTGGAGAAAGTCATCTATATACCATTGCAGCCCAGGCCTTACTTTAAAAAATGTGAATGTGAGAGAATTTGCTGTGAAGTTTGAGTAAAGCAAGTGATAAACCATGCAGGTAAAAGATTTTTGCTAGCTCACAACAGAACAGGGCTGTGTTCAGATAATTTGGTGTTGCAATCAAGCAATGTTGCAGTATTGAAATACTTTTTGAGTGCCAAGCTTGGATGTTTAAAGTGAAAACTGTGGACAAATTTTTTTAATAGCTTTTAATTTTTTATAACTTTAATTTCAATCAGAATATCAAATTACTGAAGCCCTAAAAGGATGTTTGCCAGTAGGCCTTTGCCTACTGTTAGACACTTCCTGCTGCTCTTCTTGGCAATGAATTCATGATTTCAGAAAAAATAAGCTTCAAGGAATTTTTTTGGGGATGAAGAGTGAGGCTGATTAATGACTTTGTCAAAGCAACAGGTTAAAATTTCTTTACAGTTGTCCTGTTGTGCGTGATACTTCCTAAAAAATCCAAAATAAATCTTGGTAGAAGTGTTTGCAGTCAATCTAAATGGCTTCCTGGTGAAGGCAGCACTGAACTGCTAAAACTGAGTACTGAACATGGCGCATCTTCATTGCTGCAATGTTTGGGTCCTGTTTTAATTTAATTTTTTTCACTAATAACCTAGCTGATAACAAGCTCATTATTGAAGCATACAAGGAATACCAATGTAAAGAAGCACATGAAAAAGGCAGCCTGTATTGCATCACAGGGAAATAGACTTGAATTGGATAAAAATAAAYGGAAAGTCAGGGTTTCTTTTTTTAAGGGGGATTTTAAACATGTTAAATTCAGGAAGAGACTTGGAGGGTGGCAGAAGCTGGTATTATGGCAGATAAGGCAGCTGGGAAGAAATCACCACTGCTGTTGTTATCCTCTGTTGGGGTTTGAAAAGACAGGTGTCCGCTAAGGAAGGCAGGAGCCTCTCTTGAACTGGAAAATATAAACTCCCTCCCTCCGAATTATTACAGTTTTGAAATTAAGGGGTTCTCAGGCAAAGATACGGGAGTAGGAATAACAGCTCTTCATTAGGAAAAGTAAAAATGCAGTAATATAAAACAACACTGACAGAGTCAGAATACGACCTGACACCCTGTGGGTCAGGGTGTTGTAGCAGTCCCATTAAATGGTGGCTGCAGCCCTCCTGCAGTGACAGGTGTGGTTCTGTTGAAGCAGTGATCCTGGAGAACGGTGTAGCTCTCCTCTAA
Organism: Cardinalis cardinalis; assembly: GCA_014549065.1. Taxonomy (NCBI): domain Eukaryota; kingdom Metazoa; phylum Chordata; class Aves; order Passeriformes; family Cardinalidae; genus Cardinalis; species Cardinalis cardinalis. The sequence continues at coordinate 222,329 of JACDOX010000132.1, forward strand.
AGATCCRGTGGTGATGTAGATGGGCCTGGTCTTCCTCTGGGAATCCAGTGGKAAAAGGCTGCCTGTGGTGCTCCAAGGCTCAGATTATGTCCAGGTGGGAATGCTTGGCTCCTCCCCCTGGGTGGAGCATCTCCCAATGGGATGATGTTATTTTATCAGTCATGCAGGGACATTTAATGGCCCAAGAACAGAAGATGTATCTCTGGAGGGAGGATGGGTTGTGGAAGAGATAAAGGAAACTGCCCCACCTGGTTTTATCAGGTGGCCCAATTAACAGAAGACAACTGCCCCACCTCTAACAGATGGCAATAGAATACACACCCCTAGGTATATCTTGCATTTCCTACCTAAGACAGCCACATGCTCAGAACTGTGATGGTTAATGAAGAGGAGGTGGGTCTGGTGTGGTTGCAAATGAGATGCAGCATTCACAGAATAAGCTGGTTGGGAGAGATTGGCAAGGGCCTGCACAGGACCATCCCTAAGAATCACGTTACGGTGCATGTGGATAATGTCAGATGGATCCCAGGAGCGCTGGCTGTCATCTGTTGCAGCTGATGCCCCTGTTTGCTGCAGGTTGGCAGCATGTTGGTGAAGTTCACTCATGAGGGAACTCTCCACAAAACACTTCCAGAAACTTCTTAAGAGATGAAAAATGTTCATCCATGCTTTGTTAATTTCTCTTAAATTGAGATTATTTTCTAGCAGAAAGCATTTAGAAGTCGTTTACAGAGTAGCAATTAAGATGCATTTATATTTCTTCATCAGGGACAAGTTTGGATGGATATTGTAAATTTAGAGACTTTGCTGCTAATTCAGACTATGGGTGACTTGCCACAACCGTTGCTGTTTAAAACTTGATGCTGTGAATGCCTTGGCAAATGGTTTTCCCATACCATATGAGAAGCCTGGGCAGGCATTGGAAGACTGTATTTTTGTGCATGACTCGATTTGTTCCCTGAGCTCTTCTTTGCAGGGGGCATCTTAAGCTCTGTCAAAATGCAGTACTCTTTTATAGTGAAGTTTTGTGATGAGTATCTCTGTCTGGTAAAGAGCCAACATCTGTGACCTTGGAGCCTGTGTCTGGGTTGTTGTGTTGTGTGTGTCAGAATCTGAACCAATTGAATTACAGCCTGACGATTATGCAGAAGTCACTACTTAACAAGCAGCAAATTTTTGATACTTTTTCTCTTATCAGTGAGGTGTCTTACATGAACCAGCCTGCTGATAGGACTGTTTATACTGTAACTGGAGGATGACAACCTCCAGTTGGGCCTTAATTAGTCATTGCTGTAACTCAGTGAAAAGTAAATTTATATTTTAGTTATTTGCTGGAGTCAAAGCACATTCTATCCTAGAAGAAAATGTAAAGTAGGGAAGACGCAAAGAAATATATTAACAATTAAAAGTAATGCTACTTTTCAATATGCAGATGTACTTTGAGGTTAGCTGTCCCTGACCCATGGGACACGCCTGACCACATACTGTATCTGGCAGTTCCCTAGTTATTGTCTGTAGCTTGCTTCTCATCAGATCTCAGCTAGGCTGGGTCAACTATTATTTTTGGGTACTGCCTACRCTGTTGTTGTTCACTGGCAGTATCCTTAACCCCTGCAAGATCCAGACAGAAAATTTGATCTCTCCATGAATTGTTCTGGGGTGCTAGTCATGTCTTGTGTTGTAGAAATACTTCCATAAGATGAAGATAAATGAAAGGTCTGGTGATGTGGAAAAAATGGCTAGTGTCTCCCTCTCTGAAGCTTTTCTTGTAATTTGCACTGAAAAAGAATTCCTATTACTTTAAATTTGCACAGTTTCTGAATATGTGTGTTAAAATGCTGGGGTACATACTGGGGAGTCCACTTGATACCAAATTATCATATTCTTTTTTAGGCAGTGATGCTGACTTTCTGAGCTGTCCCTGTATCTGCAAATGAAAGAAAGAACCAAGCCAAAACCCCACAATCACCGTAGTATTTGTTACTCTGTTCATTCTGCTTGAACAGCCCTTTCACCCTCAATGCARTCCTCTTTTTACCCTCATAAAGGCATTATGCCTTTCAAAGTGTGTTTGAGGTCCAGGTATGTGACAGTGTAATTCTGTATAAATGTATGTTTTCTGCCTATGCTGTGCTCCATAATTATAGTTCTCTGGTTGCCTAGAAAGAGGGTATTGCTGTTTAGTATGTCAAAGCTGAATTTGAAAGCCTCAAGAAGAGCAAATGATGAGGAATTGCTTATCTCAGCTAAAGGGAAGAGGAGGAAGCTGGGGATTCCAGGAGAAGATGTTGACATCTTTGCCCTGCCTGTGAATTTCCGTCTGTATCCTTGGGTGCCAGTTGAGATGATGTCCCATAAGTTGTTCCAAGAGCTGTCCTTTTAAAGCTTTTAATGACACATTTTATTCCGATACTAGAATTATGAAATCTTGAAGAGACCATTTGCTACATCAAGACCATGAAGAAAGCTGGTGTTAGAGACCCTGTGAGAGTCATATTTTTGATGGAGCTGTCTCTTCCTACAGGGTATGAAAATGTTTCTGAGTCTGATTAAAGAATATGAGCAATGATTTTTCAGAATGGCTTTCTGGTAGGATTATAACTATCACAGCATACTCTGGGGGTAGTCAAGAAGTGAAATATAAATGTCATTTTTCTCCATATATATTCAGCTTGAAATTAAACTGAATGTTTTTACCGATGAGACTGCTCAAACAACTGATAGATTGAGAAGAGAAATCTGTTAAAAGTGAGATCAGAGTTCTTTCCAGAAAAAGCACTCCATCTTAGTATGAGGTTTCAGAGTTGCTGTAGAGTCTATTGAATTGAATTATTCCATGGCTTGAACTGATTTCTTCCATGCAAGGCAACAGTCCAGCATCAATAACCATTACCTATTGTGGCCTTAGAGGTAAAGCAACCTTGATCTGAAATGCCCTTACTGTTGTTGTCCATTTTCCAGTAAATGCTGTATTGTGAGGAAAAGAACTTGGAAAGTAACAAATGTGTTTCTTCATCCACAGTTGATGAAAAACCGCAAAAAAGGAATACTCCATTTGGGACGGATTGTAGACATTCTCTCATTCAAAAATGAAAAATTTCTTGTTGAAAACGTCCCTTTCTGTGATGTCTGAAGTACAGAATATTATTTTTAATTTTGTTTTTAACTGCTTATGTTTCATATTTCAGTTTTGTATGAGTGTGGACTTAGATCAGAAACAGGAGTTGTGGGATGGAAACTCCTGGCAAATGATGGAAACTCCAGCCAAGATGAGCTGGAAATACTCAATACTCAAGCATTAAAGTGTATTTCAGCTTCCAGTGTTTTAAAGCTACTTCTCTTGTGGAGCTAGCTGTTGCAATCTATGTTTGTTGAACAGCCTATTCTAATATGATTTTGGTGTGAATCTATTGATTTTGTCTGTTAATCCCCTTGGGTTTTTCTGTTCTGTAAACCAACCATGTAAAATTACTTTCCTCTAAAATACTACCTTTCAGGCACTCTTGAACAATAGAATGTGTAAGTGTAGATTGATAGTTGAACACACATAAAAAATGAATGTTATTTCTTAGTGGCTTAAATAATACAGGAAATATTTTATGAAATGGAGTTGTCTTGTTAATTTAGGTCTTACAAAAGTAAACCTTTTTCTGTTACCTACACATCCTGGAAAGTGTTGTAGTCTCACCACTTTGCAGAGATTTCTGTTGGAAACCAAACCATTATCACTACTTTTTATTAAATAAATAAATTTTTTTAAAATTCTTCAAGAGACAGAGGCTACTTCTAGCAAAGTTATGAAAGGATATTTCACTGCAATGCCAATTTTGCTGTCTGTTTCAGGAAGAGTTTCACCTAGATGACTAAATATTTGCTTCACCTGTACGAGCCCTGAAGCACTGAATAATTTTTTGGCCTTTAGGAGCAGAAATTGGGTTTTTAGGAGCCAGAAGCAGGCAGTGATACCTGAAAATATTCAATTAGACATTATATACAGAGTATGTAAGCTGGGACAATATTGCTCTCCAGACTGAACAAGGAACAGTAGTTGTGGAACAGTAAATCAAGGACATTTAACCATGGCTTCAACAATTTCTTATAACTATTTTTTTCTTACTTTATTTGTTCCCTTCATAGTTATTAGACTTAATTATTTGCTTTGCATAGCAAATAGTGTAATCACATTGTCTTGTAGAATTTTTTGTTTTCTGCACTCTTACTCTCTTTTCACCTTAGTTGTGATATTTTTTCCTCTTCATTATTTTAAAAATCAAACTTTTATTTTATAGCATTGGGATTAGGTACTTTATCTTCTAATCCTTTTTTGGAAGAAAAAAGTAATGTTTGTTAAGGATTTTTCTTTGAATTTTTACATTCCCTGCAGGGAGTAAGTTGTCAAATATGGACTGTTTAGGATGAATTTATAAACATAGACTGCAGTGGGGTAGATGGGGTTAGACAGAGCAAGGTATAGCAATAAGGAAACATGTTGTTTTCAGCAATACTTTCTATTCAGTTTTTCTGTCTAAAGTATGATCCTTTCGTCATCGGAATTGCTTAGGTCAAGCTTTGTTCTCAAAATGTTTTACAGAAGCTTAATTTGAAATGTTTACCCATATGCTTAAAACAGGAAAAGTCAGAATGTCAATAGGGTGCAGTGTGACTGTGACCTTGGTTCAGTAGCTTTGGGAGGTACTAAATTAAAATTACAAAAAGGTCTTTCGTGAATGCACTGACCAAGTGAACTTCCCTGAACACTTGCCTAACATTTCTTACACAAAGCAATTGTGTGGGACAACAATTAATGTGAGTTTACTTACCACTGCTCATAGGAGAATAAATTGATGAATCTGACTATAGGCTGGAAAGTTCAGACAGTACTGTTAGTCCCAGCCAAATTCACTGTTCCGAAGAAAATTGTGGACTAAGGTACATAATATGAACAGTGACTCCTATGCCTGGAGTGTGAACAGCTGAGCTTTAACATAATGAATAAAAACATACAAGCCATATAAAGACAGGGAACCTTTTTAGTAGGTCATCAGCAGAAGAGTAAAGGTAATGAAAACATTTTTAATTCCTTGTTTATGACTAGCACTGGTGTCAGAAGAAACAAATACCTGCATATATTTTCAAGCTTCCACATGTTTAATATCGAGTGAAGATTAACAAAATGCAAATATTTTTCTGTGATACTTGATGCATTTGACGAGTGATTTTGGCTGACTTGATCAGGTAACATGGATATATGATTTCCCTAGCATGGAACTGGTAAAAGTTCAAATTTGAATTTCTAAATGCATCTGGAATTCATGAAACCATGCTCTCAAGAAGTCAGTTAGGTCGCTGCCGAGGTCCATGTACATGTTGCCCTAAGCTGACCAACTTGAACCTTAAGCAAATACATGTGGCCTCGCTCCCCTGTGGACAGAATTTTTTATGTTTTCAAGACATTTTAAAAGTGACCCTGTTCTGTGACCATGTTCAGGGTGTTTCCCTCTTCCTAATGCAGGGCRGACTACAGTCTGTCTCAGTCTGTATGTCTTGCTAATTTCACCATGCATTTTCTAATTCCTGGAAAGGACAGTGAGTGRGATTAGAATGTAACAAATGATTGCAAGGATCCATCCCAGCCTTTTGATGGCGTCTGTACATGTTGCATGCAGGTGAACTCTTTAGGCTCACATTCAAAGGAGTCTTGCAAACTTTTAAATTAATATACATATATATATATATACATATATAAATATATAAATATATAAATACATATGTATGTAGGAGTAATTTTTTTAAAAATTTGTCTATGTATGTATCTATATCTAATCTATATATCTATTTATATGTGTATGTGTGTATATATATAGATATATTTATGTGTGTGTATATATATATATATCTATATATATTTATGTGTGTGTGTGTATCTATCTGTCTATCTATATGTGTATGTAATTCATTCATTCATGGCTTTTTCCAGCAGTTGAGTTAGGGTTTCACCTATAGTGATCTGCGCAATTAATTATCCTCTGCATATAGCTCTTTAGGGTATAGAGGTTAAAAGACAGTATGGCTTTTCTTCTCAGAGTTAATCACTACTTAATTGATACATTGAAGCTGGCAATATTTGGTGTCTACCCTTGTGTCAGACACCAGCTGTGCCACTGATTTGAGAGGTGGTTATAAAAAGTACCTGAAAGATTAACCTCTTCCTCAAGTATTGTAACCAGCTGAACACAGAGCTTTGTAGCTAACTTATCTCCTTGAATCTGAGTGAAAGGACTAGTATCAGTCATGCCTGGGCTTCAAGACAACTCACTCACTTTTACTACAGAGATGCTTCAGTCCCTGGGTTTCTTTTTCATTCTAGAAGTCAGCTCTTTAAAAGGCATTGTTAAAACTGAACTCACAGGACCAACCTACCCTTCTGCCCCCTGTGCAAACCTGAGTGTTCTCACTGGGGTGTTCTACTTGAGGGCTTGAAGATCAAAGATCTGCACTGGACTTGGGCACAGGCCTTGTGTGCTGGAAGGAGTAGTTATGTGCTATTTTAAGTCTTGTTGAATTTGTGCTGCTGCTTAGAACTGTAGAGTCACAGAATAGTTTCATGTGGAAGAGACCTTGGAAGTTGATCTCGTCCAAACCCCCTGCAATAAGCAGGGGCATCTTCATAAGCAAACATGTGYGAGAGATGAGCATGGTCTTACTTTGAGTCAGGTCCTCGTTAAACCATCCTTCCATGTAGGAGAGCTGAGGAGGGTTCCTCTTCCTGTGTGGGATATAGGAATCCAAACCAACATTAACATGAACAGGGATTTAAAATTTCTCTTCATTTTTGACTGCCAACAGTAGTTTTCTTTCTCTTCCTTTGCACTTTTTTTGTCTGTCGATTTCTTCTCTTTGTAGACTGCAAGATATCCAGAGCAAACACTGCCTGTGGCTTAGCAAACTTAAGTTCTACAAAGGGGTAATTTTAGTAAATTTTTTAATTATTTATAAAACTCCCTACAAGCAACAAAACAAATCAAAACCACAAAAACTTCACAACACAGACAAACAAAGAAACAGAAAAACCCCACTCCAAAACCAAACAAGATAAYGAGCCACACTTTGTGTTGGACTGGCTACTGGGCTTTTTTGGATTGTATGAGAGAGAGCAGAGATCTCAGGATCTGAAAAACTATTCCTGGGCCAAATCCTGGTCATTTCAAAATCTATGTTTTTGAAGACAAGAGAAAACTTTTCCTCCCCAAGAACGCAGATCTCCCCATCAACTTGTAAAGAGTATGGTTTCACATGATGTACAGTAGTCACTTGGTCAGTAGGTTCAATAATTTGGGTGTGTTTTAATCATTGCATTGACTCTAATGTGTATGTGTATGTGGGTGTTTGCATATGTGCACATATATTTTTCTGTGTTTTTTTCCTTCAGGTGACAACTCCCTGTTGAAAGTTTATAAGGAATGAAATTAAACTCTATTTTGCAAGCTGCACTAAGAATATGGGACAAATGAAGTGATAGATGAGCAAGTTAAAAAAGGAGGACCTGTTCAGAAAGTTTTATGTCTTTGTAGGAAACCCTGACAATCTCAACAGTCCTTTTCCAGAGTGAACATTGCCACTGTTTTCTGCAGTTCTCTATTCCTCTGTTTTCTGTGTTTATGACAGTTGCACACATGGGTGCCCTGTCCCAGGTAGTGCAGAAGCAGTTGAGCAGCAAGAACCCATGTAGAACCTCTCACAGAACGTGGGTAAGTTGTGTCTGCTCAGGTACATTATAGTTATTCCTGTACTGTTTGCCAGAGAAAAACAGCTCATTTGTTGAGGCAAATTATTTACTAGATATTTAATATCTTGACCTCTTTACTGCTTTTAAATGCCAGAGAAGTTAATTTAGATCACCAGATCACATAGTGTCTGGACAACTCTCATTTAAAAGATACATTATAGTTGTTTCCTTTCTGTCAACACCTGTACATGACCTGTCTGATTTGGCTGGAGAAATCTGGTAGGGGGAAAAAAACTCAATATGGGAATTGAGTTTTGCTGTGGGTGAGCTTTAATTTCCCAGAAGTCCTTTGTATAAGAGGTACAACCCACTTTCCTGCTGCGGGTGGGTACCAGGCACTTTCAGCATCCCCGTACTTTGAATTTACATTTTTGTGAGATTGCATTCACTCTGTCAGAGACATGTTCCCGGTGAGTGACTTGGAGTTGATGCTTTGTCTCTTGTGATAAAACTGTAGGATTTAGGGCCACAGATCAAATGCCATTTCTCTGCCTCCAAGCCTCCTTAGTAGCTAAAATGCCCCTGGGAAAGTACTGTCTCTGTGTGGTCACAGAGCAGGGTGAGATCCTTCAGGACTTCTGACCAACATCAGAGAGAACCATATATGGAAAGTACAGATTTTATCTGTAGACTAACTTGTGTCATCTGAAGCCACATAACTTTTAGCAATGAAGTGGACCATAATTCTGTGCCCTTCTAATTTCTTCAGTTAAATGCTTGTCATCCTCTCCAGCTTTGCTGTGATTGTTTTGTAGGGACATGTGCTAAGGACATTCTCTACTGAATGGAACCTAATAGGGCATTGAAATATTGATGAGTAAAAGGTTAATTTTTAATTCCCCATCAGTCTGAACTGCTAGGAATTCAATGTGCTTTTGTCCAAGAGACTTGCTGACATTATATGGCTTAATGCATCTGCAAGTTAAATGAGCATGGAGCTACAGGATTTTATTTTGCGGAAGATGAAGGTGCTTTGTGCAATAGAAGAAAATCATAGAATCATTTCAGTTGGAAAAGACCTCTATAATTGTCAAGTAAACCATTAACCTAAAACTACCAGATTCACCATAAAGCCACGTCCCTTAATGCCACATCTGCCCATCTTTTAAATACCTCCACTGATGGTGACTCTGCTGCTTCCCTTGGTAGCTGGTTCCAGTGCTTGCAATCCCTTCAGTGAAGAAATTCTTCCCAGTACCCAATCTAAACCTTCTCTGGCACAATTTGAGGCCATTTCTCCTTTTCATTTAATTTGTTACTTGGAGAAAGAGGTGGAYGCCCACCTGGCTACACCTTCCTTTCAGGGAGTAGTAGAGAGCAGTGAAGTCCCGAAGTCCCCTCTGAGCCTCCCCTTCTCCAAGCTAAACCACTCCACTCCCTCAGCCACTTCTAACAAGACCTATGCTCCACCCCTTCACTTTGTTGCCCCTCTCTAGACATGCCTCAGGACCTCAAAGTCTTTCTTACCATGTGCTACTATTTGTAGTTGTGCCCATGCCCCAAATTCTGCTCTTGCATACCCTTTGATGGTCRTCACGTAATGCTGCACCCATTGAGCTGAACCAGCCATAAGGTCTTCAAAAGCGCATGCCAGAAATCATATATTAATATATTATTGAGCATATCTGAAGAATAATATAATGTAGGCACAGATGCAAAATGTACATAGTTGCACATTCCGTCTCTGTGCCTGATCAATGGCTTCCAGTCTTGAATACTTGCATTTCTGGTAGTGTTTTGGAGACCTGAGCCAGATAGAGTGATAGTTGTCTCAATTCTGTCCTCATTTGTGTTTGGTTGCTTGATGGTTTTGCCTGATTAAAATTTTTATTCTGTTTGCATTTTGCAATTAATTTTAATTATGTTTATATTTTGAAATACATTAAGATGGTCACAAATACTGATTTTTATTAGTGAGATATAACTTAAGAAAATATAATGGAAAAGAAATACTTCTACCTGCTTTTCATGGTCAAATGTTGTCTCATTGAAATGGATGAAACACAGTTAACATATTGGAGCCTCTTGATGCTCCAAGATTAAGCAACAGTTCAAGAAAAAAGGACAAAGAACTTCAGAAGGTAAGGAAATGTTTCCTACTGCCCCAAGAAAATATATTATTCAGTGACCTCCCCTGTGCCTGACTGAGCCAAAATCCATCAAAGTCAGTGCTCAGGTTGCATTTCTGTTTGAGAGAACTTCAATTGCATTTGCATGAATCACGGACTCTCAGTAGGTTTGGCCACAAGGAGAAGCTGCTAAGGGTAGGTCACCAAAATATCTGCTTCACTGGTGGCTGTCCGAAAGATCGGCTCCATGTACGCATTTGCCATCAAAACATTTATGTGAGGCCATCTCTGGCATTGTAAGCTTAGCTTATAAACCTTCACTGCCACAAGAGACAAACTTGGACTGTTTCGCTCTTGCCTCCTTAATGTTTTTTTGTGTTTTTTTTCCCTGCAAAGCTGGGGAGATGATTGCTGGTATATGCACAGTAATAAAGCTTGTCAGACACAGACAGTCAGAATTCTTCTGAATTCACATTTAATTTATTCACAGCACAGCACGCAGCAGAGCTGATGGCAAGTTAATGTGCTGCACTTTAATGAGATAACTGTTTCTCTCCCAGGTTTTGAGGTTTGTGCTAGTTTTATTTGTCAACCTGGCTAAAGCCATATGGAATCACAGCTCTATACTAAAATATTTTATTTGCTTAGCTGATGCCTTTGCCAGAGGAGAAAATGGTGAAGTAATTAAATAGCACTGCTTTTATTTTAGAACAGGAATGGGAGATTTTTTTGAGTTTACAGTATGTCCTTGTCAGTATTCTGGCTCACAAATACTACCTAGATAAAAATACTCTATTCAAAATTTTCTAGTTTTGGTGGAATTAAATTTCCATCTATCTTTGAATTGATGCCCTCTTCTCTTTTCCTTTAGAGATATACATTCCTGGGGAGGAGGTGCAGGGTGGAAAGTGTATCTGTAGTATCAAATGCAAATGCAGAAACTTCGGTGTGACAGAGCTGCARAGTCTTCCATTAAACAACAGATGATATGGCTCCACTCAGATTTTGAAATGTAGTTCATGCCAATTGGGCTCTTGTGTTACAACTTAGTCTTTCAGCTATGACAGATCCTCCTTGTTGACTAATTATTGCATCTGTAATGAAAAGAAGATGAACCTAGTCAGGAAAAATGAGGTTAGGATGTATCGTTAATGAAACCGTTTCTGTGGTGCGGAGGGAGCACACAGGGGTTGGGAGGCCCCTGGGTGCATCCCCTGCAGGTGCTGTGGRATGCAGGTCCCTCGCAGGGTGGGTGGAGGAGAGCACAGTGTGTGGCCACAGTGTCCTGCAGCAGTCCCACCGTCTGAACTGTGTCTGTCAGTGTCGGTGTCCTCTGACAGGCTTACATTAATTTATCTAAAGCCACTTAAAATGGCATTTTAAGTCTTGCTTGTGCTCGTGCCTCTCTTTGGTGGGCTCAGCGTCCAACAATGTATGTGGTTGGATTCGATGGTCTTGAGAGTATTTTTAAACACAAATGATTCTGTGGTTCTTTATAGAAACATTGTTTCTGTACACAAAAGAGTGCTTGGAAAAGGGGCTTTGAGACAGCGCTAGCATCTTCTGGGTGTATTAACCTTTAATGTCTAAAACCTGTCAAAGTGAAGGTCAGATTGACCTTTCAATTCACCATTGTACCTTTGCGTTGTGTTTTCTGCAAAGCTGCAGCCACCTTTTGCAGGAGGAATGCAGCCAGATTAGGAAACTGAATAGTTATCTGTCCATTTTGTGCGCCCTTTATGATACAAACCATTGTCTATTTGGCTACAAACGTGTAAATAAATAATTAATGGGAAATAATCAATAGATTTATGGAAAAATGCTGTTACAGGCTTTACTTGGAATGTACCTTATGTTGGTTACAATTTCCTCTTGTTTCTTTGCTGGAAACAGAAGGTTGAGAGAATTGAGAGGGATGCAGAGGGAGTGTATAGGAGTGGATATGCCACTGAGCATAATCAGTTTTGGGAAGAAGGAAAATCAAATTTTGCCCAGCCCTTTGCTGAGACTGTTCAGAAAAATACATGCAAGGTCTATATTTGGAAATACCAAACTGTGTTTGGCATTCAAGTCAGGTAATATAATCCATAGAAATCACAAGATCGAACCGACCTTCTGTGTGTTTCTTCAAGCAAATTGAGAAAATGTTAATTTCCAGTGCTGTGCAGGTGGGAAGATGCACACAGACRAAATATCAGCACATTTGCCAATGTGTAATGCTTTTTATTTATAGATGTATTTCTTTTCTGTTGGACCATGAGCTGGCTGTTAGGCTGTGTCTCCCCTCAGGTGTCAGTAGCATATCAAAGCAAAAAGTTGGAATTGTTAGTAGGGAGGGCTGGTGGAGGTGACTGGGGGAGAAGGGCTCTACCTCCCAAAAAGTGCAACCTCTGTATCCTGACAGTTCACACGTCTTCTGTCATTTCTTTCTCATCTGAAAAATGGAGCCTTTGATATCAGATCAGTCTTAGTTCAGAGGTTATTTACTTGGCAGAGGGAAAATGTAAACTTCTAGCACTGACTGCTGGGTGTTGTTACCTGTATTGTTGAGATCTGGCAGTTGAGTTTATTGGCCAGGCATTACAGGGATTAGCTTAACGAAAAATCAGAGTGAACAAAAAATATTAAAGTTTTAAGAGGTTTTGGTTTATATTAGTCTCCTTCTATTGAAGAAATCTTTTAAGGACTTTAGGTTTGTGTCAAAGGTTGTTATGACATTGCTGCTTCTTGATGCATTTGTTGGGCTTCCAGGTTAATTTGTTGCTGGTAGTGGCACGTTTTCCTCTCAATGAGATTTGTTTTCTCTGTTTTTTCTGTTACCAGATTATTTTGGCTGTGTAATAGGCTTTGCTGTGTAGTGCTTAGTTTTGTTGCAGGAATGTTTAAGTGTTTGAGAGCACTTTTCTTGTTTCTGTTATTTCCTGAGGAGTTGAGTTCTCTGAGTGAAACAGATGATTTCACAGTGTTTGAAGTTCTCTACTTAGTTGTATATAGTACTTAAAAATGAATAATACTTAGAGGTTTAGGTGTATAGGTCTTCTGGGCATGGTGTGCAAATTTGAGAATTAAGTGGTAATGTGACTTCATTTTTCTTCATTTTGGGCAATCTCCACTCAGACACCAAATTCAGTATCTTCCCATATTGCAGTAGTTTCCTTATGACTGTGATGGTCCCAGGCACGTAGGAAAGGTAATAACTTTTGACGACCAGCAGCTATAATTGGAAAAAATTGGATAAACTTTTAGATATAGAAAGTTTTCTCGAGGCCTGAAATGGAAGCAGCAGACTTCAAGCTATATACAAAAATACAACCTGACACTAACACTAGTGCCGTCTAAGAATATACGCAGTCTGAATAGCTCTGTCTTTGAAACCTGAAAGCGTTACTGTCTGGATATTGAGTGTATTCCAGCTTGGGTTGTGCTGACTGTGTTCCAAAAAATACTTTTCCTCAGTACAGCAAGGACTGACCGTCTGGGCATTGTTCTTGTATCATGTTGGGAGAAATACCAAATTGGCTTGTGTAATTTTAGTTTGTCAAACAGAAAGTGTTATGGTATGCTCTTTCTCCCAATAGGATTTCTGTCTCTCTTGTAGCTTATAGAGAACACTTGAGGGGTGTGGTGGATTTCTCTGGGCTGTGTGAAGTTGTGTACATTTGTCCCAACACMACTCATGTACAGCAGTATGCAGAAGAAGTGTGTGTTTCCCTACAGGTGTTTCTGCAGGACCTGTAGCAGCAACTCTGGTCTTGTAAGCTCTCCCTCCTTTTCTCCTTTGCACGCCTTCCTGCCCACAACACCAAACACAGGGTGCTCACACCTGGTTTCAGAGCCCAGCTTTCCTGTGTCCATCTGGTGAGTCCAGAGAGTTGGTTCTTGCCTGCATCCCTTTATTAATGGCCTCTGCTCTTGAACCTGAGTCAGCATTTCCCACAAAACATGATCATCTTTTATCTTGTATGCTTCTGTGTATTACTGTGGTGGAGAAACACTGTTTTGGACTGGGAGTCTTATTCCAGTCTGTCATGGTTTAACCCCAGGCAGCCACTAAGTATCACACAGCTGATTGCTCATTGCCCCACTAGCAGAATCAGGGGGAGAATTGGAGGACTAAAAGCTGGAAAACTCAGAGATAAAGACAGTTTATCAGAGAAAGAAAAACCCACATGTACAAACAAAGCAACACAAAGAACTCACCCACCGCTTCCCATGGACAGTCAGGTGTTGAGCCAACTCCAGGAAAGCAGGGCTCTATCACATGGAATGTTTACTTTGGRAGACAAATGCCATCACTCCGAATATCTCCCCCACTTTTTTCTTCTTTCCCCCTACCTTATATCCTAAGCATGATGTCATATGGTCTGGAATATCCCTTTGGCCAGTTGGGGTCATGTGTTCCGCCTGTGTCTCCCCCCAGCCTCCCATGCTGGGTTCTTGCTAGCATGGTTCACTGCGAAAAACAGAAAAGCAGAAAAGCCTTTGGCTCTGCATATGCCCTGCCCAGCAATAACAAAAGCATCCCTGTSTTATGTCTCTGTGGAAGTTCCTCCAGCTCCTACCTACAGCAAAACAGACATGCTTCTCATTGAACGCTTCGTCAAGCTGCCCTGTAGAGATGTAACTGCTATAATTGGACCTCAGTGAGACAGACAAGAGGTAAGACTTTCTATTCATTACCTGCCACAGAGGTGTTTTCAGGGTTACAGTTTTGGACTTTAAACTTCCACATTCAGTGTAGATGGACTTTAAATTCTTTGAAAGTACAACTTAGAGCCTCTCAGGCCCTAATTTGCCCATTAGTAAAAAAGGGATAATATTTCCCTCCCCTTAAAGACTCATTAATTAGTAGCAGAGATATATATGCTGGGATACATCTCACTTAATTTTAGCTGACTCAAATGAGCTGTTTTTCCTCATTTGAAGAGGGAGAAAAAGAATCACCTTCACTAATGAAGTATCCTACTTACATTAGTTACAGATATGGGAACAAGGTAAATAGACACCAGAGGTCTTTCTCTTTCACCTCAGAAGGAATTTAGATAACCCATATCAGTTTAGACAARAGGCTTCATTTTTGAGTGTTTGCAACTTGATGAAATAGTTGATGTGATAAGCATGGGCTAGCTAAGTGAATGTGCTACTGTGTGATGAAATTAAATACCCAATAAATTGCTGCTTCTGCACACAGAACTTTTTCAGCTGAGGGCAGTTTTAGTACTATAATTTTGTAGTGATTTCTGAGTCCCTAATTTTTAATGGTGAGGATTCAAATCCATCCTAAAAGTCTCTAGGTCTAAATATCACTGTACAATTGCAGGGGCAAAGTCATAAAAGCATATCTTTCCTTTGGCTTAGTTTCAAACAGGGTGACATAGTTTTTATCAAACTGCCTCTATTAATGCTTTAATTCAGCAGAGATTGCTAAGTAAGGTTCCTTTTCTAGCCAAAATGTCAATCAGAACTGTATGCTCCACAGAGTACTGTACAAATTAACATTTAAACACTGCTAGTGTAGTAATTATTTTGAGCATCTTTTTTATGACACTCAGAAGAAAAGGGATGACTTTTTGGTGAGTTTCCAGACTCTAATTTTCTCCCTATATAAGTGTGCTCTGCTGACATGTCTTTCCCCTCTGGCTGTGCAGTATTTCTCTACTGCTGATACCCAGCTGGGAGCTCCCTGTCTTAGTTATTGAGCTGCCACAATAGAGGCAGGAAGGATCCAAACAGCCTTTGTGTATGTGGTTTGAATGTTCAGGGGATTTGATGAATAGACAAACATATGATGAATGCTAGGGAGATGATTTGATGGCAAACAAAAGGTCACATACCAGCAGAACTGTTAAATGGTGCCATGAGGGTGGAAACTGCTGTTCTGCTCACTGTTCCTTTTCCTCCTACACTGAGGGCCAGATTCTGCTTCCATTGCAGCTGCTCTTGCTGCACAGGATGGGGGAGCCTTTTGGGTGGTTGCCTGTGTGTAGCCACTAAAAGGAGCATGCAGCAGGGGTGGATTTCAGCACAGATTGCCTCCTATCCCTCCTTATGGGCTGTTGGTATGTGGCATCATACACAAACACATGTCTAGCATTTACATTCACACTTGGCTTGTCATCCTTGAATATGTCATTAACTGTCCAGAGCATAGTGCCCTTTTGTGCCTCTCTTCTGCTTGTCTGGTGAAAATCAGTCAGTGCCATGAAATCTGGCTCTTTGTATGCAAATAATTGAACTGTCTTGTTTCTGGAGTTCTTCAAGGGATGCTGATTTGTGAAAGAAGGAAACAATTAGTGTTTAATGTAGATTTGTACCTTGTCAAAGATGGGTATGGAAGATGAAATAAGGCAAAAGGTGGAATGTATCTTCTGCTTTCCTGGGTAGCTAAGCTCATAGCAAGAAGTTCCTGTGCTTCAAGTGCACTTCAACAAATATAGAAGGCATTGTATTGCCAGTCTCTTCTCAGACAATAGAGTTTGCAATCTGAAAGCCTTTCTTCTCAAGATTTTGTGCTGATTATTCCTTTGGCTTGCACTTACCTCCACCATGTTTGGTTTTTGTTATTAGTGCTTCAGGAAGATTACATTTCACCTAGCAGATCCAGCAAATGAATAAAGCTCTGCACTTGAAAATTGAGCTCAAATAAAACTGCCTGGAATAATGCTTGGAAATCAACTCTGAATGTTGAAGAGCTGTATGAGACCTGAACTTCAGTAACACCAGCATCTATATCACTATTATAAAGGGTTGAAATATTTAATTTCTATTTTAAAATTGTGTTTCCTCAATAGGAGTATTGCTGCATATTTAGTTATACACCAGCAGGCTTAAAACTGTCACATTTGGAAGAACCTAGATGTCATTGACTCACAGCAATAGACAGAATCCCACAAGTCAGGATCTCAAAGGTCCTTGGGAACAGAAAGAATGATACACCCAAGACTTTTTTTGTAAAGAACTGATGATTAGTTTCTGTGTCCTCCTGAAATGTACTTGAAAAAAGTACTAGTCCCTGTAGTAAAGGAGTGGGTTTTTTTCCTTTTTGCTGATTGTTTCCAATTAACAGAGATTTTCATGCTTTTAGCTAGTAGTTTGTACATGATTTTCAGAAAACCAGAGTACTTAAGTGGAAGACAGGTATGTCATAATTCATGATGGGAAAAGAAACCTTTTTTTGCATTAGTGAATTCTGTAAGAATAAGGTGACTGCATGTTGATAAAGATGCAAAACTGCTTCATAAAAAATGTGTCACAATTTTTCTAGACAGTGATTATAATTTGTGAATTAGAGCTAATTAAAGTATGGCAGTAACCTAATGTAAAAAATGGCTGGTTGCCAGTTGTAGGAAAGATTTTAGAGCTTCCTACAAATTTTAATTTTGATGAATATATTTAGATCTAAAAACATGCACTCTGATAAGAGGCATGTATTTTTTGTTCATATGTCAGTGATATTGTTAATAGCAGAAGATTTACAGACTAGGTGCTTTCATAGGTGATAAACAATTTGCTGTGCAATTATTTTTATACGTCCTTTTTAAAACATGAAACATATTAACCATACACAAGGTTTACTGTCATGAGCCGAACACAAAACTAAACTTCAGCGAAAAGGCCTTCTCTGTTGTATGTGGGATCTGTCTGATGTCTCGTGCTGCTTCCAGGGCAGGAGCGGTGGACAATGTCCTTGCGGCACCATCTGGAGCACCATATGCCTGTAAGGGCAGAGTACAGGCTCTGCAGCTGCCGTGGTGGCTGGTTTTGGCTGGGTGAACTGGCAGCAGTGCTGAGGGCTCCTGGCTGCCCGTGGTGTGCAGGCTTGCAGGCTGAAGGGTGGCAGTGCAGCTGCACTCTCGTGGGCAATGTGGATGTTCTTATGGTCCGTGATTGGCATCAGTGAGAGTGCTGTGAAGGCATTGACTGACTGWCTGCACCAAACACTGCCCCAACTGAAAATCCAGCAATACCCAGTTCCTATGTGGCACTTCTTACTAGGACATTACTGTAATGGGGGAGAGTGTATTATTAGCTCAGTATTGCAGAAATTACTATTAAGCGATTAAGAGATTTCCACCAAAGCTATGTCCTGAGTTTGTCTTTCACACCTCCCTCTGGATCACAGCTGTGGGCTGGGGGAATGAAAGGTCCTGGGAGCTTTGGTTTCACATGCCCCACAGCTTCAGTGATGTCCCAGCAGGAGGGCACTTCTACGTCCAAGAGAGAGGTTAAAGTTGYGGAAAAGCTTTTTACACAGTCTCATGTAAGATCTGGGTCTCTTGCCAGTTGGTCCTCTTTAAGGTAACTGCAGATTGCTTGCTGTATTGTTTTTTTACCCAGTAAAGCTGATCCTAAAATGAGTAAACAGGACTTTATTTTTCAAAATATCTCAGTTACTCAAAAATTTTCAAATTGCTGAATTAATGTATATGTCTGGAGGACAGCTAGAGAGATATAACTGGAGAAAAGGTGGATTTTTAAAAAAACCACTGAACATGGTGCAACTTTGACAGTCTCCTTGAAAAACAGCACTAGCAGCATTGTGAAACAGGTGCCATTGTGTTTGGCTATGAGGTGCAACTGTTGAACAGAGATGCTCTCTGCCAGTGTAATTTTGTTGAAGAATTAATGATTTAAGGAAAAGGGTCTCCTTCCATGCAAGCCACTCACATTCTCATGCAACTGGGTCAGAAATTAGCAAGTCCTTGCAAGTACCTTGAATATATTCAGGATGACATAGAGCTAAAAAGTGGAGAGAAAGAGGATGTTAAGGCAGTTTGATCTGTGAAATTCCTGACCAAGAAATAAAGGCAATCTCTATCCAGAAGAAAAGGAGGACACACAGGTTGGTTGAGAATTTAAAGGAAGCATGGAAGAGTATATGCTGGCATCATCACCACACTGTAAATGTCAGCTTTACTAATACCCTCAACTTTATCAGTGTCACCAGCTGTGGAATTACTGTAGATAACAATATTTTGACTTCTAAGCTGTGTGTCACACTGAAGCCAAAACAATAACAGTCTGGGTGGACTGCAGTTGTTGCCATTATGTTCAGAGAAGACATGGCTTCTTTTTTGAGCATATGCAAGACTTAAAACATTCCATTTTCAGTCTTGAAGTGTCCTTACAATACATTTACTAATTTTAAGTTTTACTGAATTAAAGTTACCTTTTGAATCCTTGAAAACAGCTGAAATTAGTTAGAGGATGACAATAGTATGCAATTACATGTTAGGAAAATACTATGAAATAATGGTATTTTACTTAGCGTTAGTATGAAACAGCTAAACTAATAATTGCTTTTGAAGACACAGGCATATCCAGTGTAAATTAGTTGTATCCTGACTCTGGAAAAAGGACAGATCATCTGTCTGTTTTTTCAGTTAATCAATAGTACCACCTGTGCTTTTTCATTGACTTCTTAATGCTAAAGTCTAACACTAACAGCCAGATCTGCAGCAGTCTAAATTGGCCTAATGGGTCATTAGAGCTATACTGATAAATGCCAACTGGGGATCTGGTGTGGACTGTAGGCTGGAAACTTAGGAAATGAAATAACATCAATACTGTTTTATAACTGGTTTCATTCATTTCTTGTAGCCCTCTGTATTGTGTAGTGGCTTATTTGATTGCTGTGTTGAATCAAGCAGGGATAATGTTAGCAGCAAATAATGCAAGAAGAACTGATTGAAATTGGATTGCTARGCATTACAAGGTGTTTGACAGGAGTCTAGGTTCATTGATCATGCAGACCTTTAAATAGCCTCTTTAGTGATGTTAGAAGAGATATGTAGAAGACAGCTATTCACAGTTCACATTCTCTCTATTCTATGTGTCTTTACTTGCATGGGAACCTCTGGGCTGGAGGGGTGCTCCATTTGAGCATGTGTAGCTAGTGAATTCCTAAAGTTCAGGCTTCAAGTGCTTAAGGATGTTTTTCTAGAGTTTGGCAGGAAAAAAATGCTTTGGCAGAAAGGACATAGTGTTTTCCMTCTGTATCTCAGGGTCCTAGGGAAATTGCTTCAGTATTTTCCTCTAGGGTACATGAAGCTGAACATTACAATGTCTTTGCTTATAGCTGAGGAGACCTTGGATGAGAGACTTCTTTTAGAGCACCTGGTCTCAGAGAATAAGTCTTGCATTCAACAGATTGGGTTAGGGAGTTACTTTGCTTATAGCTCTTCCTCAAATCTGCCAAGAAGTGCACAAAAGTAGAGCAATGTCTAATGTGAACATTTGAGGCAACCAAATGATAAGGAAGGGTGCCTAACAAGGGCAGTGGTCAAAATATAAAACACCTGACAAGCTTCCATCTTAACTCTTCTTACTTTGCAGTATTTTACATCCTTTTGTTATCTCTTAGGCATGGTATGGTCAGTCAGCTAAGTCTTTATGTACAGGTTTTTTAAATTATGCTTTAAGAGTTTCCTTGTGAAAGCCTTTGTGAACTGACTCAGAAAAGGGTACAATATTACTCCTTTCACAAGGGATAATATTTTGCAGCTTTTCTCCATAAACATCAGGTGTGCTGGTCAKATTTGCCTCAGTTTTTCAAACTCGGTGGCTGAGAAAAAGCGAAGAAAGCTAGCCTGGATTTCTTGTGTGGTAATAGAAAACTTTATCCATATTGTCTTTAGGCCATCCCATTCTAGAGTTCTAGTAAACTGACTGCCAGTGCACTCGTTACAGTGCAGGAAGAGTCCTTTTTCTCTGCATTGCAGAGGTTCTTGCAGCACAGTTTGATATTTGTAAAATTGAAAAATCTTAACTTTTAAATTTCTTGTGGTGATCCATCTCAGATCACAGTGCTTTTCTTGTAGGGATCTTAAAGTTAACGGGAAACATGACTGAAGTGATCATTCTTCCCTCTGGCTTTGCAATGTGGTTTCATTTTATCCAGATGCACCTCTTGTCCTTTTCTTGGCTTAAAATTAYGGGTAAAGATATGCAGAAACCATATATGCTGTGCAAGTAGTTTCTGTCAGCTACAAGATCACTAGAACTGTTTAGAAGGGATGCTTAGATTGAGTAGAAAATGCTGCACCTTTTTCATTCTGTTGGATTTTTTAAGTTACTGATTTTTAAACAGAAAGAAGAGCTTAATGAAATAAGAGCTATACTGAGGCTGGTAGATGTGTCAATGCAGTCGTGAGTTAGGAAAGGGCTGCACTGTGTATTTCAGAGACAAAATCAAAGAAGAGGGCATATGCAAGAGGTGAGGTGTCGCAGACATCTKYTGTGAAAAATCCTTTCTTTAGGATTTTCCTTCTGAGAGCTGCAGTTTCAGCGACAAATGTAAACAATGGTTATCTGCTGCTGTAGAATGCAACAGGTAGCWCCTGTGATTGGCCCATCTTGTATGTTTATAATTAATGGCCAATCAAGGACTGAGCTCTCTAAGACAGAGTCGGAGAGAGCTCCTTTGTTATCATTCTTCYCTATTCTATTCATAGCTTAGCTAGCTTCTAGAGAMACCTTCTCCATCCTTCTCTTTGTAGYATAATATAATGTAACATATATAATAAAATAATAAATCAAGCCTTCCARTCATGGAGTCAACATTTTCGTCTCTCTCTCAYCCTGAAAACCCTTSTGACCACYGTCACAGTGAGGGAAAGGCAAAATCAAGTATCCAAAACCTTCTACATTGCCAAAAAGATACAATAGKTGGCAAGGGATATATCAGTGTAATCAAAGGCAATTATTTTAAGGGAAATTTCTCATGTTTCAAAGTACTAAAGAATGTTTTTCATGAAAGTAAATCAAATAAAAGTTCAAGAAGCAGAAGTTGTCTGATTTGATGCTATTTTAGATTGTGAACATTGAATTACCTGTGCTCTTTGTGTGCATGGAGAGGAAGAAATATGAGCACTCTTTTAGGAGCTTTCTCAGGTGCATGCTGTTCTTCAAGGCTTTTCTGTCAATGATAGCATTTGGATCATGAACCAGAGTTATGGTCAGAAGGTGCTCACTGTTGGCAGATGCCACTTTGCAGGCTCAGCGAAGCTGCCTGGGATCATCACAGCCTCTCACTAGTCCCAAAGCTATTGGCTCACAATTCTAGTGCTTCTGATTGCCCCAGGAGATATGACTAGGATGCTGATGACATACTCAGACAGACTGAGCTGGTGCTGGAACAAAATACACCCCAAACTATTCCTGGCACATTAATTTTATGCTTAGAATCAGATATACCTTTTGCTATTTTTTCCTCCCTATTTCTTTCCTTCACATTCTTGTTTGCTGGTTCCTAAATTAAGACAAAAAATAGCTATTATGGTACTTCTGAGACTAGTCTTTAACTAAAATGTGAGATCTGATAGAGACCTCTGATGCATCTGAACATGCACCAGTGAGCTTGCAGAGTGAGAAGGTGTAATACTAGATTTGTTTGCACAATTCACAGAAAAGCAAAGAGTTAAAAGAATTTTCATTTGTGGAGTTTGGGTAATAGATAATAGCTACGGCTGTGCCCCAATGAATTTTATTTCCCAGTGATTAGCTAGTTAATTTGTCTTCAAATTATAGTTGGGCATAAAATACAAGGTTATATGTAATGCTAATTTATGTAATCTAGAATATTCTATACAATCTCAATATATGCAAACACATAAACAAGGAGACCATGCCACTCTGCATACTATAGCACTTGACCTGCCCCATGCGAGCTGCTGTGGTGTGTCCAGTCTGCTGCTGAAGTTATAAATTCTGATGATCTTAAACCATATGTTTTAGGTGCTTGGTCAATTCTGATGTAAAGATKATTTTTAAAAACCGTTAGGTTTGGTTTTTTTTTCACTCTTGCTCTGCCAAAAGTGAGGACCTGATTTACTAATTTTTGTAAGTTTGATTTGAAGTTTTTCCATGAATTCTGCTGTATTTTAGCCTGATAGGTGAAGGGAACCTTCTTCTATTACAGAATTTGTGCTTTGTGTCTGCTCACAAAACACTGTGAAATCATGTTTGCAATTTCACTTGACTGAACAAATAAAAATAACTTTTTCAGTGGCTTGTTGTGGACAGGTTTTTAAAGTTTAAAGCCTTTTGCACTTTTTAAAATTTTCAATGCAGTGCCCAAATGTTCAACAGGGTGTTTTTTGAATGCAGTGTACGCACAAGTAGTATAACTGCCTTCCTCCTTCACCTTTTCTTCTCTGTACAGATGAGAGGTTTAGACCACATTTGGAAAAAAACAGTGGAGAAGACACACCAGCTGAGTCTCTCAGTCCTCAGCATGATYCTTTCCACTTTTACATGTATAATGCAAAAATGTTCCCCACACTTCTATTTGCCTTTGAGTGCTGGCAGGAGTT
Organism: Cardinalis cardinalis; assembly: GCA_014549065.1. NCBI lineage: Eukaryota > Metazoa > Chordata > Aves > Passeriformes > Cardinalidae > Cardinalis > Cardinalis cardinalis. Next base: position 245,497 of record JACDOX010000132.1, read on the forward strand.
CTGGTGGCCTGACTTGCTCTGGATGAGCAGTGGGGAATGCTCTGGGCATGGAGATCAGTGCTGCTGCCCCACGCCTGCCCTGCTGCCCCACGCCTGCCCTGCTGCTCCTGCAGCCCTGGCTCAGGGCTCTGCTGTGCTGGACAAACAAAAAGGAGCCTTCTCCACCCTGTGCTGTGTCCTGGCCTCGCTGCCCTTTTTCTGGTTCTCAGCTGTGTTAATCTTACATTTGCCTGTGTAATATCTGCCTTGTTTAGATCTGCATTTGATTAGTTATTCACTTAAAGGTGAGCTTTTAGAATACACAATCTGGGACTTCTAGAAAGCCCCTGCTGTCCATGTGCTGCTGCACCATGCTGTCTTCTGAGCGCTGGCTGCATGAAGCCTCCRAGGAAATCTGTCAGGAGGTGGTTTGCCAGGGAAGAAGTGGGAGCCTATCTGCACTTGGCAGTGTCTCAGAAAAAGTTACTTCATCTCATCCTACACAAACAACTACAGGACAGTAAAGAAGTTAGTAAGTAAGAGGGAAAACTGTCAGGAAGGCAGCATGTGCTAAACTTCTGTTAAAGAACAGTTTCTTTAGCAAAACTAAGCTTGTGATGGCCATGATTGTGAACGTGCTCACACAGTTTGGAGAGCTAGAAATATAATTGCAGCTTGTTTTTTTCTTGTTTCTCTACTTTTCAACACAGTATTGAGAATTTGAAAAGTGGAATTGACTGATACAGTGTTCTAAAAGGAATGGGAGCTGGTCTTTGTGTTGGCAGGAGGGAAGTTTGAGAAATTGCATGTGGRTACTTTTCTATACACCAAACATATTAGTATGAATTGAATAATGAGTAATCTAATCAGATTTGTAGCCAAACTTGTCTGTCATACTGTGATAATTACTGGCTACCCAGGGCCTTAATACCAAGCAGATCCTTTCCCACCTCCCAACCTGTTTTAGTTTTTAGAAGTGAGTTCTTTATCGGAAAGAAGCAGGGCTTAGGCAAGGCACTGATCTTGGCTTAGTCCAGTGACCAGAAACACTTCCCAGTGCAGGCACTGCCATATTTCATAAGCTGTTTCTTAACAGCTTCAAATGGTAGCAACCTTGGCCTGAGTGAGGAGCAGTTCATCATGGTCATGATGAAAATTTGGTTTGTACTTTTGAACAAGAGTATTTCACAGGTGATAGGACATGTAAGAGGAACAAGAGCAAGTAATTGTTTAAAATCCTCTCTTGTTGCATGAATTTTTTTTTTTTTTTATATAGAGAGGACAAAACAAAGTCATTCCAGGTCTGAAAGTTGGTCATTAGATATGAAATGCCATTTTTGGACTGATGGCATACAAGTTTTGCTTTCTTCCTGGCTAAGGAGCTGCTTTKCTTCTTCAATGATCTGTTGTCAAGTCTGCATATTTTTTTTTATTTCACTCAGGAGAAGGGAGGATTGGACCAGATGACCTCCAGAGTTTTCTTCCAAACTGAGCTGTTCTGTGAATCCCTGAAAATAAACTCTCTGTTCTGTATTACACTGAACAAGAAGTAGATGCTTTGTGCTGGGTTTTGAATGTTTTGTACATGCAGTTCTAGGCTGTGTCCTAGRTCAGTCCAGTAGCTGGTGAGTCTGTTAAAGTTGTGCTTGGACATTTSATGTGGACTGAGGGGCTCCAGCTGAGGTGCTTTGGCTGGGAAATGCTGAGTTCCACGCATGGCAGAAGTAGCATTAGAAACCCAGACAGGTTGCAAAATACAATACAAAGTAGTTCAGCTCAGCCTTGCAAGCAAACCACGTTAAAACTTGCATGGTGGTACCTGCGCACCTGCCTGGTTTCTCAGATTGTCCCTTTTGTCTGCAGGACAGTATCAATAAAGCAGCACAGTCCAGACTCCCAATGATGTATTCCCRTGCACAGGACCAGGGTCCAAGTTACCTTTATATGGAATTCCAGTGGCTGGTCCAGAACTGGTGGTGGAGAGAATATGTGTGGAGAGGCAGGGGGAGCTGTCACTTCTGGGAAGTTATGGGGCAAGAAGGAAGCAAACATTTCCTTTCCTCACTGTTTCACACATTGTAACCAATGTTTTCAAGGCAGGATGAGATAAAAGTACAAGAAGAGTGCAATGTCTTGGAGGACATGAGTATATATATTTATATATACTGTATGCCAATTTTTAATGTCATTCAAGTATTCCTGTTCTCAGGTCTTGTTCAGTATCTGGATTTTTGCTTTATCAGAGGTAGTGTGTACCTCTCTTCCCATGCCTTTAGATTGTGGACTCCTGAGTGTGGATATGTGACTAAGCCCTATGGCCTTCAGTTGGGGTCAGGGATGCACAGCTGATGATGAGCACTGGAAGAACAACTGGAAAGTGAGGCAGTTACCTATGTGGACACTTGGGCACTGGGCAATCTATAATCTCTCTGTTTCTCCCAGTTTTGGTTTTGTTTGCCTGTTTAGTGTTTTTATCAAACAAAGCTGATATCACCCAAGCAGTTCGCATGCTAAAGGGATCTGGACTGCTCTTGGCAGCACCTTTTGACTTCCTGAGATGTGCTATGGTTTTGATGAAGAGAACAGCACTCAGCCATCTCAAAAAGAAGGCAGAACACGGTATTGAGGTGCATTAACTCTAGTGTTCATGACTAGGCTTTGCCGTTCCTTGAAGTGGCAGTGCAACTAGCTGACAATTCATAGGGCTTCTCCCTTGGCTGATTGGTTTTTAAGGTCAAAAAAGACAGGGAGAACAGACCAAATGAGATTGCAAGAACGTTTCCATTGAACTCCTGTGTACCAGAGGTCATGGGCTTTGTCCTAGCTGTTCTCTACACCATCCAAGAAACATGTTACCTGCTGTCAGTCGCTGTAGAGCCTTCTTTGATAAGGATATCTTTAAAGGAGTTATGTGCCACTGCATGTGACATTTCAGCAATAGTCACAAAGGGATGACATCTCCTAAATACAGAAAGACAACAGGTAAAGCTTTTAATGACACTCAAAGCACTAGTAAAACATTCCACTTCCAAAAGCTATTGGATAACTCCTAGCATAGAGACAAGAGATCCATGGAAGAAGAGGAAGAGCAAAATGTGCTAAAACCGATGAACTGTTGCTTCTATTTGTTTGTGGTTTTTTTTCTGGTGCTTGTGGATCATCAGGGTGTGATAGCTGCTGTTGGAAGCATATTGGTCAGTGCTGTTCAATTCTAGGTGCTGTTTACAGGGCTGTATTTGCCAAGGGATGGCCAGAGTTGACAGGGAAGCAGAAAAGGTATGGCAAAGTTCATGTACACTTGTTGGTTTCGTGAATGATATATTTAAGCTTAGCCACCAAAAATAGTAGATTTGCCATGCCTCTGTGTAAATCTCCAAGAGACTGAAGAAACAATTCTGAACTAAAACGTATTCTCCCTTAGGGACTTCTTTCAGCACCAAGCCCAATTACTTTTTAAATGGGGGGGGGTGTTAGCCCTCCAGGGAAAACATAAATATGTCCATAGTGAGTGGTAGTGGGTTAAATATTCCCAATTGCCCTATTACAGGAATCCAGTAAAGAAAACAGTAGACAGTTCTCCCTAGTAAAAATACTAGCAGGGGATTTCTAGCAATCTAAGTGATACTGCACGATTTATTCTCTAATACCCAGTTTATGAAAATTTAGTGTCTTGGTGGTTCAAACTGGCTACTTCTGTTCTTTGAGTCATGGCTGGTGTAGACACTTTAAGTGTCTCTTGATAACTTCTTATGGAATAATGGAATGGTTTGAGTTGGAAGGAATCTTAAAGATCATTTGTTCCAACCCCTTTGCTGAGGTCAGGTACATGTTTCACTAGACCAGATTTCAAATGCCATCCAGCGCTTGGCCTTGAATACTTCCAGGGATCGGGTATCTACAACTTCCTTCAGCAACCTAATGCAGTGCCTCACTGCCCTCTTCTTGACATCTAATCTAAATTTCTCCTCTTAAATTTAAAACTGTTCTTCCTAGTCCTATGGCTGTCCATTTGAAAACTTGCTCCCCCTCTTCTAAATAGGACCCCTTTAGGTACTGGAAAGCTGCTATTCAGCAGCTTTCTGTTTTCCAAGCTTAACAGCCCCAGCTTTCTCAACCCGTCCTCAGAGGAGAAGCCCTTTCATCATCTTTATGATAAAAGGTGCTGCTCTGGGCTGGCTCCAGCAGGTCTCTGTCCTTTTTATGCTGGGAGCCCAGGGCTGGATGCAGTGCTCCAGGTGGGTCTCAGCAGAGCAGAGCAGAGGGGCAGATTCCCCTCCCTGCCCTGCTGCCCACGGGGCTCTGGATGCAGCCCAGGACACGTTTGGTTCTCTGGGCTGGGAGTGCCATGGGCAGCCTCTCACCCACAGCACCCCCGAGCCCTTCTGGGCAGGGCTGCTCTGGGGCTGTTCATGCCCAGCCTGTGCTGATACCAGGGGTTGTTCCTACCCAGCTGCAGCACCAGCACTTGGCCTTGATAAACCTCATTATATTTTCATGGGTTACTTCTCAAACTTGTCCAGGTCCCTCTGGATGGCATCCCATCCTCCAGGTCTCCTGCCCTGTTCTGTAGTGGACCAGCTTTCTCTGTGCTTTCTTTTGTTGTTGATGTATCAGCAGAAGCTGTCTGTTGCCTTTCCCATCCCTTGCAGGTTTCCATTCCCARCTGTGCCCTTCTTAACTCCCTCTGTGCTTTGTCCTCCGTTCCTCCCTGGCAACCTGTCCTTGCTAAAACCTTCTGTAGYGGCTTCTTAAGTTTGATGCCACTCAGAAGTTACTTCTTCAGCCAAACTTGCCTCCGGCCTTACCTCCTTGTTTCTTCACACTCTATTCATATGCTTTAGAGAAGTTGCTTTTCAAGTTCAGCCCTTTCTGCTGAGTCCCTTGGCATTTAAGGTAATTGAGTTCTTCCAGGCTACCACTTACCAATTTCCTGAACAAGCCAAGACAGTTGCTCTGAAATCCAAGATCTTTATTCTGCTTTTTGCCTTCATTGCTTTCCTGAGTATTTCAAATTCTTATTTCTCCTTGTAGTCACTCAGTCTAAGGCTGTCATCAGCCTTTATGTCCCTATCAATTTCTTCCTTAATTTGTATAACATCCAGCAGTGCAACTTCACTACTAAAAGGAGTATCTGCTGAAAAAATACGTCTCTGATGCTCTCTGAATTTCCTTCACTCTGCTGTTCTGCTCTGCCAGCAAATATCTCAAAATTCCCCCATGAAAACATGTAATTATAAAGTTTCTTCCAGTTATTTAAAGGCTTCATCCGCTTTCTCGTCTTGAGTGGGCAGTCTATAGTATGTGCACGCCACATTAACACCTCGTTTGCTATCCCCATCATGCTGATCCATGAGCCTTCATCCTTGACTTCTTGGATATGCTGGGTTGTTGAAATAGTGGGAAAACAGTGTGCAATATTTTAAGAAAATTTTAGTCACTAAGTAAACTGGTGAGAAAATGTGTTTGCACACAAGAGGAGTATCATCTTTTGCTCCCTGAATGATTTGGGATGAGTAATTTCCCCTCTTTGCTTCTCCAGGTCTCAGACTGTGAAGTTTCTGTGGTACAGACCTACCATAACAGAGGGAGATGATGTACAAGGGTTGCCACCTTCCAAAGATTGCAGGCATCATTGCATTTGTGTTCCTAAATGTAACTTGTGTCCTCTCTTCATGGAGGCTGAASTTTGGTGATAGAGAAAACCTGCAAGAGCACTTTCCGGTGAAAATGTAGGAGGGGAATGTCCCTATGCACAAAAGAAAGATTTGGAAGGAGACGTGGTTGCCAAAAGCATGTTTTTACAGGATTCCCTTATTACCAGGAATTCAGTGATTTTGGGCATGACAGTGGAAAAGATCATACCCTAATTTGCTCYGCTAAGTGTAAGGATTTTGAATTTCTGTGAGTTACATAAGTAAGCTATCTGAGACAACAAGGCATGATTAAGGCAAAAGGAAATGTAGATGAGTGCATGATGAAAATTAATATTTATTTGACTTGTTCCAAGTAGTTATACACATGGAAAGACAAATTGTTTGCTATATTTTTTGTTCAGGAGGAATGTTTACATACTTTTGAACAGCTGACCTCTGCTTCATTTTGCATCAACCAGGTTAAGCCTTATTTCCTTTTTGTGTTATGCTGTAGGGCTTCCTTGTTTGGGTTACAAAACATGAAAATTCTCAGAGCACTGTGCGGTTTTCTCATTACCATCCACAGGGGAATACCTATTTTTAGGCTCAAATATGTGCACAAAGACTTTAATGAGGAAAAAATATTTTTCTGACCTGTACTACTTGCAGTGTTCAGGTATTTCTAGCTGTGATGTTCACACAGACACACAGACACAGACACACACACACACACACACACTTCTCTGTGTTTTTCATCACCAGTAGCTAAAAGCTACCTGTTGACAGGTTGTTCACCTTAGTTTTCTGCTGTGAGAATTGTGCTGCCTTTCTTGACTAAAGTAGTTCTAAGAAAGAATTTTACACCAATATGTGCCTACTGGCAGTGCTGCGGTCAAGTTTAGCTACTACCTTTTCTGCAGCTTCAGGTTGCCCATGTCTGCAGATCAGAAGATAAAAGACAAATGGTTTAATTAGTCTTAATACCATTTTGAGCCTACTGCTCTAATCAGTTGATCAGGTTTACACAGGTACTTAATCTGGCATAAGACTCTATAAAAATAAAATGGGCTTCAATGGACAAAGTGGGGGTTTGCAAAATCCATCCCTTCCTAATATCAGTAGCTGTACCTTGTTTTAAACAAGACTGGATTTACTTTGATTTCTAGATTAGTTCAGGTTACACTGAGCAGAACATTTAATGCATCTCATTGATTTTCCCTATAATACTGTTGATACACAGGTCATTGCTCTAATAATTTGTTTTACCATTAGAATTCTGTATGCAGATCTAGTCCCCAAGGATATCAATGTGTAACCAGATACTGCGTGATCTAATCAGGTACTGCAAGAAATACATTATCACTTCAACACCTAGCAGTAGAAAGTTTCATCAAAATGGAAAAGTTATTAATATTTAAAGCAAAATGCAGTTCAAAGAGACAACCATGAGAAGTAGGTGTGTACAAAATTTAAAAACATTTCTCAGATTAAACAAAGCCAAATCCAAGCCAGAGTCTAGGATGATTTGTCATGACTCCATTTGTTGTTAAAGAAGAAAATATAGCTATATTGCTATAGCTATAGCTGCTGCTGCAGTTTATAGGGTTTATTCCAGTTCAGGTAAAGTAGCATCACTCTCAGAAATGACTGACTGGCAGAATTTCATTAATGTGATACTTTCTTGCTACAGCATGCATGCTTTGGAAAGCAATTTTGAAAAGCACCTGCAAAAGCATTGGTGACAGACAAGACCAGTGCTGTGAACTCATTTTGATGTAGGATTTGGATCTCTGAGCGCCTAGTACTGCAGTCCATTTCCAGAATACAAGTCCTGCTGACTTTGAAGGAGTTTTGCAAACAGTGTGTCTCAGTCTGAGCAGCAGACCTGCTAACTGCTGTGAGTCTGACCAGAACCATCTATGGCTGGAATAGCAGGAGTGTGGCTCTGCCAGCAGCTGGACAGTGTTTCTGTGTAAACTGTCAGGTGCAAACACCGTGTGTTCAGCAGGGTAGTGGTTGACAAAGGTGGTAAGCATCTCCTAGGGTCAGCTTATAACTCCATATAACTGCTTTCATGTCGATGTCTGAATGCTGAGCATTGTTAATTTGGCTTTTGTTTGAGTTTCTGAATTTTATCAGTGGAATGCAATGATATTCTTGGCTCTACCTCTTGTACTTATTTAGCAAAAGAAAGTCAAGAATTTTAGAAGTAAATTTAAGAAGGAAAACCATTTAGTAACCTTGTGTATGACCAGATGAGACTTGATTTAAGATAGAACATAAAATATTTATGTTCCTTGACATTTTTTCAACTCCTATTTTATCTGGCTATAAAGGTATGTGTGGAAGGATATTGGTTTGTTTTGGTTTTTTCCTTTGGTACTACAGACTAAACAGTGCACAATTCAGTGTGCAGGGCCAAACTCTCCTCCTTGGCTCAAGGGATTTATTTTGTGACTCGCTTTGCTACCAGAATTTCTTTGATCTTCAGAGACCACTGCGTTCATTGAGCCTAAAGGCATAAGTAAGAGCTGGAAGAGAGTGACTGAGCATCCAGACAAGCAGGGAAACACTTTCTTTCATGTTCCTGCAATGTGTTGTTGGGGCAAATGCTTCCAGACAAATGTGCTGTTGTTGAGGGAAAAGGCGTGGGGGTTGGTTGRTGGGTGTTGGTACAGGTCAGAAAATTATTTTCATTGAGAAAAACCCTCTAAAGGCTTTTAATATATTTTTTTATAATTTTTCTCTCTTGTGTTTTAGGGTCTCATGACTCTTTTAGCTTCTACATTGATGAAGCCTCTCCCGTTGGGCCTGAACAGCCGGAGACAGTCCAGAATTTTGTGTCAGTGTTTGGGACTGTGGCTAAAAAGCTGATGAGGAAGTGGCTGGCTACACAGACCATGAACTTCACCAGCCAGCTGGGGGCAGGTATACGGTATTTTGATCTCAGAATTTCCACCAAGCCCAGAGACCCAGACAATGAACTCTACTTTGCCCATGGTTTATTCAGTGCCAAAGTCAAGGAAGGTCTGGAGGAGATCAACGCGTTTCTCACTGAGCACCCAAAAGAAGTGGTCTTCTTGGACTTCAATCATTTCTACGGGATGCAGAAATGCCATCATGAAAAGCTTGTCCAGATGCTCAAAGACACATACGGAAACAAAATGTGTCCTGCTATATTTGCCCATGAAGTCAGCCTCCAGTACCTGTGGGAAAAGGAGCACCAAGTGCTAGTGTTTTACCACAGTCCAGTGGCTGTCGAGGTGGCCTTTCTGTGGCCAGGCCAGATGATGCCAGCTCCCTGGGCAAACACAACGGATACGGAAAAGTTGATTCAGTTCCTGCAGGCATCAATCACTGAAAGAAGAAAGAAAGGCTCCTTTTTCATATCTCAAGTAGTGCTGACACCAAAGGCTAGTACGGTGGTGAAAGGGGTTGCAAGTGGTCTCAGAGAAACGATCACAGAGAGGTGAGTTTGTGACTGGTAAGGTGTGCTGACTGTGCTGAGTGTGTTGGTAGTGCTGTTCTTCCAATTCCTTTTAAAGGCACTCTAGAAGATGCATTTCTTCCATGCTACTGTGGGCTAGTCAGAACTTGGCGTAGTTGTAAAATTTAAAAAGAAACATATTGAAGGACAAGCTTTTGCTTCTTGAAAGAAAATCTGCCACTGAAGCACAATGAGATATTAGAGGATTGGCTCAACCTTCTCTTTTTTCTGAATGCAGATTTTGCTTATTGGCTTTGTTTTCCAAATGTGGTTTCTTATCATAAGCACTGAATATCATGTCTAGGATTTCATTACTGGAAAATCTTATCTGTATGATAAGATAGATAGATAGGCAAATCTATCTATATGATCTAGATAATTTTTTATTTGTGTGTCAGGCTTCAGATATTGGATTAAAAAAAAGAAAATTGTCCTGGCTCATCAGCAAAGCCTGATGCTGTAGGGTTTGCTGTTACACACCTCAGAGATGTGTGGCTTCTCTGGCTCTGTACCATCACACATTGTATCAAAGACAGCAGGACACCATTAGAGAGAATTTGACTCCTTAAAGTCTTTCTTCATTTACCACACAGGAAAGAGATGGCAGACCATCATGCAGCTTCTGTATATGGAATAGCTTGTTGACAGGCCATTAGTTGTTATATTACAAAAAAAAAGCCACCTGTGCAAGACATGTATTATTTATACCATTCTGACTTTGATAAATCACAGCCAGTTTTGGGCTTAAAGGCATATATATGTGACTATGTTCTTGACAACTTGGTAGAAAAACTGAAGAACTGAAATTTAATGCCAAGATGCAAGAGCCATTTTCTTTTTCTCCTTAAAAATAAAGAAGGGTTGCAGAGTGTAAAAAAAATTACAATGAGGATCAGTGGCCTGCTAATGTTTTGCTCTCTTCAGGGATGTGCCTGGGATGACAGGAAAAGTCTGTTGGGAGCGTATCCCCTTCTATGAAAGATGCAGTGTCTGCAAAGAAAACATGCCTCATATTTGGGAAAGGTTGAGCTGCTTTTATGGCAGCTTTCCAAAGCAGCTCTTGATTTGAAAAAATAGGTAAAAACTTCACCTGACATGGTAAAACACTGACATGGAAGGTTTTATGGGCAGTGGAACGTGATTTAGAAGCACTTTAGTGACTGCACTTGCAGCTGTTGGTATATCCTTCATCTGTGTTTTGGGGGCTACATCAGGCTGGGGAGTCTCCCTCTCTCCTGAGTYTGAAGAGCACTTCTCTGTATTAAAACACTGCTTTGTTGATGGATTTTACTGATAAACACCTTGTTGTTAGGGAACTTATTCCTCTAGTAAGCATCTTCCTGAGTGTTCTTTAGAACATGAAGTAGGACAATCACGAAACGAACAGGTTGTTCTTAAAGCTTGTTGTATCAATAAAATAGCCATCAAACCTAATTTTCTTCATCTTTGGGTTATAACATGCTTTTTAGAAGCTGTTTGTAAAGCAAAGACTTGAAATAGATGCTGAAAATGTTTGACTGAGTTTTGAATATCCAGAGCCGTTGAACTCTTTGTATGCCTTTCCCAACGACAAATCTTGAAATTGTAACTACCTTCAAAAGCCAATAAGTAATTGGGCTGAAAAGCATGGAARTGTTGTATAACCAGATTTTAACTGAGATTTTTCACATGATCCCCAAATGTGTAGTCACATTCCTATATGAAAAGTTGTTTCCTTTTTTGTATAATTCTTTTAGCCCTTATGAGAGAAATAGACCGTCAAAATAATCTCCAAGGCCAATATTTAGTCTTCCAAGTATGGCATCTCATTTTTAATTTTTTTTTAATACAAAAATAGACTGTAGAAAGAAACAGGTTTGAAATTTATGATTATCTTGATAGAAACGGAGCCTGTATTTTGAGTTAACTGCTCTAAAAGTAAACATCAAATATATTCAGAAGTGCTCTTAATTTTATGAAGATTCTGTTAAAAATTAATAGGCAAGCAGTTAAAAGATGAAGTATAATTTACACAGTAGAATTTGCACAGTTGTCTTCAGTCTACCCTGCCTTAATGTTTCAGTAGCTTAAAAATATGTAATCCACACCAAAGGTAACAAGACATACGTTCYAGCTGTGCTATGTTTGTCACCTTGAACCATCACTCAGTAAAAATATTATTTTGTCCTTTTCAAGATAAATACCTAGACCAAATCCCATCTTTGTGTCCAGGTAGATAACATATGTGCTTTTGTTGCCAATTACTGCATAGACTTATACATTATACTGTTTTCTCCTTTTTAAGAAATGCTGGCAAAGAGCGTTACATTAAGAATGCAGTTATCTTGCTTTTGGAAGCAGTTTTGTAACCATACTTGGATGGGGTTCTTCCCTCTCATTGAATTTTAAAAGTTCTGAATCCAAATGAATAAGGTTGAATTTTTCAAATTATTCTGGTGTGGGGGTTTGTTGTTTGGTTTGGTTTGGGTTTTCTTCCTAAATGAAGTATTACATTTAAGAAATGCTCCTTTTGCATTTTGAATAAAATATAGTAATTTCTTTTGTTTTGTTTCTCCGCCTGCACAGTGGCCTTTTACATATTGACTTCGTTTTGAAAATAGGGCAAAGTGTAGGTCGTCTCAGATGCAATGAAATATGCCAGGTTTTGATCTCTGAAGTTGTTTTTTAATAATGAAATTGTTTATGATTTGAAGAGCAGTGGCTGCCTTAGAGGGAGAGCATGGTTTCCCTCAGTCACAGCATCCATTGGACTAGGGAATCTGTGAGCAGACAGCAATCCCATCCGGACTCCATTCTGCTGATTTGCAGCTTTCTTTGGGAAAGAACACAGTGAAATATTCCTCTTAGCCAAGATGGTTGGTTTAATGGCTTTCCATCATGATTCCTTGTGATGGTGGAGGTCCATATGCACACTGCAGTAGAGCAGCCTTCCAAGGCAATTTAAAAAGAGGAAGAGATGTTATTCCTCAGCCTGTTCCCTAGAGCTCAGGTATGCAAGSTGTGAGGCCCAAAATAACGTCAATTAAAAAAACSCCAAAAAAGCAACAAAACATTTTCATGCTCCTAAGACTCAATTCAGTGAAGATATACCAAGAGTTTTCTAGTGATAGTGTTTGCTCACAGGGTTTGCTGTCATAACAGGTAGTATTCTGTGGTATGATAATTAGAAAGAAGGAGAAATTAAAAGTTTTGAAGCTTTCTGTCTTGCACAAATACATGAGGGAAAAGCTATTTCTTGTAAGGTCTTCCTAGGACCACAGTTCAGTGTAACAAAACTTGGTAACACAGATTTCACCTTCACTACTTGAATGAGGAGAACTGCTTGCATGTGTGCACATTATGTTCCTTGGATTTGATGAAAAACTTTGAGGACTRTGAGTGTGTTTCCAGGCTTAACATTCTGTCTCACACGCAGTTTAGATGCCAAGAAATGCTCTTTGATTAGCAAACAATATATGCCAAATGAATTACATTTGCTGTGCTCATTGAATTAACTTCACAGTGAGGCAGCTGCCTTCAGTATATCTGAAAGGTGGTTGTGAGACACCCTTTTGATTAGTGTAGAGCTGTTCCTAATAATCTAGTTTGCTTTCTGATTTGCAGTGAAATTACTAATTTTATCTATGACACTTGAGACAAGTGTGATACTCTCTTTGTTGTCTCTGTCGTTTATTAATGTCGCAGAAGAATAGATCTCCTTCAGAGGATGCAGAAATCCTGTGGTACTTGTAAAGCTTTCAAAAAATAGAAAGTAAACACATACCCCGCCAATTGTCACTTGATTTCCAAATTAATCTCTAAGGATAATGTTCCCTGTGGCTCACATATGACTAAATCCTTGCCTACCCTGCTAAAGCTTCCTCCTTAGCAACCAAACCAAATTTAAAAAAAAAATGTCCTGCACATGAGAATAAACCTTTTGAAATGGAGGCAAAGCATCCAATTCACACTATTAACAGAAGGGGTGGTAAGTAGGCCACAGAAACTGTCAGGAGAAAATCCATCTCTGGGTACAGTCATGAACTAAGCAGAGTCAGATTTAGCTAGAGTATGGATATTAGATGATTAGGTGGATGTTGTATGTAAAATGATTCCTGAAGTTGCAAGAAGTAGGATTTTTTGAGTCAGTTACTGATGGTGCCACACCTCCGTCAGCTGAATTTTTGACTTTCTGTGTGACAGGAAGAGTGGGAATTGATCATATTTTAATCCCCACTCCATATTGACTGATGTAATTCTTAAACTATTTTATATGAAAAAGAAAAACAACAGAAATGGCAACTATGTTTCCCTAATTTTCTGTGTCCTTCTTGACTGTAACCTTGATATCTGTCTCCRTTATAGATTTGCAAGAGAGCAGCAGGCTCCAGTGAGCTGGTTCCAATTTTACGACTCGAAGCTGATGTGTCAGCTCTTTAGCTGCTGAGAGGTGAGGGGAGCCTCAGTCCCTCACTAATGTGTGTGGTACAAGCACGCCTGACACACRTTTGCCTTGGGACGCAGCTGTCTTATCCTTTTTTTCTTTTTTTTTTTGCTTATTATTTCCTGACCACTGAAGGCACAGAATGGCATTCTGGTATATTAGCAAGCTATTCAAAAGAACTCTGGGCAATCCAGACAAATCCTCAGTATTCCTGTTCTTCCTCAAACTGTGCCTAATTACTTGTCCAGTTCTTCTACACAACAGGTAGTCACTGTGTTTTGCACAAAGAACAGCACAGGGAGATTTCACTGGAAGAATCTATCCACCACGTCAACAGGCCTGCACAATGAAACCCCCAATGGGCTGTGTATGTGTATTGGCATTTCATCACGGACCATCTGTCTGCATGAGAATTTCAGTATAGCATTCCCACAGGAAGGGCTGTGTGGTTGTGTCTGATGGCTCTGGTCGTAAACTTTGAACAGTATTAAATTGTCACAAAATACAGGAGCACAGGTTTTTAATGGCTTTGCTAAAGTATTTGTCTACATACCCAGTAGTAGCCTGTGGGATTTGGTGGAGGAGGAAGATTGGCGTGGTGATCACCGTGGTGACATTTGTGATCAGTGGCTTGGCTTCTGGGTGTTTGTTTGGGGCGATTGTTCTGATGTGTTCTTGTGGGAGGTATGGGTGTCTCACAGTTTTTCCCTCTGCTTGGTGTGCTTGTGAGTTTTATAATGTTGGGCATCAAAACACCTGCTAAAGTTACTGTGTGTGCTGTGTGACTACTTGTAAATATACTTTATGTTTTCCTGTCGTTGCACTCTGGGCACAGTGTGGCCCTGCACATACAGACAGCAGCAAGTGCTTTTCATCACAAAAAAGGAAATGTTCATTCTCTCAGCTCCACTGCTGTAAGCTGTCTCTAACATCTACTTGTCTCAAAGATTTCACACYTCACTCTTTATGGCTGCTGTAGTGAAATTGCAAATGTCTCATTAAGTCGCTTGGGTTTCCTTTGATCTTTCTGCATCACTCAGATCACTAAGGAAACTCAAAAGCTAATAGATGCTAACAAGTGCTGACCCCAGGGAAAATGCATTTGCTAATGTTGGGCCTGGGTCTGTTTGGCTGCTTCTACCTCATTGTGAAGGAAATGGTTCCTTGATGGGTTGATCCTTCTGCTCTTCATTTATAAGGGACAAAATGAGCACAGAGATTTACACAAACAAGCTTTTCCAGATATATTCACAAGGTGGTGTTCAAGTAGGTAATAATTTTCTATAAAGCAAAGATGTTTCACACAAACACAAGCAAAAATAAACTCAGTAGATATGGCAACGTCCATGTCTCTGTGTTGTGTTAGCTCTTGCACGCTGCAAACCATTGCTGCCAACCATGCTAGTCTACTTATAGGACTATATAAGTAGATCTATATGCACATCCWTGTCACAGTTTAAGCAGAGAACTGGACAGTTCTGCACGAACTAACATGCTTATTATATGTTTGGATCAAGCTTCCAAAAAAAAAACCTTCCATTTTTAACCTTCTGTTGCTGCTCTACAGTTCTAGAGGGAGAGGATGTGAATAGAAATGTCAAAACAAAATCCTGTCAGCTTGTAAAATGATGTTGAACACGCTGTATCAKTTTTGATTGGTTTGAGCAATTCTCAGCAGCCTCTAAAACCTTAGAGGGCTTTCAAATGCAATCTGGAGAGAATGCATCCACACTGTCCCTGGAGAAGTCACCTGYATCTGCCCAGCTTCTGCAGCAGGTATCTCCACTTGGCTGGTAGGAAAGATTTAAGACAGGAAGGGGCATTAAAGGAGTCTTAGCGACAGAAAGCCCTTAAATCCATTTTCAGGAGATACACCAAGCCTGCAAGTAATTTAGTTACGTGCTTCCCTGTGCTTACAAACAAGTAGCCTTTGTGGGCTGAGTGAGCAGTTGGCCATGCAGGCTACAGCCAGAGATATGTTGGATAAAGCCTGCAGAGGAAGCAGTAGGGATTCTGGCACACTGCTGCCACAATTGTACAAAGAGATCACTGCAACAGGGGGGCTGGAAATAGTGAAAGCTGGCAGGCCAAATGTCTTGTTGATGTACCACCTTCTGTATAGTGCAGAATTTGCATAAGCTGTAAAAATGCCCATGCTTTTCTTCTGTTAAAGCAGAGGTGATACAGTTTTTTCCCTAGGAATTCAGTAATGTCTGTGGGTTGCAATGCAATTTTTTCTTAAGGAGACACTGTCACTGTGAAAGATGCTGGTTTCATGAATACAAATCCTTCAAATATCCAGCCTTCTTTTACTGATCTTTKCTTTACAACTTTACTTTCAGGCAAATTTTTAATAATAATATTTTTTCTCCAGGAATGTTTTTTTTTTTTTGGAGGGGGAGGGGAGAGCTAGGTCTAATACACAAACTTGGTGTAGTCAAAGTTTATAATAAGAATTTAACTGTAATTACAATGATATAATTGCATGTATTGTCCTGGGTTGTACAGTTGCCCTAGAGAGCAGAGCCTGTTATATTAAAATGTCTTTCAGTATTTATTTCAGACACTAAGAAAAATAATAAAAGACATATCTATAAGATGCTGAATGATCATACAGTGGGATTTGACCTTTGGCAATATTTTAATACTGTAGCTGTTGATCTGAGGGTTTTTGTAGCTAAGCAACTGTCATCCAGAATGTATTATATCATAAAAGAGTATTAAGATATGAAGGAGACTAAGTAGTTAGAGTGAAATAGGAGCCATGGTGAGATGCAGGCACTTTCCTATTGAACATTCTTGTTTTCAGAGGTATAGCACAAAGGATGAACCTTACCATGATTTGTTCCATGGTGGGGTATTGAAACCTGCATCCTGCACTCTCAGTTCTGTGAGCAGACACTGACGTGTAGTAAATCAAGTATGAAACTTGATCTTGAGTAATGGACACATTAATTTTGCTGCTGAACAGCAAAGAGGGACTACCATGGGTCTTTATTCTCTTCTTTCTTGGATTTAGAATCAAAGACTCAAAAAGCTTGGAAGAGATCTCGAAGATTGAGTCCAGCTTTTGACAAAATACCATCATGCCAAGTAAACTGTACCATTAAGTGCCATGTCCAGTAGTTTCCTGGACACCTCCAGGGATGGTGATTCCAGCACCCCTTTGGGCAGCCAGTTCCAATCCCTAAGCACCCTRTCAGTGAAGATGTTCTTCCTGAACCTTCTGATGTCCAACATGAACCTCTTCTGGTGCCCCGTGAGGCCATTTCCTCATGTCCTGTCACTGGTTGCCTGGTAGAATAGGTCAACCCCACCATGTTGCAACCTGTGCAGCTTTGTAGAGAGTAAAAAGTTGACTGCTGAGCCTCTTTTTCTGCAGGCAAAACAACCCCACTCACTCAGCCACTCCTCACTTGACTTAGTATCTAGACCCTTTCTCAGCTCTGACTCAGTCCAGCATCTTCATGTCTTTTTTCAAGTGAGGGGCCCAAAGCTGGGCACAGGATTTGAGATGCAGCCTCCCCAGTGCCCAGCCCAGGGGGACAATCCCTGCCTGGCCCTGCTGGCCACAGCATTGCTGATCCAGGCCAGGATGCCATTGGCCTTCCTGGCCACCTGGGCACAGCCTGGCTCATGTTCAGCTGCTGTCACTTGCACCSCCAGGTCCTTTCCAGCCACTCTGCCCCAGCCTGTGGCACTGCCTGGGGCTGCTGTGACCCAAGGGCAGCACTCAGGGCTCAGCACTTTGCCTTGTTGAACCTCACAGCGCTGGCCTCAGCCCATGATCCAGCCTGTCCAGATACCGCTGCAGAGCCTTCCTGCCCTCCAGCAGATCAACACTCCAACCCAACTTATTTACACACTCTGATGTCTGAAACTGACTTCTTTGCTTTTCCAGTGAGACCTGTTAAAATTACAGCTCTGAGGCAAGGATGTAATCCCAAATGATTCCTGCAGTTGTGATAGTGCTCTGTGTTGGTTAAATAGTGGGAAAGTGGTCATTTTGTCCAGAGTGTTCACTGCTGTTTCTCAGGGTTTGAGTGGATATTGAAAAGAAACTTGCCTCCTTATGAGCAGGCTTTTTCTCAGAGCTAAGGTCATTACGATTTGTCTTGGATTTGCATGTCTTACCAGAGAAAACCAACTACCGGGCCATTTCTCTGTTCCCTGCTTTTGTCTGAGGAAAATGCTGAAATGGTGAGGACTTAGCTCTTTATGACTTTCCATACTCTCTCAGCTGACCTCCAGCTGTGTGAGTCTTGTGCCAACCACCCTGTGTCAGGAGGCGGCTCTGCCTCTGCTGAAGGATCACTGTTGTCACAACCTTTCCTTAGCCCCTTTCTTCACCTCTCTCCTCTCACTTGCTCTTTTGAATTAGATTTGCTTTTTTCCTCTAAGCTATTGCAAGTAGTCACCCCAGCAAGCTTAATTTCTACTTCAGCCACGTGTGAGATGCTGATTAGGGTTTGSGTAATTAGGGTGAAAATTTAAGCCTGAAGCCAGAATGTTGTCAGCCTTTAAGGATGGTAAAGATTTAGGAGAGGATGTTTCATACCCAGGGATGCTGTTTCAGGCTGTTGTCAGCTGCCAGGCAGGTGGTCCTGAAGCTCATTGCTGGAATGTCATCAAGATGCTTGTGTGTTGTCCAAGACTGGTGCTGTTTCCATGAAGAGTAGGAGAACGTGGCATGGGGAGTGTCTGTGCCCAGTTTGTTAAGCGTCCTTCTGCTAGAGGGAAAGAATAAGACTCAGCTGAGAGAGTGAGCAAGGTCCCTGCAGTGGCCCTGCAAACAAGAGCAGTGCCTTGCCTCTTGCCCTGTTTTCACACCAGGCACAATGAGTTCTTCTGAGCCTGTTGCTAATTGCAGCTCAGAACATTTGGCTGATAATGATCTTTCTTGCCTAGTGGCATTTGCTGCTGGCTTCCTCTCTCTATCAGACAGCGATTCACTGCTGTTAGTGTCTGGCTGTGCTGGAACAGGAGAGACGTAAATCCAGATGAATGGTTTTCTCTTGGTGGAAAGCACCCTCATTTAAGCTCAGCAGTCTGAGGAACATTTGTGGAAGTATTAATCCACATGATGAACACCTGGTTTTGTTTTTGTTTGTTTTGTTTTTTTCTTCTAAGCTATTTCTCATAAGAAATACAAGTGGACTGTTTGAAAAATACTTTTCGGCTCTGGAAGSACATTGCATTTTCCTTTAGTAACTGCAAGTATAAGTATCCAAAAGAGAGCTACAAAGAGGCTGAAGAGTCTAGAGGAGATACTGTATGAAGAGTGGCTGAGTTCACTTGGCTTTTTCAGCCTGGAGGAGTCTCAGAGGAGACCTCATAGCAGACTGGAGCTTCGTCGCAAGGGGAAATGGAGAGGGAGGCACTGGTCTCGTCTCTCTGTTCACCAGTGACAGGACCATGGGAATGGCATGAGGCTGTGTCAGGGGAGGTTTAGGTTACATATCAGGACAAGGTTCTTTACCTGGAGGGTGGTCAGGCACTGGAACTGCTTTCCAGGGCAGTGGTCACAGCACCAAATGTGATAGAGTCCAAGAAAAGTTTAGACAATGCTCTCAGGCACATGGTGTGACTCTTGGGGTTGTCTTGTGCAGGCCAGGAGTTGGATTTCGATGATCCTTGTGGGTTCCTTCCAAGTCAAGATATTCTGTGATTCTATGAAATAACATTGAATGGACTGACATCCAGGGTCAGTTACTGTAATTTCTTCTCAGTAACTTTCCTCTGCTGCTGACAGCCAGCACTGACTGTACCAGCTGCCCAGCTCTTCTGAGAAGAGAGGGTGTATCTCTGGAGATACATTCACATCTGCTTGTTGAAGTGGTGTGTGTTTTTCTCCAGGACACGCTTTGTGAACTCGTGTTGTCTCATAAGTAATGTCTCTGTTGACACATGCTATGCCAGTGCACTGGGTGACAGTGACAGAGGTTGTGCAGATCTACCCCAGTCTGTGCTGAAGCAGAGCTGTGCAAGGTCTGTCTGCTGGGCTTTGATGCAAGACAAGTGCATAGCCAAGGCTGACCCCCATTAGCCTCTGGTGTGAGAGGTTTTCAGGAGGAAGAGGAGTGCAGCATCTCTGTGATGAATGTGCATCCTGGTCTGCATTCCACGAGACGGGCGTGAGCCGCTGGAGGACTCTCAGGCACCATGTATGGCTGAGGTGGCAGGTCTGCTTTTCCTTGTGCTCATGAAGCAGCATGGCTCAATGCTATGATGATGGAGAAGGGAATGACTTCTCTTGGCAGCCTTTCTTCCCAGATATCTCAAGTGAATTGGCATTAAAGCAGGGAGGGAAACCACTATAAGAGGGAGATCAGATCTGTGTTCTTTTCAGGAACTTGGTAGTATGTAAGTGTATGGGACCTGATGAGATGCATCCTAAAATCCTGAGGGAATTGGCTGTTGGAGCTGCCAAGCTGCTGTCCATGGTGTTTGAAAATTCATGGCTGTCAGGGGAAGTCCCAGGTAATTGGAAAAAGRGAAATGTTGTGCCTATTTTTAAGAAGGGTAGAAGGGAGGACCCTGGGAACTCTGACCTGTCAGCCTCTCATCTGTGCCATGGAATATGATGAAAGAGTTCCTCATGGAACTTACACCAAGTCACTGGGAGGACAGGGTGGTGATTTAAGATGKCCATCACAGCTTCACTGAGGGCAATTGCCTGGCCATCCTGCTAGGCTTCTATGATGGAATGACCAAAAGAATGGGCAGGGGATGTCATCTGTGTGGGCTTGTGTAAAACCTTTGACATGGTCCCCCACAACATCTTTCTCTCCAAATCAGAGATGGATTTGAGGAGTAGACTTTGGTGAATGAGGAATGGCTTGGGTAGATATCCGGAGTGTAGTTGTTAACAGCTCAGAGTCTTCCTGAAGGACGTCAGTGACAAGTTGTGTCTCTCAGATGACTTTTAAGCATCCATTTTAACCCAAACAGTTCAGTTATTCAATGACCTCTTTGCTGAAGTGTTTCTCAACCAAGTACCTCYCTTTTCTTCTCTCCATGGGGATTTTACTTTATTGCTGATGCATCCTCTGTAGTCCCTTGGTAAATTTTTACAAGATACATAATGTATTTTTTAGTCTACCTTTCCCTGTGGTTGGTAACCATGGTTCATTGCTGTGGAGTTCTTGTTAAATAAAATATGAGATCAATTCAAAAGTTATCAGTATTACTGGAAACATGAGACTTCTCACAATGTCTGCCTATTTTTAGTGCTGATCAGAACCAGTAAGAGTGCTCCAAATCAACAAATAATTTTTGTTTTTAAAGCTAATTTGAGATTGCATCAGTGGTATATTGTTTAATATTTTATTTCCTTTGTTAAGAGTTTAGTCTACAGTTGTTAGTTTTTTAGATGTGACATCAAGTGCATGTTTCTGTGACTTTTTTCAACCCAAAGATTACAAAGCCATTTTTTCTTTTTCCCATCAATGCCACTTTTTATTGACAACTACTGGTACTTTAAAGTCTACTCTTTTTTCTTTTTTTCCCCCAAGAATGTTCCTTTCAGTGTTTTTCCCCAGGGAAAAGTCTATTTTTGAAAAATACGTCAAAATATTTCGATTTTTGCTCCGATTAATTCTGTCTTGTCTTTAGATTTATGTTACACTCTTAATTGAAATATTTAATGCTGTTTCTATATTTACAGCTTTTCATTTTGTTAATTCAGAAATAGGTCTTAGACGTTATTTTGTGGAAAGGAAAATTTTTGTTTTGCTAATATGAAACAAAATCACATTTTGAAATGCTGGAGCTTCTTGGAACAGCAGTTCTTGGTTTCAGAATCTTGGTTTTACATCTGTTTACTACCACAGTGGATGTCTAGCCCTGAAGCATTCAGTCTTTTCCTGCCCCTTGGTATCACAGTTGATCAAGTGACAGTCTTTATGTCCCATTCTCAATATCCATTTTAACTTTGCTCATGACTATTAGAACCTACAGTTTTATCTGCTGTCTAGAAGGTGAGTACCACCAGCCAAGCAAAGCAGCAGCAGTATTCACAATGTTAATTAACATGGTGTGCACAATCATAAGCAGTGTAGAAGAATGTAATTCTTCAGGGAGACTCTATTGTGTAAGTAATACTGTGGCACATTTCAGGATGCTTTACTGTTTTGCGGGAGAAATAAATCAGAGTCTGTCCTTAATTTTTCTCTGAGAAAGTTCAACTGCTTTATTTTGGATAGAAGTTAAATGATCCAACTGCTTTATTTTGGATAGATGTTAAATGACCCAACTGCCTTCTCTAAAATCTAAGATTATTTGAACTCAAGGCAGACAGCATATTGGCAGATGTAGTCTAGAGATAGTGGTTCAGGAGTATGGAATGTGGAAGAGTCTGACTTAGCTTTTTGACTGATCTGAATTTTGCAGTCTGTCATGATGCCATTGGTGGTAATAAATGGATATCTTGACTTTTCAAGACTGGTTGCTATAAGTTTGAGTTAAAAAAAAAAGATGAGTATTATTGTTGGATTACAAAATACGCCAGTAATGAATGTTAGAAAGGGTTGCTCAGAGGTCAGCAGAACTACAAGAATGAAAGAAGCAGATATTATTTCCTCCAATGCCTCCCCAAAGCCCTCTCTTCTCTAGGCAGAATAGCCCCACTTCTCTCATACTGAGCATACTAATCGTCTTTGTGGCCTCCTCTAGATCCATTCCAACAGATACATGTCTTTCCTGTGCTGAGGACCTGAGAGCTGGACACAGTGCTCCAGGTGACGTCTCATGAGGGCAGAGGGCCATAATTACCTCCCTTGACCTGTTTGTCACCCCTGGGACGGCCCGGTGCAGCTGGTAAATAATGCATAATGCAGTTGGTAAAGTGTAAAGTAATGTATTATCAACTGAAATGGAGTTTGGAAATCAGAAATTAAGTTGGACTTGTTAGGAGTACCAGACTGTAGAAATGGTAGCTTTCCTCAAAGACCCTGGTTGTCTTTAATTTTGCCAGTAAGGACCTTGAATTCTGCTGTAAATAAGGGAGTTTGCTGCTAACACAAAGTAAGAGTCTGTCATTGTAACTGAGGAAAGCTGAGGGGTAACATATAGCAAGACCTGGATGCYTGCAGGAGAAGTGAGATGAAATTCAGTGGTATAAAATGTAATGTCATGATGATGGGAGCATGCTCTGTTAAGGCAGGTTCTCATCAGCTGCGATTGCCAGGCAAGGTAGCTGCTGTAGTGCCACCCATGGTTGGCTAAATCTTAACCCTTGGTGGAAACTGYGTAGAAGAAAGGGTGGTATCCTCATGTTACGCACCTAGACGTTTACAGCATGCACAGAAAGATGCTGACACTACCATCTGAGGTATGATAGGATATCTTTTTAGATGTTCAATGCAATTTTGGTCATCCTTGTTCTGAGTAGATAACACTAGCACAGCTGCAGAGAGGGACTACCAACTAGGATAAACAGGGAGTGAATTGCTGAAGACATCGAGAAAGCTTATCTTGTTTATCCTGGCACAGTGAATCCTGAGAGATTCTGTGATTACCTACTTGCTGTAAATATCACGGGAATAAATACCAGTGAGGGAAAACAGTTTAGGCTAAGGGCTAGCATTCTTAGAAGAGCAACACTGACTAAATGAATTTAAGCTGGAAGTGAGAGAAGAGTTCCCCACAGTGAAGTTTTCCAGCTGGAAAAGTGGGAGTGAGAAAACTGACTGCTTTTAAGATGATCTTCATCAACTTTTGAAAAAGGAACAGAGATCACTAGTTAGCAAGTTCCTCCCAGACACCATTCTACAAGAGAATGTTGTGGCTGCTAACCTGCCTTACCATGGCACTTCCTGGAGATGGGAGAACATCACTCACTGTGCTCTGCTCCCCACTGGCCTGCTTGTGGGAGCCCTGGAAGAACTCTGTTCTTGAGACGTGGGATGGGGACTCCCACGTAGGGGTGGGGAAAGAGGTGCTCTTGCAGTATTCATTCATGACCCCACTGATTATTGAGAAGTCAGAGAAGTCTGTGTTAGGGGCACAGTTCCCACCTTAGCAGGAAGATAACCTGGTGAGCCTGTCTCCTCCAGCTGTATCCAGGACAAACTTTTCTCACTGTAAAAGAGCAGTGACTATTTTGTAGTATCTCCTGGGTACTATATTTTAGATAATTATAATTGGCATAGTAAAGGGTTTATCATATGAATGCTTTGGGCTTGTTAATTCTAGGTTGTGAGGAAAGTTAAGTAGAAGGAATGAGGAATAGCTCTGGGAAGGCTGCTCCTGGTAAATGATTCTCAGCAATGCCCAGGATGCTGTTTAGGAGGATAGTGCCTCTGGGATCCAGCTGATTAACAAAGATGGTTTAGCTGTGGGAGTCCAGAGCTAGAAGCCAGAAGATGTATAAATTAGAATAAGCAGCTTGATCCTTCTCTGTGGTGAGGTGAAGCAGGTTTTGTGCAGGAGTTAATAGATGTGTGCCTGTGGTCCAGGCACCAGGCTGGCAGAAGAAGTGATGCCTCAGGTGTGGAGAGGTACAGCAGAGAGGAGTTTGTGGGTTAAATTAAATGTACGGGGAAAACAGAATTGTGAATGCTGTTGATTCTATGTGTGAAATGGGAACAAACTTGAAGACTAGTTGTATATGAGAAAAATATGTAAGAAAACATTTACGTGTGATGTTTTCAACCTTAGTGTTTTAGAAATATTGAAGTGTTTTGACAATTTTAAGGACCAAAGAGTGAGAAAAGAATGTTTAATTGGCTGCGCTGAACATGAGCTACACATTTAATATATTTTTAATTAACTGAAAAACTGTGTGTTCCTATGTCATTTGGTTTCCACCATCTAATTTTCTGACTTGTTTTAATCACAACATCATTCAAATCAGAGCTGTAATTATGCCCAATTTCTGTTACTTGGATGTGCTGCCTGAAACCCTTACTATATTCTTTGCTTCTTGCTGTCCAAATAGCACTAGGGATGAAAAACTACTATTTCCCTTCTTTGGAGATCATTCTTTCTCTTATAGTTTTGCCTTTCAACTTTTAGGTGGATTGCTTCATCATAATCTGTTTGCTGAATGTTTCATGAACAAAGCACATTTTCACCTTTATTCTAAACAGTAAGAAAGTATTAAACTCCTGGGAACCATAAGATGCATCTCTTTACTGTAACTTTCTCTTATTTGAATATGATTATTTTCCTTGCATTTTTCAACTTTGCCTTCCAAATGAATTATTCTCCATATGTCTTTCTGAATAACATATTGTGGAATATACTGAATGAGATACTATGGCAAACAATCACCTGCAGATTTTTGCTTTTTGGTTGTCTCTGTATTCAATAACAAAGAATTAAAATATTGGTGATATTCACTTTCATTTAAGGTATCTGCAGGAAGAAACAGTTTTTCAAGCTACACTATTAGTCTGAAAAAAATGCATGTTTTATCTATTTCCTTAARTAATTTAGATTTGTTGTAGCAACGATGTCAGTGGAAACTGCAATGATGTGTGAAATTCTGTTACCAGTTGTACAGCAGAGAAATAGGGCTGGCAGTCAGAAGTTTCTTACTAAACCTTGCCCTCCACCTAACTGCTCTGCTTTCTCTGCTAATGTTACATACCTTTTTACTAACTTTTCCTGTTACTCAAAAGTGGGATTTTCATAATCACTCTGCTAATTCATCTGTGTTTCAAGGTTCTGGGCAAGGCTAAATGCTTGCAAAAAGCTCTTGTTCTACTTTGGTGTGGTAGATTCTCTTTCATTGTTCTCCCTGTTAAATTTCAGAGTATTTAATCCATGCACTACCTTCTACTTTTTTTTCCTCCCTAAATCTGTCTTCTTTCTTGAATCATTCAAATTTTACATTTTCAAGAATGTGAGTTTTGTAAAAAGGAGATGAGCCAGCAGTAGCAAGTGAAACTCCAGAATGGGGGGTAGCTGAACGGTTCTATGCCTCGAGTACCCAAATAAGTTCCTCAGCAGGAGAGCTCATTGAAAGATCCCAGATAACAAAGACATGGCGGCAGCTCCTGGAGAAAACAAAGCCCTTGGCAGAGTCTGGTGAAGGAAGCCTTGGCTGTGAATGGTCTGGTACTGGCTGCAACATACATCTGTGTCAAAGGAGTTTCAGCTCTGCTGTCAGATTCTAACACTTGACTTGAATGCTTTAATGCAGTGATTCAAGTGTAATGGGTGTATGAATAAATCATATCTCCTTTTTTAAAGAATTAGAAGATGGGGGAGGGAAAAAATCCCAAACCCGTAGCTGTTCTTTTGATTGGTGACAGATATTTTCTTCTGTAAAGCAGAGGTTTTCTATTTCACAGACAGTGGAATAAGTTCCATTTCCAGTTTCCATATTCCAGGCATATTGTCATTTATGTGAATTTTTTAATGTTTCTTGAACACTCCGATTTTTATGTGGAACTGGGAGCGGGACCAGCAGTCTCACACAAGTAAAATATGCCTCATCCAGGTACCTGTGTTAATGAGTGTTCAAGCTTTGTGTTTGTGCTACAAGAGGTTAAAAGGGCTAATGACTGAACACTGCTCTGACCTCCCTGATCACCACTCTGTGATCTCCAAGAGATAACTGGTTAACACAGAATCATAGAATGGTTTGTGTTGTAAGAAACCTTTTAAAGGTCATCCTATGCCAGCCCCTGCCATGGGCAGGGACACCTTCCGCCAGATTTGGTTGCTCAAAGCCCCGTCCAAGCTGGACTTGAACACTTCCAGGTATGGGGCACCTGTGACTTCTCTGCCTCACCACCCCCATGGTAAAAAATTGCTTCCTAACATCTAATCTAAACCTGCTCTTTTTCAGTTTGATGCCATTCCTCTTGTCTCATCCATGCCCTTTTGAAGAATCCTTTTTCAGCTTTCCTGTAGGCCTCATTTAGGTACTCCCTAAAGCCTTCTCTTCATGTTGAACTATCCTCTCAGACTGTGTTCACAGGAGAGGTACTCCAGCCTTCTGCTTCAGTCCATCATCTTCATGGCCTCCTCTGGACTTACTCCAAGGTCCATTTCCTTCTTATTTTGGGGGCAGCATACCAGGTGGGGTTTCACCCCAGTGGACCTGAGGGGCAGAATCTCCTACTCCAGCCTGGCCCCAGTGCTCTGGGTGCAGCCCAGGTTGGCTTTCTGGGCTGCAAGTGCACATTGCTGAGCCATGTTGAGCTTCTCATCCACCAACACCCCAAAGTGCATCCCTGCAGGACTACTCTTAATCCCATGAGCCCCCAGCCTGGGGATTGCCCTGACCCATGTGCAGAACCTTGCATTTGACCTTGAACTTCATGAGGTTTGCACAGACCTGCCTCTCAAGCCTGTCAAGGTCCTCCAGGATGCCGTCCCTTCCCTCCTGTGTGTTGGTTGCCCCACACAGCTCAGTGTCATCAGCARACTTGCTGAGGGAATCCTCAATCCCACTGTCCATGTGACCAGCAAAGATGTTAAACAGCACCAGTCCCAATACCAACCCTTGGGGAGCACCACTTGACACAGCTTTCCACCTGGACATTAAGCCACTGACTACAGCTCTTTAAGTGTGACTATCCAGCCAATTCCTTGTCCACCAAGTGATCCATCCACCAAATCTATGTCTCTTTAATTTAGAGACAAGGATATCATGACCATGTCAAATGCTTTGCACAGCTCCAGGTTAGAGAAGCAGTTTATGAGATTGTCTAATTTGATCTGCTGAATTACTGAGAAAAACCAGCCTTTGGACAGAGACATCCTCATAGCAAGTAGTACTTTTCCTTTCAATCCTTTGGCTATTGTGTATTTTCCATGCAAGGGTAACTACGTGTTATACAGCCTTTTTCAGTCATAACGTAAAAGCTAAACACCGTGGTTCGTATGGCAGCAGCTCAAACTTTTAGCTCTGTCTTTGCCACTTCAGTTCCCTACTGCATTAACCAAGAGGGTAGCCAAAATACTAGAGTTGTCTCCTTAAAGAGAGCTCTTATATTGCAGTGTCCAATGAGTCTTTTTCCTCTTGCCTGTATTCCTAATGCTATTAGTTAATGCTCCAGATGCAATGGCTAAAAACAGAGAAAAAGGGAAAAATGGGATGTTGAACATTAATTATCTCCATAAACCACCATTTGTTGCTATTAAATATCCCGTTACATTTTTGTACAAGATATAGGTTTAACAAATTCATTTTATAAATGAAACCCAGAAAGCCAACACTAGTTCAATCTGAGAATGAAGACATCTGGCCCTTGGCAACTCTAAGGAGTATCCTGCTAAAATAACTACATTAAAAGATGCATGTGATCCCAGCATGCTTGTCTGTGTCATTTGAATAGATGCATTTCCAAACTGTATAAAGCAACTGAGGATGACTAAATTACAGACAAGTTTTTCAGAAGAATAAATTTAAGGTTGTTAGATATTAATGTAGGTTGTTCTTGCAACATGGCAGTTCATGTGCAGTAATGTCCACTCAAGATCCAGGGAAAGCAATTCCCATTCAATGTTGCCCAAATTTTCTGTTTTGAGTCAATCTGACCTTGGTGGTGCCAATTTTATGGCAATGCTGCTGCTGCCTAAAGAGGATCCAAGAGTTGTGGAAGTGCATCTGAGGAGTTYCTTTCCAGCCTTTTTGTGCTGAGCTCGTGTAAATCTCTGTGCTTCAGTTCATTTGCTCCTTGTTTGTCACATTTCAACAGTTAGTGAGGACATGTTACAAATCAAAACCTGTCAATGAATCAAGGACAGAGGGAGAGCAAAACCACATGTTCTGTTTCTGTTAATTCAGACTATTTCTATGTGCTGTGTTAATTTTGTCTCTACAGGTCTATTAGCACAACTCAGAGAATTGTAAATTTTGATCAAGGAGTGGAAACAAATGGCTAGCATATAAAAGAGGAGGACCTTTTAAAGTAGTTTTGCCACAGAGAAAATTATGGTGTAATAGTGCAGTGTGGAATGGTACCTCAGGCTCATCCTTTGCAGGGAAACTTATTTACAGATGCAGAGTAAATCTTTAGCAGGAGCAAAGTGAGGGCATGGTGAACACTCTTGAGCAGCGTGCCACAATGCCATTATTTGTGGGTGCTCCTGGTGAAACAAATGAGGTGCGTAAGGATTTCTGTATGGGGGTGCTCTGAATACACAGAAGGGTTGTGACATCTCCCTCACTGGGGGCTTGTGAATAGATTAAACTGAACCAGGAGTGGTTTGTACCACTGATCTTAGTGCAGTTGATCCTGTTCAAGGTGGGCTGGATGAACTTGGATG
This sequence comes from Cardinalis cardinalis, assembly GCA_014549065.1. Classification (NCBI taxonomy): domain Eukaryota; kingdom Metazoa; phylum Chordata; class Aves; order Passeriformes; family Cardinalidae; genus Cardinalis; species Cardinalis cardinalis. The sequence continues at coordinate 274,247 of JACDOX010000132.1, forward strand.
ACTTTTCAAAGTTCTTTCCAGTCGTGATTTTCATGCTTCAGTGACACACAGGAAATCCACTGCTCCCGCTGGAGCGATGAATTCTCAACATCCTTGAAAAGCCAAGGTGAGCATATGCTGAATTATGGCTCTAGAATTCAGTGTTGTTGCAGACAGTGGTAAAATTGAATGGAGAGCAGGGAAATTAAGGAATATAGGAACTCCCAGTCAGGCTTGTGTAAGCACAGCCTCCTGCAAAGGGGTGCTGGTTTTGTTCAGCCATAACACCTATTTGCAAAAGGCTGCAGGGAGCAGGATGTTTGCTTCACTGGAGAGGGAAGAAATGCCACATGTCACTTTGCCCTGGGCATGGAGACCTGCTGCAGTTCTCACTGGTGTTACTGGGAACGGGCACTTAATGCTCGGCAGCATCACACCCTGTGAATGGGACCAATTTCTCACTGTGGATTAGGTTGTACTGACTCCCTGCCCTCCAGAAGAAAACGTGTTCTCTGCCTTTAGTGATCAAACTCTCATTAAATAGTGAATAGCCATTCTGTTTTGTGTTTGGGAAGTTGCTTTTCCTTYTCTCCTGTGAAAGCTCTGCAGAGAGGAGCGGCTGTTCCGCCACGGGAGGTCCTGTCTTACAGCACTGCTGTCATTAGTCTTCTGTCACACTGTCGGGCTTTCATGACTCAGGCATTAAAAATACCAAATAACCAGCCCTCTTTTTGAACTAAAATAGCCTAAGAACAGTTTTTTAAAAGCAGATCTTAATACAAATAATTAGGTCATATTTTCTTTCTGAAAGCTTTTAATGGGAGTCATGATTTTACTGCTTGAACTGAACCAACTTGAATGTTTAATTATTATTTTTGAACAAAATTCAATGCCATTGAAATCACTTGAGAGCTTTGATAGATTAAAAAAAAAGAAGAAAGAGGTTTTGAATATTCAGTAACTTTAAAAAGGGCTATGCCTGTTTTGTAGTTGAGGTCAGTATTTCTCAGCAGATCTCTAATGCATCAGAAAATGGCTCCTGAAAGAGGAGAAAAACTTAAATATGTGCACATTTCTGCTTATATAAGCAAGCAAGCAGAACAGGGAAAATAGAGGTAATAAAATAAGTGTCAAAGCTGAGCCTAGATTTTACTGTGTTTTAAGTGAAAATTGCTGTAGCAATGCTGTGTGAGAAAGTATATAGCCCCTCAAAAATAACAAAACAGCTGAGAGTGGTGATGTAAGGCATGCTTGCAGTCATGGTGTAAACCATCCTGATACTCAAATCATGCTGAAGTTATGAGCACCTCTGACTAACCTAGTGAGGTGCCAACTGAGATATAAACTTAGATCTCAGAARAAATGCAGCCACATCAAGCACCTCTGTGTGACTTTGCATTGTCCAGCATAGGTAGGTCCCTACCACCCAGATCTCCTCTACTCTCCCTCTTCTCATGCAGACTTTGGCAGGTGGAAATGCTGCCCCAGAAGTCTGCTGGGCATGACGGGGGGTGGATCTGTCTGCTTCTGTGGAGGTGCAGTGGTGGTGGCTGGGGCTGGCCCACAGCCCTTCCCATGAGGTCCTTCCACATCAGTCAGTCACATGGCTTTATTCCCATCATCCTGGCAGTGAGGGGCAGCTCTCTGGCACCTCCTCATTTCCAGTTTGTGGAAAGAAATTAGATACTCTACACATTCCTTCAGGCCAGAAAATTTATCACCAAGATTCCTGATCTCAATCCATGGTCAAATCGAGATAACATACCATTCACCTCCTTCCCTGCCAGTGCTCAAGCTCCCCATCCTTGTGTCTTTGCCCTCCCTACACTACTGTTTCCATGAACCCCTCTGCTTCCACCAGGGATGTGGAAAAACTAATTGACTTCAGGTGCTGGTTTGCGGGGCAGTGCTGCACTGGCCTGGCAGGATCAGATCTGGCCAGCTCCAGCCCAGGTCAGAGGAACTGCAGCAGAATGAAAACAGTGCCCCAGGAAGAGAGGTAAGAGGAGAGGACTCCTCTCTTTCTCCTGGCACAGCTGTTGTGGAGGAGCACGCCTGCTCTCCTCCCTGGCTCTGTGCAAAGACAAGCAGCACCTTCTGTGCATGTGGCTCTGGGTGACACGGTGGCTTTGGAACCCAGAGGGGTTAGAAATGATTCCTTGTGAGAACTGGGAATGGCCGTAAGGGCTGGACTGTACCAGCTGTGGGAGGGACCCTAAAGAAATCCTCCACAGGAGAGCCAGGACCTGCCTAACACAGAGGCAGTGATGCTYCTAGGGTTTGCAGGCTGAAAGGCTTCTGCCTATATGCTCATGCATAAAATAATTTCTTACCTTCCCATCAAGATGGGTTGGGTTTGAAGAGCATGGTTTTGGTAGAGGGGGATGCTACAGGGATGGCTTCTGTGAGAAGCTTCTAGAAGCTTCCCCCATGTCTGATAGAGAACCACATAAGAATATCTATGAGGACTATGGTAGGTACTGGTCTTTTGTGAGCTCAGTCGTGTAGGTGGTTTGCTCGCCTGAGTAAAACCCTTGGTGAGAACAATCACTAGTTTGAGGCACAATTTGGAAATTACAAGGCAGGGTGAGCAAGGTTTGTACTGCTACCACAAATGCACCCTGAGGAATATTAAAGCAGGTTTATTCTAATAATTATTGTGATCATTTGAGATAAACAGTGAAACTGAGCAACGTGTGGTTTTTAGAGTCATTGGTGTAATCCACTCTCAGGATGGCACATCAGGAAGTGACCATCTGTATGGTTTTTGCATTAACTTTTGTCATAAAGAGAGCTACATAGCCGACATCAAATCTTTAAGGTCAGTGGAATGTTTTCTTCAGCTATCTTTTTTTTTTAATAGGATTGTGTTATTTGGCTTTGCTATGCAAATAAGCTTTTTGTTTGATAATGTGATTAATTTCTGACTTATCTTTAAATGCTTTCTAGTCTCATGAACAAAAGATTTCCGTGACTTTATCTAGCAATTTACCTATGAGCAGAGGGCCATGCAACTGTGTCCTGTAAGAAACATCAGTAAAACAAAAATAACGCATTCAATTAACAAAGCCAGCTGTGGATGAAATGGCAAGGCAGGCTGACTTTAGGATAAAGCACTAATCAAAAGGAGGCATGACTTTTTGGCAGAGTCTGACTTACTAAGAACACATTAGGAAAAGGAAAATAGTATTTTGGTTGATACGGGTAAGTGTATGGACAGCAAACTGTAAGGTGTGAAGAAAGAATGACTTCAGAAAAAGTAAAAGACACCAAAAGGAGTTAATTATGCCTCATTGGGGAGTAAAATACCA
>JACDOX010000132.1:287649-533304 GCA_014549065.1 Cardinalis cardinalis
CATGCTGTGTCCATGCTGTCCATGCCATGAGTGTCCATGGTGCCAGGGACACAGAGGGCTCTTGGCTACTCTTTCCGCAGTGGGGCTCTCCAGCCCCGTGTGCCCAAGTAGCAAAGYACAAGAGCTGGCAGTGCAGCCTGCAGGCTCGTGCCCCTGGGGGTGCCTGGAACACAGGGACTGCCCTTGTGGGGTGCCAGCCTGTCTTGTTGTCCCCTGGGCCATCCCAAATCACTGCCCTGCTCCTCACAGCCCACCATCGAGGCAAACCAAAGCTGGCCTGCAGGAGCACCGGAGCAGACTGACTGCTGCCCTGAGTCTGGCTCCAGGACATAGCAGTGAGGAGGGGAGCCCCTCCAGCTTCTCCCTGGTGTCTCCTGTGGGGTGCAGGGACCCCCTCCTCAGAACTGGGCAGAGGAAACTTCCCAGCAAGAGTGCTCTGTACACAGGCGCAGGCCAGCAGCTCAGCTTCCAGCCAAAGCTGGGTGTGGCATGTTAAAGGCTTAAAGCCTTTGTTCGTGGCACAAGCTTAAAATTTAAGGTATGGGTTACTTTTTCTTCCTAACACGCCCAGAAATTTTGTTTTCCAGGACAGACTTCTGTTGCTCAGTTCTCCTACTGTGTCACAGGCCAACCAGCCCCAGTATAGTGCCCTCCTACTCTTTGTGACCTCTCACTTGGCCCAGGTGAAGGCTGCAGGGTTGCCGTAGAAGAGGAAATGAAAGATGAGAAAGTCTCTCAGTGTCTCCCTGCAGAAACCTATGAACTAAATTTGCCTGCTGCTTAAAATGTCTCCCTACTTCTTTCTACCCCACAGGTACTGTCTTACCAGCAGGTGCATGTTAATTGCTCAGTACACAGAATAAATTTTCACCATTGCTAAAATGTTTACTAAACAGTAAATGTAGCCTTTACTTTGGATCAGTATCAACCAACAAAACTTCTGTCTCTTCTTTAAAATGTTGGAAGTGATACCAAATTTTCATACTGTTACTAAAAGCTAGCCAAAATGCACACAGAGGGGTAAAAATCTAGAGCTCTTGTCATTGTAGTGCTACTGGACTAGAGCGTTTGGGGGGTGGCACAAATTGCAGCATTGCAGCAGGAGCTGGTCAGCGGGAAGGGACATCAAACACGGAGCTGAGTTTAGCATGGTGGCTCTTAGTGCTTTTCCTCACACATCCAATAACAAGCATTCAGTCTRGATGAACTCTACAGGCATTCCTGCTGGCAAGGGGCAGGGGGATGTGGGGCGGGGGGGTTGGCAGAGGAATATGCCCACAGAAGCTGCCTGCAATCTTGGAAGACCCAGTTGTTCCAGTCTCCAGCAGCATTTCATACCCTTGATGCCCAAAAGGCTGGAAATAAATCCCCACAGACCGATGTCTATAGAGCAGGTATTTGTTTGTTACAGCCCTGGTGGTGAGGGGRATTTCTCCTCCTAACTCACTGAGGTTTGTCTAGTGCTGTGGTTTGTTTATACTGTAAGTGTTGCTCAGTGTCACTATGTCACTACATCATCATCACATTCGTGCCAGAACTAATTTACGTAGTATGATCTCATGGTTGTAAATAGTTCTTTTGCATTGCATTTGTGCCTTCCCACTTAGGGGGTTGTCAGGGGTCTTTGATAAAGGCTTCCAAGGTCATCTTCACATCTGAACTTTTCAACTTTGTCTTCAGAGCATGTGCAGTTACATTGTTTCTTGGTCTGTCTGGTCCTAACCAAATTCATTGTTTTGTGGCTAATTGGCTTTGCACTTGCTAATTTCTCATTAGTACCACACTTTTCTATCTCTAAAGCTATCCACCTGGTGAGTTTTTTCTTCTTTTTTGTCTATTCAGCATTAAGCAACTAGTTAACCCTATACTAGCCATTATATCGCATAAAAAGTTATTTATATCAGGTTAGATAGGTATAAAAGTTATTAGTCATGTTATATAAATATAAAAAGTTATGATWCAGGTTATATAAGTATCAGTTATATAGATATATAAAAAGTCATTATTTAGGTTGTACTGCTATCAGGTTATGTAGATATATCAGGTTATATTGATATCTTATAACTCAAGTTATATAAGCACCTTGTAAATTTGATCTAAGTTACATAGGCATCCCCCTTCAGCAAGCCAATGTGCACCAAGGTCAATGCAAGAATCTCAGCTCCCCCATCTCTGGAATATATTGCTTGTGCAGTCACACAAACACTTCCTCCTGCAATACCCACCGTRGTGTTCCCACCTTAGACAAACTACACTGAACATGAGAGGCCTTGGAAAGGCAGAGGGGCTTAATTGGAGAGGGGAAGGATGCACTTGAAGATCCAACCCTCTTTTGTCTCTATCGCCATCACACAGATTCATCCCAACCTGAAAGTATGGCCTGAAAGACCTACCTGAGCACCTTCATTTTCAAACAAAAATATTTGAGCCAGATAAAACCAAGGAAATAAAGACACTTAAAGACTGAACAATAATCTGCAGGCAGGTMTGAGTTTGCAGTGCTTCTTGCAAGCCATTGCTCCCTCACAGCATTCTGATTAAAAGGAAGCAAGTTTTAAAAACCTCCTGCTCGATTTACAAGATACACACGCTCCTTTCTCATTAATGTCATGCCATCTATGCAGATACATTTTGTTGCCTTGTTCCTGTACGGTTTCCAGCGTTGCAAACACCACCCTGATTAGCAACACTATTGTCTGAACAAACCACTTCTGTTCCCTGAGTAGCCATCACATTTCTGAAGCTTGTAAAGTTTTCAAGGAAGAATTTGAGGGTGTGAGCTSGGGTGTGTTTTGGATATGTCAAGTGCCACACTGGTGAAAAAGCCAGGATAGATCCTACCTAGGAGTACCAAAAAAAAAAGCCTGCAGTCTAAGTCCTCTGGCTTTGCTTTTCTAGAAACTCAGAAATGTGGAACGTGTGTCTCAGTTTGCATTCAAATCCAGGAGGAGGGGGAGTCATGTTACTGCATGATACCTGAATGAATTCCTTGTTCCCAAATTTCCAAACCCTGCCTGCCCCAGTGAAGGTGTGATCTGCTGTGGCCAAGAGCACTGACTGCAGCCAGGGTTTGCCACTTTCACCTTTCCCTAGTGCTCTATCATCAGCCTGGCAGTCATCTGACACAAGTAATCAGAGATCTTGTAAAAGGTTTTAGAGGATTGGTTTCTTAATAAAAAACCAACACATTATTTTCCTGCAGTAATGGGAAGATTTGCCCATATTCATTAAACACTTGACCCAAAATCTGAACAAACTTTTTTTCAATTGTGTCATGCATCTGCAACCCTATAAAATGCATCTCTGCTTTTCCTCCAATTAAAGCACTGAGAAATAGAAAGAGTGAAAGCTATCAGAAAGAAAACATTCTGAGTGTGCTTTTACCTTCTTTAGACCTTGTTGGTCATATTTGTTGGTCATATAGAGTCACTGCATGCTCCCAAAGTGGCCAATACATTTAAAAAATCCCATTGGGATTGCTTCAAGAGTAAGTGTCTGGTTTTATATTTTAACTGAAATGAAGTATGCAATTAACAGTGAATACAAACAGCAAATGTCTGCAGTCTRTTTTCCAGGCTATTGAGAAATGTGGATTTGTCATCCCTCTGTCTACCTTTCTCTATTGACCATGACCATCAGCACTGAAAAAAACTTTAAATAATAAAGCAATAAAATTCATTTGCTTTGGCAGTCAAAAAAGCAAATCACAGTAGGGATCATGGGGAAAGAGATAGGAACAAAGTAGAGCACATCATTATGTGTTTATCCAGGCACCACCAATACCAGTGCAGTTTGGTTAGCCAGTATTAAGGAGCATGTGGCAGCCTAAAAAGGGGCCCAGTCAGGGCAACAAGGATGAGCAAAGTTACAGCAAACTTCCAGCTCAGGAAAGATGAATTCAGGACTCCTCAGACTGGAGATGAGGCTGGTAGGGGGAGGAATAATAGCTGGCTATCAAACCACGAGTGCCTGAATCTTTCCAGAGGCATGTCCAGAGAGACATAAGGAGAGAATTTCACCTGCTAGGTAGTTACACCACAACACTTCTTACCATGGGATGCTGGAATGGGTGTTGAATGTTTCCATCAGCCCAAAGGAAGATTAGGCAGATTCATGAGCAATACATTTGTTGAAGGTTGCTAGAACAGAGTGGATTCATCTCACAAAATTTCTATGCTGTGAATAGTTTGGTGTTGGGGAAGTGCTTAGAAGCAGTTTTTTCCTGACAGAAAGAAACAAATACTAYTTTTGATACTAAATAAGGTAATCTTTCACACAAATCAAAATCTGATAGCACTTGTTTAGTGATGAATAGAAAAAAAGTTAATTCATATTTGCATATGCAGATAAGCTCTGCTTGGATAGTGCCCCCTTGAGCATCCTTCGGATTTGTTATCATAGGGTCACAGAATGCTTCAGCTTCACTTATTTCCATATTTAATCCTTCCTAATACCTTTCGCTAGATGGGATTATCAGGTGCTGAAAACACTTCCTGGGAGAAAAAGATTTTGTTGTGTCTTCGTTCATCTATTTGATGTGCTGATTTTCATAAGACTGCCTGGATATTTTCCCAGTCCACATTTGGGTGACAATAGTTTTGTGGGATAAATATTTGTGCATATGATGTAGAGCGGAGTGGAGAGCCAGGAGCACTTCACTAGCTGGAGTCACAGCTTGTCACAGGGCCTGGTATCAAACCCATCCCCATGTCTTGTCCCACAGTCCAGTCTAACAAGTCATTGTGTCTTCCTGCTCCATGTTCAAGGAAACAAGGACTATGAAAGCCTTTTCCAGATCAAAAGCAAGCTTTCACATGGAATGCTTTGGGGTGATTAACTATGTAGTTATGCAAACAGGTAATCATATCCACAATTCGTGGACTTGCACAAAATAGCAGCGCTGCAATTAATCAAACATTTTGGAGATGAGTTTGTYGCCTACTTGAATTACTGCATCACTAAAACTCTAATGTGGTCAGACCAGGTGCTCTTTTGGTAATATGAGGATTATTACTCTGTACATCTGTTTGTGCAGACAACATAGCCTGCAGAAAATCACATAATCTATATTCTCCGTACTACCACAGTTAAATGAGCAAGCTAAACCTGGCTGGAACTTTTTGTACATCTGCATAATTGGTCTGTGTGTAGTGGGGAAGGCAGGAGGAAGCTTTTTCAAAAATCTTGCAAAAATCTGACAGTACCACTCTAAGAACTGACCACATAGTCTGAACATTGTGATTTTGAACATTGTAATTTTGAACATTGTGATTTTGAGCCTGCAAGCTCAAAGCTGAGTGGGAGGTACAGGGTTGGGCCATTAGCTGCTCCTCTTTGGCAAGCAGCAAGGCCAAGCTTGTGGATGTCAAGGCTGCTGAAAGCTAATGGGGGCTGTTATACCACATGTTGCTAGCAAGTGCTGAAGTACACTTGATGTTTCAGCAAGGACTGAGGCTAGTTACACTCACTGCAGAAGAGGGGCATGAAAAAGCCAGCCAGCCATTACAGTGTACTTAAGATACAAAAATTTAGGCTTTTGGCTTTTATTTGCAATAATTTACTAAGTCCTGGTGCTCTGAGCTACCCATCCACTCTGTCCAGGGGAACACACATCAGGTAGGACCTCAAATTTCTAAGAGTTCAGCTAAATGGTTCTGACTTCATAAAATTTGGCCTCAGTCTAGCCTGATTAGGAGGAATTGGTGATTTTAAACCAGAAATAGAAGCAGATAAAGCAAATGCAAATGCATTTGCATTTCTGGGCTGTTTGCTTGTGAGGAGGGAAACATGGCTGCTGCTGCTGCTGCTCTCAAATGTCTGTCATTTTCTCTCTGCTTTAGTTTTAATTAAACCTTGAGTCCTCAATTAGGGCTAAAAGGACTTGACAAAGAGAAATGTAAATCAACAATTTGTGATGAAGCTGCTTTTCAGCTTTCAGGGCTGTTCTTTCTGTGCGTTGAAAGCATCAGTTGTGCAAAGGCTGCAGTTAGCAAATATGTATGTGTAAAATGCCTTAATTTGCCTGTAATCATAATGTTTATCAAAGGAGAGCTGTGAGGAGCTTTTCCTCTGATGTTCTCTTTGTGCAATAAAGATAAGATTTTGGATTAAATAAATACAACTCTTAGAGCAAAAAAAGAAGCTTAATTTGAAAAACTAAGTTGCTGATATTGAGAACTTGCATACACTTTACTAAATTATTCAGTGAACCCCATGCTATTTTTTTTTAATTGGTCCTTTTCACAGACGTTCAGAAGAAATCTCTTGACCTTCAAGAAAAATAAAATAAATACCTTGGAGAATTATGCTCACAGTTTTTGTAATAACTCTTAGTTCCATAGCTCTGAGTAGAATAATAGAGCATTGGATTGGAATGTCTCACTTTTCATATGAAACAAAATGCACGGACCTGCTACTGCTGCAAGGCACTATTTTCTTTTCTTCCTTGGGCCTGATGGACAAAAACAGGACAAAAACCTTATGCTGTTAACCAGGGGTGTGTCATGGCAATGTGTGGCAGCTCCTMTCATGGCATTTTAGCATTGCTTAGATCAGATGAGTGGAAGAAAGTGTTTCAGTGGAATTCCATGGGGGCAAAATATCAGCATTAACTTTTGCTCTGTTTTATCTGGTGGGACCCCATGCAGAAATTGTTTATTAATAAATATAAATGGGATTTATTCACAGGTTTGTAGAAGTTCTCTCTTACCTAAAGGCAAGTCATAAATACCATATCATTAATGATCTGAGTGCCATTTTGGTACATTTGGAATTTATCCTACTGAGTTGCAAGAACTTGGTTCATTTTTTTTGAAAAGCCATGTTAAGAAGCTGAACCAAACTATATTTACAAAGATTTCTCAGCAAGTCTATGTATTTTTATTTTTAATATATTTTATTGTCTCAGAAAATAAGAAACAGTGATTGTGCCCCATTAAGTATCATGCATCCATAAGTGTGAGCACTTAAAGGATAGAGAGGACCTACTTCAAAAAGGAATTGTCCTGTGTTTTTATCATTTACAAGATTATGTATTGATTTGGGGTTGGTTTTGGGGTTTTTTTCTGTTTTGAAGTTTGTTTCCAGAAGCACACGCTATTTCAACACAAAGTTGCTAACATGTCTCATGTTAGAGAAATATTTTTGTGATGCAAGATCACTGGGCTTTAGCCCCAGGCAACTCCCCATGAGCAGATCTGTGTGCCAGCTGGTCTGAAGCTCTTCCATTCTCTCCTCCTGGGGCTCTTTTATGTTATGTGGAACACTTAAATACTGATAGATGTGGAAAAGAGAATATCTTGATTCTAGTCCATACTCTCCTAAAAATTGGACAAGTTGTAATGGCACAAAACGGTTTGGGGACTTTCATGTTGTTATTTTGTGATTACAAAGGGGATGGGTAGCTTCAGATGAGTAAAGGAGAAGAGAGGACAAAACATATTGGTTCTACTGTTCTTTCTCATACATCTTTCCTTGGATTGCTGTACAAAACCTCTGGGGCAGATGGTTCAGAGCACACTGACCTTCCAAACAGAAAACCCTCTGCAAGCAGATGTTGATTCTGATATGTATTTGCATACCCTGTCTGGGGTCATGTGCAATTTTTTAAGGGGTAGTTGTCTTGTGCTTGTCTCTTACAGCATTTCTGGTGTAGGGTTGTGCCCTGGCTATCCCCTTTTGCCTTGGAGCTTGCCTTAYAGGCATTTATACCTCTGCAAAGTCCATAGATAATATGGGTGCTTTAATTTGCAAACATTTGTATTCACTTGGAAAAAGCATAAAGCCCCRGGGGTGGGAGCTTCTCTGTGGAATTGTCAAACAGCTGGGGACAGCAGTGGTGGAGGCTTGTGGTCCCTCACATGCCCAGCTGCCCAAGGGTGAAAAGAAGAAGCCTCCCCTTCTGCTGGGGGAGGCTTTGCATCGTTTTGCAAAGGATACTATGTAGGTTTTAAAGTACAAAATGACTGTCAGTTTCTATGCCTTTGAGCTGTTTTCAAAAGCAGCATTTTTCTCRACTCGCTGTTGTATCTAAGCTGTGTTATTTGAGATCCTGTTAATTGCCTATATTTGATGGAGATGGCTCTTGTATTTCTTCACTGTACGTGAAAGTTTTTCTTCAAAGGTAGCAGCTGGCTCTCCTGTCTGGGTAACACCTTCCTCATAGCTCCCAGTCATGCCAGGATATCAGCAGGGATCCACAGCAYGTCCAGGTGCCCCTGTGCTGCTGCTGTGTGTTAGATGGCAGAAAGAATACTTCCTTTGAAACACTGTCTCCATGCTACACTGATCCTGTCGCTTTGAAAGTGATGAAGTGTGCAGCTCTGAGCATATTTGTGTGTCGCTGAAAGAATTTTCAGGAAATTCAGGAGGGATGTCTGACTCTGTAATGAGCTCATTCTTCAGACTAAGCTGGGGCTTGCTTGTGCAAATCTCATCCTTTAAGGACCCACTTCATAGTAATTATAACATCCATGAGGTCCTGCTGCTGTTACTGAAGCAGCACATGTATTAGCTTATTGTCTGGGTCTCATCTGTGTTTATGTCTCACTTATGTTTAATCAAACGGAATCCATCCCCTTGGGAATCATCAGTGGTTCAAAATACTCCATGTCAGACTGACCTGCMTTTTCCATGAAAAGATTGTTTCACTGGTATTGATAGTTTAACAGGAATTTTGCAGTGGCTAATTGTGGACTGAGCCATCCTCAGACATCTCTATTCGTTCTTCTATTTTCTATTTTCTTCTATTTTGCTAAAGACTAGCATGGACTTTTTTCTTCATGGGAAGGGACAAGAAAATGTCCACTTTCAGAACAGTATCCCCTCCTTCTCTGTCCTCTCCCTACCCAAAACCGTGCTTGTGAAACCAAAATGCACTCAATTCTGATAGCATTTAGAGGATCTTGGTTGCATCAGTCTGTGATAATTCCTTTCACAGGRCTGCTCAAGGATCAAATCAGGTGAAAAGGGGCTTCTGACAAACAAAGAATGTGTGATGTGAGCAGCTGTGAGGCTGTGGGCACAATTTACCTTAGTGCCACCAGCCAGACATTGAAACCTGTTTGTGTGGTACTTTGAACAAATCAAGACTTAAATCAAGATGAGTTTCTGCATTACAGAAGTCAGCAACCCTCAAAATCCTACATCATCTCAAAATTCTACATCACCCAAACACAAGACATGCTTGTCTTGTCCTGAAGTCCATAACTTGTTCTACAAGTGCTCACTGCATTATTTCCAGTGCCACCCACTGTTAAGGGTGACATGACTTGTTTTGTACCTGCTGCTTGATTCAGCAGTTTTGTGACCTAAAAGTGATGTTGCCATGTCCTACAAAACACAAGAATGCTTACACTGATCCATACAGTCTGATCGTGCACTAGCCCTGGACTTAGCACTGGATACTRAGGCACTAAATAGCAGTGTTGTTTGCTTCCCCTCAGGGATGATTCCCTAAGGGGAAGCAAACACTGCTATTTAGTGCCTTAGTGGTGGTGGGTCTGCAAATCACACTCCTGAGTACAGATAACAACATTCTGCTATGAGTTCTTACAGATCTGTCTTTCATGGCTATCCCCAACAACTTGAAAAAGATTGGTTACTGCTCGTATTTATAAATTCTTAAGTGAATAGGGCAGTGAGACTTCAAGTGACATTTAAGAAATGAAATCAATATTATAGTAGCACATCTTCAGCATTCTTGTCTTGTGTCAGGCAGAAAACAGTGAGCCCGGCTATAATAAACATGCACGCATGCTCAAGGCTATATTTGTATCAAGTAAGTTGTGATTCCTCTTGGGAGGATATTCAGCAMAAGCTCCCTCTTGTACAGCACTGTGCTAAATCTGTCTTACAAATGCAACATATACAGTTTTGGTGATATCTTGCTTTATTTAATCTCGTAYTCCTAAAACAACTTCTGTATTACATCACCTTTCATTTTAGTTAGACTGTGAGTGTTCTAGAAAGGGCAATCTATATGCACAGCTACTATGAGACATCAACTYGTTCATGTTTAAATAGATAGCTTGTATTTTGGGTAATTTTTTTTGTAGGCCATGGATCCTTCCTTCCCTCAACTGTTCTAATTCTTCTACCGGCATTTTATGGTCGTCAGAACAAGAAAACCAAAATCCTGTCAGTAAAGCTGAATGTCAGCTAGTTCATTCACAAGGAAAAATGAAGCTGAATTAATGCAGTGATACACAACCTTTTTATTTATGTATCTTGTTCAAAAATAAATAAAATTCCTTCATGAGCGTGGTCACACAGAATTTGGTCCTCTTTGCTGTCATAATCTTCTCCAAACTTCCAGCTCCTACTTGCTCTACTGATCCCTCCTCTTCATAGTTGTGTTTTGCTACACTCATTGAGTCTGTCTGACAGAAACAGAGAAGSTTCTCATTTTATTTGCTCCTATTTTCTTAATAATAATAAAAAAAATTTTGCCAGTACTATAACTAGATTCCAAAATAATTTTAAAATGAAAAGTCCTTTACTGTTCTTCCCAATGTCATTTTATGACCTTTCCTGTAAGCCTGTGTGGACGGTCGACCCTGGCTGGGTGCCAGGTGCCCACTCAGTCGCTCTCTCTCTCTCCCTTTCTCACTGGGACAGGGGAGAGAATAAGATGGAGCACAACCAGCAGGGTGAGATAAGGCAGTTTGGTTACAGCAAAAAGAAAGAAACAAGCAGAGATGTTGATGTGCAGGAGCTAGAGGAAGAAGACCAGTCTCTACTTCCCATCAGCAGCGATGTTTGGACACTTCCCAGGGAGCAGGGCTTCAGCAGTGTAACAGTTCCTCCAGAAGGCAAACACTGGAAACTCACTAATGCCCCCTTCATCCTCTCTCCCTTAGCTTAAATATCTGAGCTGATGTGATACGGTGAGGACTATCCTTTTGGCTAGTTTGGGCCAGCTGGCCTGGTTGTGTCCCCTCCCAGGACCTTGCCCACGCCCATCCCCTCTGGTGGGGGAAGGGAGGTCAGAGGGACAGCTCTGCTCAGCGGTAYCCAAAACCCTGATCTCCTATCAACACCCACCCAGCTACCAATACAAAGCACAGCACTGTGAGGGCTGTGAACTTTACTTCAGTCAGACCCAATACAGCATGACCTTTCTAATCCTTGTCTGAAGGAACAGCCTGTTTATACCCAGAAATGGAACTGACCTTGGCTGCAGCATGGCAATTTCACTGTGTTTATGCAAAATTCAGGTCACTGGCCATTTTCTTACCTCTGCAGAACGGAATTAACACTACAGTGTCAGCTTGATGTTAATGACTCAAATTGCCTGTAATGAAATGAAAGATATTTTGCATGACCTTGTTGGCCAGGGTGAATAGCAGAAAAAAGAAGCAAATCTGTGATTTGTGTTGCCTCATTTGTTTCTACAGGTTCCCTTGGGCTAAATTACTGCAGTGATGCAGTCAGCTTTCTTCACCATCATTAGCAGTGCTGAAAACCCTCTCATTATGACTATCTTTAGGGGGCAAAGGTGGTGTTGAGCAAGTGTTCATGTAATGGTCTGTGTGGCTGGCAATTGCAATATGCTGATGCTGCAGTAAGTGTTCATCTTGCTCCAGGTTTTTAACCAAGACTGACTTCAAATGTTGAAATGGGAACCTGTATAGCCAAACCCACCATCTTGGAATACCCTTTCATAGTCACCATTGATGCCTTAAGTTTTAGCTTTTATATTTTTCAGATCCTATACTGCATTAGTGTATAACTCTGAACTTCATATATAGTGTTAGTAAGTTCTCTTTACAGTTTGGTCAGACAAAATACTCTCTCAGATGGGAATCAAGGTCATCATCTCAGYCTCAGGCCCAAAAAGTGTAAGCAAAAGTGAACTGGGGGGAGCAAACTGGGGAAATGTGACTTAATTACCTGAAGCTGTAATTGGACAATTAACCCCAGATGTGCAAGTAGACCAAACACATCTGTCTGAGAAAACTGATGACTGTTGTCCTTGTATCCTCTACGAGGCTCCTGCACTGCCCAAGGTGTATCCTTTGAAGGCCTTTCAAAAAATACCTACTTCAATTTCCAACTCTGCCTAGCCTCTCTTCTAGGTAGCCTCTCAGACATCCCCACGAGGCCCAGTGCAGTACGTGGTGCCACGGTGGCAGTGTGGAGCAGCCTGTGAAGGAGAACCCATGGCCAGGGCAGCCCAGAGTGGTGCCAAGGCTCTGTGCAGAGAGGATTGAGTGTCTGCATGGAGGGCTAGGGAGAGAGGGACCCGTGGGGACAGTGGCAGCAGTCATTGCTGCATTACCCTCTGGGCAAGGAAAGATGAGYGCTAGAGCTGTGCTGGGTATGCACTGTGAATGTATAAAGAATCTGGGAGCAGGGCTGTCTATGCCCAAACACWGGGAACAGGTGGATTCAGTGGAGGACGTGTGGGTGGCAAAGGAAGCCTCAAAATGCCTGCAGTTAGCGATGATGGTGCACCAGGGGCCTGAGTGTGCCGTGTTAGTCGTGAGACCTCCTTCCCATGGGGTTAAATCCCGGAGGGAGCTGTGGGCTTGAATCCTCACCAGCTTCCTCCATCAGCAGATTTCTTGCATCCTGTGTCCCTGAAGTTTAAAAGCACAGAACAAAAGCCTTCATGGTATATTCCCCTTTCCTGCACAGCACTGTCTTCTCTTATCTCTTGTGTGAGTTCATGCAGGTGCAGGCAGTGAAAAGGGAAGTCAAGGCTGTTCCAAAATGCGTGATGAGAGGCAGACCCGGCTGTCAGTGATGTCTTTATCCAAGAAAATTAATAACTTGAAGATCATGTAGGGGACAAAGAGATGAACAGATCTTTTTAAAAGTAGGTGAATAAACTCCTGAGTCTAAAAATAGATGAAGAAAAGGGCAAGAAAAGTGAGTGACTTGGCATAATACATAGAAAAGGAGGTATGGGACTGGGTGTTGTAATTTCTAGTTCCTAACCCAGTGTTTGGTTGTCTGGACTACACTTCCCTCTGCTGCCCTATCTTGAATTTCATTAATTTAATTACTTCAATGACAATAGGAGCAAGGCCTTAGATTAGGGTTTTCAGGGACGGTTGAGGGAGTCAGAGACTCGCTGCTGGTTTCTGGAATGATTTTTTTGGTTTTGAAATCAATTAGAAAGGTCAAGATTTCAGTTACTTGTAAATGGTGTTTTTGGGGATTTGAAGTTCCTTTATTTGCCTCCTGCTTCCAAAGTAGGAGGTAAGAAGAATTATGTGGACCCTGGTCAAGCTGTCAGATAGTTGATATGTTTGTTGGCACTTGCATATAACCACTGAGTTCCTTTATAAATATATACATATGCCACCTTCAATACATTTTTAAGACAACTAAAAATAAATGTAAAACTATGAATCATGTGATGGGTAGACTTAAACAAAGCCACAGTGTGTCCTACTGGATCCATGTCTTGAACACCTCAAAATGTACACATCAAAACAAAATGTACACCTCAAAATGWACGCCTCAAAGTGAACTCCTCAAAATACAGGTAAGGCTGAATATCAGAAACTCAAAAAGGACTCACCAAGGATCTACTGACACCTTGGGCAGGGGAAAGGACAGCCTGTGACTGCAGGAATATTCCCAATGAGGGCCACGGCAGAAGCTGGTTTTCTCTCTTCATCAGTGTAACTGTATGGGTTTCCACCTATGTCAGCTGCAGAGGAAAAAGCAGCATGAGCAGGCATAATTTAGATCTCCCTTTATTTTCCTGGGTATGGGAGGCTGTACAGCACAGCTCAGAGGGAGCCAAGCTGGGGGTCAGCCTGGGGGTCTCACCACTCTGGAGGAGCTTGATGGGAAGAGTGGGAAGGTRACTGCCTGAACCATAAGACACAGTGAATCATTTTTTCCTCCATCTTCATACAGGTGTTCAAGCAGTCATGCATGCAGTTATCCTTGCACACCGAGGCATGCACRCTAAATTTACACTGCCAGCTGCATTCTGCATTCAGGCCACAAGCAGATAAATGCACATGCAGCAGGTTGAGAATGCAACCCACCTTCGAACATGCAATGTCAGTGTAAGGCATGAGAATTAGGGACTCACAGCTGAAACCCTTGCCATTAGCATGCAAAGGAATTCCAGTATCATCAGAGTTCCCTGTGCTTTGTCTTACCATAAATGGATCATGAATAAAACATTCTGAGTCGTGGAGAAGAGTGCAGCTCCCATAATTGCAGGTGAGTGATGTAAAGGTGGCATGGCAACACCACCAGCTTCATCCTGCTGTACAACACGAGAGTGCCAGAAACAGTGATGCTGGCTCCACCAGCAGATCACCTCGAAAAGCTGTCTGCCTGCTGAGGCACGTGTGCACCTGCAAACGTCCCAGCTCTGCTGGGGTGTCAGACTGGGAGTTTAGCACCATTCCAAGACTTGGCTGGAGAGCTTAGAGAATGCCTTTCTAATGCAATTCCTCCASTGACATTTGTCTTTCATCAGGAAGTTCTGTCAAGCATTGAACAGATTTGCCTCAATGCTAAAATTTGTACATGTAAACATTTATTCATCTTTTGCAAAACTGCAACTGAAAAGGGGACACAGCTGAGAAAAAGAATCCTTTGAGAAAAAAAAAGTCCTTGAAGAAAAAGAATCCTTTCTTTGAGAAAAAGAATCCTTTCAGGATTTGTGGAAAGCTGTGGTCATTTACCGCTTGCATTGTGCCCATGGCAAAGATGTTACTATCCAGCAGGAACTGTGCAAAATCCATCACCTCTAAAGATTTTCCATAGGGATAGGAACACTAATGGCAGAAGAAAGAGGTCACATTTATGAAAAGGAAAGGAAAGCATCATTTCCAGATTTGCCTTTTGTATAGGTTTCACTCGATGAAGAAAAATCTTCTGCTTCGTCCTCTGCTTCTGTCATGGTGACCTGCGAAACAGGCACACGAGTCCAGCACGTGGCTCCAGCTGCAGCTTCCATTACAACGATCTAACCACATTCTTATTCAAGTTACTTTCTAAACGCATCGTGATTAGTATTGTGTCATGTTTCTTGGAAGCAGCCTGCTTCAGGTCACAGAGTGTAATTAAAGGCAATTAATGCAATTACTCACAACTGTGCTACTGATAATGCTCCAGATGCCATTACAGCACTGTGCCTCCTGCTACTGGTCCTTGCAGGCTGTGCCTTTATGCTCTCCTAGTGTTGTCATTGTGGTTAAACCAGGGGGCTGAAAATGGGAGTACAATTTATTGCTCCTAACTCCCTTCTCTCTGAACATTTCAACTGTGCCAGGCAGAGCCTGAACTCATTAGTTTATTCACTGACTGATGAAGAGTGAGAAAGAGAGAAGAGTGAAGATTGCCACGGAAAATAATCATAGTTGAAAGGTTACAAAGAAAATATATGCAAAAGTGTGTTTTACAGTAGTCTGTTCTACAACTAAACATATACTAAATGTGCTGATTTCTTCTAATGAGCTTTATAATTATGGAGTAAATTTTCAAAGGAACTATAACTTTAGGCAGTAAAATCTGAAAGACTTTAATTAGCTGTGAACTTCAAACTTTTCCTTTGCAATCCAGCCCTGTCTTTCCCTTTTGTCTCAGCCACTGCCAAGTAATTTACAGTTCAAGAAAGGCTAATGGAGCTATAAACACAGCACAGATGCCTCTCACATTTCCTTTATTGGGCTGAGGTATGAAAATAGCCACTGCTTCCAGAGAAGGGCACACGTGTAATTATAGAATTATCTCAAGTCTTCTGCTTATCTGCAGAACAGGTACACCATAAACCATCTTTCATCTTCAGTGGGGCTTGCTTAGGGGGCTGAAACCTACCTGAATTCACTCCCTGCCCTCTGGGTTTATTTTTGTAAAGTGAGTGTTGGTTTATTGGGATGATTGTTAAACTCATTAAGTCTCTAAAGAAGGATTGACTACTGTAAGCTCGATTTTAAAAGCTGTCTCAGACATATAGTGAGATATCTTTGGATCCCCTTGTGAGCCTGTCAATCACCGCAGGCACATTAGAGTTCAGCATTTCCCACTTGCACCAGCATGAAACCAAAATATCTCATCTGAGCTGAATGGTTTTGAAACAGTTTTATAGCGATGCAGTTGTGACTGGGTTCATTAGCACCAGGTCAGGGCTGCCTCCTGTTCACCTGGGCCTTTCTCAAAATGCAGGTTCAGCAGGGCTGGGCAAACAGCACTGTCCTGCAGCAGCTGATGTCTGGAAACACAGCCTGTCTCCAGGACCAGATCCTGCTGCTGCTGCTGGGACAGGGGCTTGGAATTGTCCAGGAGAACTGAAAGCTTTGGCAGAGAGCTTAGTCCATTGCCCTTCTTCCCTTGGGGGTGGTTGCAGTAGAGGGGAGTCCGTATCCTTGGAAAAATGCAGTAGGATCTGCATAATGCTTTGTTTGAAGAAGGCTAACTGCGAGCAGATGCTGTAGCTGATGGTCAGCAGCATTGCAAGATGGTGTGCAGGGTGTGCTGGTGCATGCAGGGCTATTTCAGGACATGAGTGCAAATGAGCAGAGGTCAGCAGCCTGCATGTGCACCTGGCAGTTCACCCCCTGTTTGTTTGCTGGCTCTGGGACCTTGCAGGGCAGGCAGTCCTGTCAGACACAGGCTCTGTGCAAAGCTCAGGCTGATCTTCAGCTCTCCAGTAGCTGGCAGTGCCCTGCAATGTGTAGGCTGGGTCACATATGTACCAGCCAGAGGAGCATCTCCCAGAAGAGTGTTCATGAGGCCTGATAAGCATTTGCACCTCAGCTGACAAGAGCCATGGTTTGATTTTTGGGTCTGCTCAGACATACCACTGGTCAAATCACAGCAGAGTTGCAACAGAGACCTTGGGACCCCTCACAGCTCAGGGCTCCTTTCATGCACTCCTGCCTGACACCAAACTTTGTCTGTTTGTTCCACTGAGAGTGTGACTCACAAGAACTTTGGAGACCAGACCTTTACATGGGTGCTATGGTTATAAGGGCAGGTCAGAAATCAGGATCCTAAAACAGGAATTAGTAGTTCTTGCATTAAAAGGGAAGCATCATCTACCAACACAGGGCATTGTTTAATTTCTGCTTTCTGTAGTCCATACAATGCCCAGAAATCCTCAAGACTTTCACCCTCTGTATGGTTTCTTCTATCCAGTTTGGAGAGTGTATCAAGCATAAATCAGGTATGCAACYACTGTTCTCAGTTTAATTTCCCCTTATAGCTGCCCCACTTCTTCTTCMAGTCCCATTTGCCTCAAACCCAGAGTGCTCGGGTGGACTAAGGCATCCTCAGCTGGGGCAGGCACCCCTGGCCAGCCCAGCAGCACCACAGCACAGAAGCTGTCTCTCTATATGTGATCATGAATGTCACCTTGAGTGTCATTGCAATATACAAGTGAGCAGGAGCTTTCCTACTGAATTCAATTACCCCTTCTTGTGATATTTAGAGCACATTTACTACAGTGATGTGACTGTTGGGAAGGACAAGGTAAGAAATAACATGCCACTGATGAAGGTGACAGCCTTAATCTGACTGAAGATGGGCTTGATGAATGCAGGCTACTTTCCATGAAATAACCACTACAGCTTTCACAAGAGYGCTCAGAGTGCCATTATCCACTGCATCAGGCCTGTAGAGTTTTGCATCACCCATCTTTTGACAGCTATGGCCACAAGCATGTTTGTTTGGAGGATGTCCTTGCAGCCATGCCTTCAAACACAGAGGAATTTCCCTTTGAGCAGTGGCCATAGAACAGCCTCCATTTGAACCTCCTCTGCTTTGTGGGAATTGGCCTGAGGTATGCCAAGGCTGTGTCCCAAATTGTGCACATCCTGGTTGTTGGGGAGAGTGAAGATGAGGAAGACTGGCAACTTGAGTGGCTCCTGAGTCCCTGAATGATCAAGCCTAATCCCATCTTCTAGTGTCAGAAACAGAAGATAAGATTTGAAATATTACCTTAATGATTTATTTATTTTAYGCTTTGATCTCTTATCCACAAAGCCATTTAGTAGAAAAAGTTCTGTTGACTTGAGCCCTTGTCTCCATTTCATTGTTGTGAGGCCCCTGAACACCCTGGTGCCACCTGGCTGATGGAGCATACAGATAATGCCAGAGCAGCCAGAGCACAGTCTGACAGGTCCTTAATGCCACCCTACTCTGCACAGGTGCTTACAGCAACGCTGATGTTTTGTGTCCAACTCAGAGAGAAAGAGAGGATTAGGAGAGCTTGTGGTGCAAGGAAGAGGAAAAGGAACTGCAGGTGTACAGGGTGAGCTGTTAGCAAGCATCTCTGGTCAGGCAGTTCTGCTCTGTGAACTGGGATTTGAGCTACAGCTCTGAATTTTCTTTATCTGCCTCTGAGTCACTGCCAAACACTGACAGGCACCTCTGATCTTGATTTGCCACAGAAAAAAACAAGCTGTTTGTTCTCTTGGCTCTGTAATGTACTTTGGATTTGACCTAGAAAGTTCAGCTCTGGTAGAGAAAGATTCCTTCATTGCCTGGTATTTGTGGGATTTTTATGATGATAAAGTTACCAATCATACTGAAACTTCAAAAAAATTATCCATGAATTGCAGAAATGAATCAGCAGAGCTCTTAGTAGGTGTCCATTTACAGGACTTGCCTAGTGATCAAATAAACTAAAATCTCTTGCCCCATTAATTCTGATTCATCTAGTTTCTCAGTGGGTAGTTATAAAAAATTGCAATTTAAAATATTTATTGTAACGTTGTTAAATGCATTTGGTAGTTTATAGTCGTGGTTTGATTTCAACACAGAAAAGCTCTAAAAACCTTTGTCTATTGGTGCTCCCTAGCGGCGAAGTTTGCCTTCAGTAGAGCCGGAGGAATTTCACTAGTTATTGTGCAATTCCATATCTTAATTGATTCAAGTCACCCAAAAAGCCTCTTTGGACWTGTAAGGTCATTCACACATTGCAGATGTGCAGGGTTGAGCTTTCATGTGGCRCATGGCCTCTATGATGTGAGAAATGTACATTGCGGCAAAGAAAATCCTTTTTCCTTCCTAGGCTTTGTTCATTCCTGTCCTTCGTGATAATGTGCTACTGTCCTAAATAASATGAGATACAATTCTTATTCTTTTTCTCCCTCTGTGTCTGACAGAAATCTAGCACCAATGCAGTGTGCCTGGCTGCCTCCCTCTAAGTGTGCCAGGCTGGGGACAAAGCACTTGTGGAAAGGACTTTGATGAATGCCAAACTGACCCCACTCGTGGGCTGAACTACATGAATTTGAGAAATATCTAAGAGAAAAGGGAAGCCCACAGCAAATGTCAACTGTTTCCTGTGAAACAACTGTACAGAGCCACAAACCACAGCTCTGGGCCTCATGGAAACTGCTGGTAACCTTGGGCAAGGCTGACTGGCTCAGATTCTGCAGAGATAGGAAGTTTGTCCCAGGATAGGCCCTGGAGAAAACAGCAGAGACAGAGAAACACAATTTTCTGCACACAGTCTGAGCTAGGAATGGGTGCACTGGGGAAGGAGCCCAGGTTAAGGGTGYACCCAGTTCCCTCTACCTTTTTCCAGTGAGGTGGCTTTCAGATGCTGTTTTAATCAAAGGAGGTGACTTACTTTGATTGATAATTATCAGACTTGTTTGATGGTAGTTATCACTGTTTATCAACGATCTTTATTGCTTTGCTTTGTTCTTTTTGAAGTTTTTCTGTCCCTTTGTTTTTCTGTCAGGCAAGATCTTATCTTCCCATCTTCTGTGTTTTCAGCAACATTACCTCTTTCAGGAAACTGAGCTCTACCAGCAAATTCTCTGGAAGTAAATTGAAATAAGTCTGTGGAACCTGTAAAGGAAAATTTCAGTTTCTAGTAGTTGCCTCACATAGACACATGATTAGACCTTCTGTCCCCATGCAAGAAAGGCCAGCACAGCAGATGGCCCCTGCAGCTGCAAGGTGTAATTCCAGAGGCCTGGAACAGAGCTTGTCCCAGCTTCTGAGAGGTGGTTCCCAGGGAGCACCCAAAGCCTGTAGGCAGGCAGTATRCAGCTTCCTTGCTGCTGACATATGTTGCAGATGACATTGGGGAACCAGCAGTGGCACAGCCTGCTGCCTCCTGCACTCCAAGTATGCTTGCAGGTACTCAGGATCCCACATCTGAGTCCAGCTGAGTTAGCTTGTGGAATGACGGGTATTTTATCCTGTGTTTTGTCTAGAATATCTCTTAAGCTATGGGGTACAAGTGCCTCACTGCTCTGTTGTGAGCACTCCAGAAGTGCCATTTCTCACAGAAGAGCTAAGCACAGATGCAGCATCCAGCACATCTTGGTGGTGATGTTTCAGGGGTTCCAAATCTGGTMTTGTTCCCTGTCTCAGACCTCAGCRTCCCTCTCTCACTCCAGTTCTCCAGTGCCTATTGGTACCAAGGGAGAGTTAATTTGCTGAATGACTTCAACAGTGATGGAAGTAATTTAGGCAGCAACTGCAAATGGGAGACTGTGGTCTCACAGCGCCATGTGACAGACACTTTAGGATAAAGTGGTGACGGCAGCTCATGTGCAGTGATGCTCATGGCTCAGCCATGAACTGTGGGGCCAGGCTGATGAAGGAGAACAAGAACATGTGGGCAAAATGCTGCCATCCCTCCCCTGCATTCATCCCACTGTGGCCTTGCAGTGGTGGCTGCTGCAGGCTCCTTGCTTTGGTGCAGGAGGTGGTCTCTATTACAGCCAGTATTACGGAGGATGAGCGACTCTCTCCCGGCACAGACCAGCTCAGACTCTCGCTCAGCTGGTGCTTCCCTCTCCCTTGGAGGCTGGTTTGGAAAGCAGGCTACTGTGCAAAGGGTGGCTGCCTTTCTACCCACCTTTCATGATCAGGTGAGGGGGCTGAGTGCTGAGTGATGGATGCCTGTCTGCAGCATTTCTGGTTGGTTCCAGTCCCTTCTTCTGCTGCTAAGGTGCCTTACAAGCATGGAACCCGGGATTTACTTTCTCTGTTATTTTGGTCCTTCACTGTGTAATGGATGAAACCCACTTTTTAAGCATCTCAGGCCTTGGAAGAAGAGGTGTTTTTTTTTGGTTCAGGGGAATGTGTTTATGCTGTAGTTGGGCTGGGGTAGGCCTGTAGTCATGCTTCTGTCTGCCTGAGCCATTGCTGGGCTCTCAATGGGGATAAAATCCAATATGGCTTCTGAAAGTGAGATGCTTTAAGTTAATTTCCAGGTATGCTGCGGCCTAAAGAAGTGATGAGACACTGTTCTGAAAAAAAAAAGGAAGGTCCTGAACTGGGGTTTCCATCCTTAGCTCCAGGTCAACCATTACTATGGGGTACAAGTAAGAGGGCAGAAACTTCTGTATTATTAATTCAACTCAAAGAAGCAGAACATTCTGCATAACAGAAAGAATGCCTGACTTGTTCATTYAACAAAGCAGCTGAAGAGGGAAGCTTATTCCAAACTCTGCCTCATAAAACCTGAATCTGCTTGTCCAGTCCTTGGACATAAATAGTTTCTCTTCACAGGTGCTGCTGTTCCACAGCATCCTCYGTGCTGATTCAGTCACTCTTCTCCAAGTCTCGACCCTGCTCTTCAATCCCACACCTCCTTCAGCTCTGCAGGGACAGCCAGGGAGGAGGCAGAGGCATGGGATCCCTGGTGAGGCAGAGCAGAAGTGGCAGATGCCTGGCTGCATGCAGGGCTGCCTGCCACTGCTGTGCCATGCCAGTGGCACTGCCACCCCTGTCCTCAGACAGCCCAGAGAGGGACAAAGGGTGTAGGATGTTCTGTCGTTCACTTTTCTTATTGCCACAGGATGTGTCAGAACAGCTCAGCATTGAAGCCATTCAGATAGCCTTTGTGCTTACCTAAAGGTGTCTTCTTTTTTTTTTTTTTAATATGCCTTCTCATGGGGGGCATATATGGAGGAAAAACAACTCTCATAATTATTAAATTAAGTGCACAGGGTATTTTCCTCCATCCTGATAGTAAATTTTCATCTGCTGTGTGGGGGTGGAAGATTTCTCTTGTGCTTTGTTTTCAGGAAGATTTTGAGGGGAAAAAATGTCTAATGAATATTATCACTTTATGCTCTTAAAACTCCAGATTTTGTCAAACATAGACAGCTGATGCTAAGACCACTGTGAGATGAGGGATGTAGTGCACTAAACTCTTGCTATGCATTTTCTGAAGAACTGAAGGTTGGTGGTGACAGTCCACAGACGCAAATTTTATGGGACAGGATGAACAGCTTTTCCCATCTCTGTACATAGGAAATATGGAAAACACTAGAGATGTCACTAAATTGAAGACCTGTTTGGTTTGTTTTTCTTATCTCYCAGAAAATGTTGTGGTGTTTGCCCCCTTCCTTTCTGTTTCCTTCTGTTCTTTCCCCTTTGCAGACCTAGACTTTCTTCTTCAGCAGAGGTTTGCAGTGAGAACACGGGCTCCTTAAGAGGAGAGTTAGAGGTTGACTTGGGAGAATAACATAGTTTTTCTGAGTATGAGGAATTAGATATAGGATGAAATAGATGAGACATGACCTTGTGAAACCCAGCTAGAAATGCTACAGTGTCAGGCAGAATACTCACTGAATTTCTTTGAGGTAATATTTTCACATTGTTTGAAAAATGATCTTTTATTCAGATGTTGCAGCAAAGATGAAGAGATGTGTTTGTTCTCCTGGATAAATAGTTCTTGTAGAAATAATGAAACTGAGGCCATGAGTATGTACATGAGTATGTACATACATTTCCAAAGTCTGGGGGCAATAACCTGACCTCTTTGGACTGCTCCCAATTCCATCCCAGTGTTGGTGTTTTGGTCTTTAGGGAATACTGCGCCAGAACTTGAGACCAAAGACTCAGTAAGGCACCGCAGATATGGGAATACCTTTCCATGTTGATGCTTTTCTGTTGAAAATCAGTTCTAGAAGGTAGCCTGGTTTGTATGAGCCATCATTTGCCATACTGCTGACTGAATTTCTAAGTGCTTCTGTCTCTAGCTGACTGTCAGGACAGAAGGCGAACACGAGCACTAGGGTACTGTCCACTGTTTAAGATGCCCTTGAACATCCTATGGTTTAAGGGAAAGATGCACATATGCAAGTGTTAACCTCCATCTAGGGCAGGGAGTGAGATAGTTTTGAGGATATACTGTAGACAAAATCTTTGAGAAACAGGTATAAAAGGGAGAGCAGTCCTTCAGTGACAGGCTGCCGCGCTTGCGAAAAACTCTTTTCTTTAGTCACCTTGGTGACAACGTGAGTGTCTACTTTGTTGTTCTGGCCCAGACCCTTCATTGGTCTCGTCCCCTTGCCAGCTTGCGGAGGAGATGACAGCCTGCTGGGGCACACCAGTAGCTCTATGCTGCTTTGCAAAAAGTGAGTTAGCCCACACAGCACTCTTTGCTCCATGGCCTCTAAGTTTCAGGCAACTGATTTACATGACCTCCCATCTAAGCATTCAATACAGATGCAGCCGTGCTGTTCTCAAGCTCTGGCTTTGGTGTGAGGCCTATCTGTGCCCGTCTCCACCTAACATTTCTGTTAATGCTAAGTGTGGTGCTAGTCTGCGAGCTTGTTCTCTAATTGCAAATGGCTTTTCTTATAAGACTGCTTTTGTAAAAGCCTGTTTTTACCCTATGTGAAGTGTCTTTCCCTTGTCATATTTTAAAATTTAATAACTCTTTAGTAACTCTTATTTATCCTGATAAGAAGAAGTGAAAAAAATAGCTTCTCAACTAGAAGGTTTTAGCCATCTGCATTATGTGCTGGGAACACTGACTTGCAGCTCACAGCTGTGGTTTGTTTCTGCAAGGCTGGGAGAAACCAGGCATCTCCTGGGGTCCCACTGGGGCTGGAGGGGCAGCCCTCAGTGAGCTGTGAGTSCTGAGGTTTAGAAGATGTTCTCTGGAGGGTAGAACACAATATTTTTCACATAACTTTAAAAATCCCACCCAGAAGCAATGATAGAGCCAGTGATGACTATTTTGATTTCCTATGACAAGTTTACACAATGTAATAAGGATCTGGCAGAACATTACTTTGCTAATTTTGTGCTCAAGTTGTGTAACAACARTTCTTGGCAAGCTCAGAATTAAAAGAAAAATCTGCAAAGGCAACTGGAAAATAAAGCTATGCAGGAAGCTCTGAGGGTTTTTTTTCAAGGATATAGATGACCTTAGATCCCAAAAACTTGGGAAAYATGTTTTGAGGACTCTGACATCTTGGCATATTGCCACCAGTCCAATGGAGTCAAGAGGATCCAATGTAGGATTGCCCTCTGCATGGAATCCTTGCTGGTTATTTGGGAGGTGGGGGATTCAATATTTCATGTTGTGATTATTTTTTAGAGCAAACTACTTCCTTGTTCTGTACTTGCCATTGCTGTTTCTGTTTTGCGTGTGTGTATTCTCTCATTTATCATTCCAATCCCTGCCTTGGCACTCAGTTGTGAGGTGGTGCCCGTGCTGCAGGACAGAGGCTCACAGCYCTTGTTTGCTGGCAGCACTTGCCCAGGGCCAGAGAACAGATCTTGCCATTGAGGGCAAAAGGCAAACAGCTCAAATGTATTTGGACTTTTTCTTTCTCTGGGAGCCTCCCTTTGGTGGAGATGGTGCAGCAGCAGACCGGCGTCTTGCCTGAGCAYGGACTCTGTCTCCTGCTTCCTTGTGAAAACAGAAATGAGTTACAAGCATGAGCCTTCTTACAAAATTCTCACTCTCCTGCTGTCAGACTGAAGGCAGAGAGGTTGTGCAGCTCCCTGGGGCGGCACAAGGAGACCTGCAGTGCACTGAGCCACTGTGGCCTGATGCAAACGTACTTTGTCTCCTCTTGGCTCGTCCTGGGCAGCTGCGTTTGTACACAGAGGTGGTTGTCCACACTTCTGCAGAGCACATCTCCCTGGGYGTGCTCGTGCAGAGGCCACCTCGTTCTGAGCACTCCTCCCACCAGATCAATTTGCCTTCATTAAAACATAACCAAATCAAACAAAGCCTCTGGCCTTTCCTTTGAAAGGCTGCAGCAAACCACACCAGGGCGGCATGAGTCTGCAACATGCACTGACTTTCCAGATAACAATCTTACAGTAAGTTAGAAAGGAGGAGTTTTTTTGTTGTTGTTGTTGGCTTTAATGCACACAGGTTACAAGACCTATGGAAAAGTGTTCTGTGGGGTTTGCTCTATTTCTTTAAAATGTTAATTACTCTCTCATGGGCTAATATTTATATGGCTTCTGATGGACTGATGGGYTGTTGTTTTGCTCACTGATAAGAATAAAGAGTCTTTTTCTATGTACAGCACAGTGATGGAATAAAGCAAGTAATTGTTGTGTAGTGCTTCATCTGTTTTCCAAGCCGGCATTTGTGGGTGCAAGAAGCCAGGAAGTCAGGTAAGGAAAAAGAAAATATCTGTTTTTCTCACTGGCAAGACTGCTACTTCCTCTGTCTTATCATATTTTGTATTCAATGATACTTAAATCTCTCTGAAAGGTTTATTCATTCATGAATTTTCCGTGTAAAAAGTGCTGTAAGTTCTCACTGCACAATAGTGTGAAGATTTACTGCCTTGCTTTGCTAAGGGAGGAAGCAATGGTTGGATTTGATGCAATTTCATTTTTTTCTCAGCAAAGTATAAAAATCATTATAGCATATGTGGCTAGAAACCTTAAAGAAAAAAACAATTGCACAATTAATTTCAAAGTTTTGGAAACAAAGTATTTTGGAGCATTGTTTTGAAATAAATACTTTGGTTTTTAAATGTCCAGCTGAATTTGGGGGGGATTTTTGAGGTAAACCAAATTTATAATTCTCTACTGCAACAGCCTATCAGATTTAATTTTGATTCAAGCTCATGATGAGATTTGCATTTTTCAATTAATACATATTTTTTCTGGATTTTTGTTTTTTTTTAGTTTACCAACTTTTATTGCCTCCTAATCACTGTCTATAACCTTCTGTCTCAGCAAATAAAGTTTGATTGACCACTGGAGTGAGAAACAGGCTAGATGTTCTCTTTGTACTGTGATGGAAAATTCAGATGAGCTTTGAATAGTGATTGTTTGCAGGCTAGTCAAAACTTTGAGAAGGGAGAATTCACTGCAATAAAATGCTTATACAAAGGGTGTTTATAGGCATGTGAAAATTAATTGGTAACAGTCTAATGGATGTGGCTGCCTAGTCTTAAGTTCTTGTTTGTTGTTTTACATACCGTATAGGATGAACTCTCATATTTTTATTCCTATTCTAGAAAATATTTTTGAGGATACTTCTAAGCAAAGAAGAACAATAACAGATCTTTATTTGTCACATTCAAAATAATTTATAAACAAATTCTAAAACAGAGATAATGCACAATTTTGTTGGTATTCCTGATAAATAAGTGGCCAAAAAACCCATTGTGATTTCTTGTCCTTGAAGTATTGACTGAATTACTGCTATGTCTGTCTTGCATGACTCCCTTTCTAGGTGCCCTGCTTAGCACCTTTGTATTTTGAAGCAGATTTATAGATTCTGCATTTTAGAAGAGACATCCCTGTAAGAGCTGTGGCATAATTAAGTGATGGTTTCTTGAGCTTTTGTTGCTCTTCTCTGTGGTGTAGGTGGACACCTTTGCCATGGGCATGACTGTGCCAGTGCTCCTGGTCCTGCTGAGCCTGGTGATTGGGAGCAGCCTGGGGTGCTACTGTGAGCATTACCCATGGGGGTCGTGGTCTGCCTGCTCACAGACCTGCAATTTTGGCACACAGACCAGGCACAGGTAGGGCCAAGCCGCCTCACCACTTCTGTGCTTCTTTTCTGTGAAAAGTAACGCTTCTGGAGAGTAGCACCCGTGTCCAAAGCTCCACCTTCCATAACATATTGAGAAATACTGTCATGCTCAAGTGTTTATCAGATAAATAAATCATATTTTAATTGCAAGGCTTTAAAATTACAAAATTTAGTATCTAGAACATTACTGCCCATGAGGCAGGGAGGGAAGGGCTGGAATTCAATGATCCTTGAGATCCCTTCCAACTCACACTATTCTAATCCTAGGAGCCAGTGGCTCCAAGCAAACCAGTATCTGCTGATGGATGTAATGAGGAGAGGACAGCCAGGTCCTACAGTGGCCTTGCTGGCAGAGTGATGTGGGTGTTCAGCCCCTGTGGACACAGGAGGCTCTAGGGGCCCTGCACAGGCACAATGCCACAGGAGGAACGAGCTCCAAGTTTCCTCCCTGCACCATTAGTTTTATGACAACAGATGATGTCAAATAAAGATTCAGCAGCATCAAATTTGATGCAGCACTGTGGTATAATCTAAACTTGTGAGAAATCCCCTCTTTTCCTCCTGGCTCTGTCTGTAGCTATCCTCTGGGACATCTGAAGTGACATGAATCAAAAAGAATTGCTCTTTAAACTCAAGGCATATTTGGATTTTTCTTGTAATCAACGTTCTGCAAATGCATATTATCTCTCAGGGTTTCTTAGTTGGGTTCAAATAATTTTATCAGCCTTCACCCACAAGCAGAGAACACCTACAGTCTGTCTATTCTTTCCTAGCATATATTTTTTTTACTTTTTTTTAGACAAATAAGAATGGATGAATATTATAGCCAAAACTTCTGTGACCAGCTTTGCACAAAGCAAGAATCTCGCGCATGTAACCAGCAAACATGTCCTATCAACTGTCAGCTTGGAGACTTTGGCCCTTGGTCAGAATGTGACCCATGTGTTAAAAAACAAGTAGGTAGAAAATGCATTATATGGGCTAAATGCAAGAAATTATGCTAAGGAGATGTCTTTGTTTCAGCTTTACAGCAATTAATCTGGAAAATGAGAGTTTACCTTATCAAGAAAAATTGGCGATGAATTATACAGAAGCTGGAGAGAACAAGTTAAAATAAGCAGATCAAACCAGAAAGGGGTTTTACTAGAGTAAATCCATTTATGAGACTGCTTGTGATGCTTATCATAAACTTGCTTCAAAGTTTCCACTGCCCATAGTTAAAGGTGAATTTTTCACATAAAGAATCAACTAAATTGTAAAGTGTTCAGGTAGGCTTAAGCAGGAGACAGTCGCTGAATCTTTGCTTACCCATAACATTCTGTATTTCTAAAGACAAGAAAAATAGAATTTTGAAAAGAGTCAACAAATCCTAAGTGCTGTTGGCTAGAAATTCTCAGGCTGTATCTTACACTGATAGTCAGGATCAGTTTGAGATTTCTGTTAATAAATACAGAGCACCATTCCCTGCACCTTCATAGCATGTACAAACCCCCCCACCTCCACAAGTAGATCTGCTAATATCTGTGGGACAAGCACCCAGGATGGTGTTTTTTCCTCTTGGGCTTTTCTCTGTTGACCATGGTACACCTTTAGGTGAGAAAGTAGAGAGGAAAGAAATGAAACATCAGGATAAAGTGAATTTGACCTAAACAGACCAAGGCCTGTCAAATGTAAGGTTGTAGAGGATAGAGGGAAGTGACAGCAGATTGTGTGGGGTAATTGTATGGCTGGTGGGTATGAGCATTGAAACTGACCATGAGAGCAGCTCCAAGGTTCTGTACAGACACAGACCATGTCCCTCCACATGTACCCCTTGGTTTCAGAAATCCATGCCTGAAAAGCAACTCTGAAAAATCTGCCAGACATCATAAGTATATCTTTACATAAATATCTAACTTTCTGAGGCCCAAATAGGGTAAGAAAGACATAAAAAAGCAGTTCTATGTGTGAGAGGTGAACCAGCCTATGGGGTTCCTCTCAACTGGACTGATTTCAATACCTTCTTATAAGTCCATGTTTCTTACCTTATATTACTAAATAAATGTATTAATTTTTGCTAGTTTTAAGTGTTGATGGAACATATATGCTTCTTAAAACAAAAAGGGGCTTTTGTGGACTGTGCTCCATTTCCCCTACAAACTATAAAGATCATTGCTTGTGTCATTTATAAATAGGAATAACCAGCAGAATGGAGGACCTGGCTTACAGTGTAAGAGTGAAGACTCTTGGTGTAGCAAGTTCCCATTGATGGGGAGGGATAAAGAAGTGGAAGCTCTGACAAATTATATGAGTGAGTGTTATGGTACTAAAATGGAGTGTTAGGAATGGTTCTCACAAGCTTGAAAACTTTCTGGTGTTGTTCTTTGCACTCTCCCTTCAGAGTCACTTGGTTACTGATTTTCATTAGACTCTTCCTGCCCTATTTGTCTCCAGGGTCTGTCTACAGCGAGGGAAGTCTGCAAGGGACTGTACTTTTCCAGTGGGAAAAATTCTTAGAGGAGAAACTGTTCAGGCACACGCAGACAGGTCTCACCAGAAGTCCTGTGGAGTGGAAAATATATCTGAAGTGGTTTATCTATCACCCTCCAACTCTACTGTTTAGTGTAGAGGGTGCTGCCTGAGTGAAAGAAAACTCAATGAGCTCCCAGAAAAGCTTAGGAAAAGCTTTTTTGTCCTCTGAAGTCATCCAGTTCTCCTCAGACAGGCGGTCCCACATGTGGGAGTCAAGCCAGCTGGGCTGTCACTGTCAGGGTATTTCTAATTCAACAGAGACGGTAAAGAACAGGAAAAATCTCTGTAAGCCTGTTCTCACATAATTTTCTACTGTATATCTTCAAGATACAGGGATGGAATTTCTGATTCCTTTGGTGATGTAGACCAAGTAGTTTGCAGTTGAATCATTTACGCTCCATCAGGACTAATGAGGCTCCTGGATACCAGTTCCCTGCCTGCCTCACCTGGGATGATGGCACGGTAGAATGCAAGAACAAGAATGAGTGATTACTTCCTTCAGGGCTGTGGTTCTGATAACACTTCAGCAGYACTGACGTGTGTGGCTCTGCCTGGGGTGGGATTTAGCTACGAAAAGCTCAGAAAAACAGCCCTGGGCTTGTTTCCTCTGCCTTTCAGTTCCGTACCCGGCCACTCCTGCGACCATCCCAGTTTGGGGGCCAGGACTGTACCGAGCCACTGGTGGATTCCCGTCCATGTTTCCCAGCCAAGCTCTGCAACATAGTGGAAGTTGACTGCAAGAATAAGTTTCGGTGTGAGAGTGGTAATGATAATTCCCATTGTGTAACTGCAGTATTACCATTTAGTCAAAATTTAGGTGGTGAGGAAAAAGACGTCCATACATTCTGTGCATAAATTCCAGGGCAAATGGACCAGGGAGAAAAAGTTTATGCAAGGATTTTATATGTATTAGTAACAGCTTATCTCTTCAGTTTCTTCTGTAAATAATTAAAATATAGTCCCTAGCCAGGGGTGTCACTATAATCATGATAGCTGGACAGTAGCACTGTTCCAATTATATTTCTTTGCACAAATTTTTCATATACAAATATAACTGCAGAGTTTGTCTTAACATAAATTCTCACTATTTTTATTAGGTTTGTGGCCATTTCTTGTTTGCTTCAATTTAAATATACCTGATTAAACTAAATAATTTTATACACATATCCTTTTGCCAAGCTTAAAATTAAGCCTTTGCAGCTTTGAAACAAGGCAAAACTCACAGAATTGAAATAATAATTTCTTAATTGGGATAATCCTGGCTTTATACTAATTCAGTGTTGACATCTATGGCAAGCTTACCCCTTTGCAAGGGAAAAAGACAAGATTGCCCTTTTCTGCATTTAGACATGATGAACCTTTGCTGCTGCTGCTCTTTCTCGGGTGCAGGTCGCTGTATTTCAAAAACACTGGAATGTAATGGAGAAAATGACTGTGGGGACAACTCTGATGAAAGGAACTGTGGAAGGAAAAAGACTGTGTGTAACCGAAAGTATGAGAGCATCCCAGGTGTGCAATTAATAGGCAGTGGGTAAGCCAATTCTGCTAATCTTTTTGTAAGCTTTACAAGTTGAGTTGTTACCTCACTAATTTACATGAACAAAATAATTCTCAGTAAGCATGTGAGAGCATTCATTAAAGCATGTAATCTCTCAAATTAAAACTGGAAAGAAATTATAAAAATACAACAAAAAATTAGACTAGGACTGGCCTGCTGCATCTTCCAGTCCTGCTCTGCACTGCTGGTAGACCAAATGAAGAGGTGTCAAAGAACACCCTCTCCAAGTGATTTATTTTGTCCTACAGCAACCAGAGCATGTATGGGCAACTTCCAGCTCATGGAATTACCTACCTGTACATCGTGCAAAGTGCTTCAGAGATTTTGAGGATGCTCTTCTACAGTTGTTGTTTATGTGACATTTCACAGGATACCAACTACTTCCACATTATTAATTAAAGCAATAAAAAGCCTAAACATGGGATGCCTGCCCCTAGCAGACTTGTATTTTTCAACTGAATTTTGAACTCAGTGTGGTCCAGTAACATCACTTATGGTAGAAATAGAGAACTAGTAGCTCATTTTCCTAGAACATTTTTAGGCTCTCCACTTAAGACTGACTGTCTTATGCTGACTTTGGGGTTATCAGTAAGGTTAGGCACTGCTGGCAAGTAGGAAACTGGATTGATGCTACTGCATTTTTCAGGTGAATTCAGTGTGAATGAGAAGTTCTTGTAATTCCTTTCAAAGCAGTAACAAGACCCAGATGCTCATGCTCTCARTCATATCTACAATACCTCACTGCAGCTGTATACCATGAAAAGTTTCAAGTCCATACATTTTTCTGGAATTGTTTAATCTCTGGAAATAAACTTTTTTTTAGATTTCACATTTTCTCAGGAGAGAGCCGAGGGGAAGTTCTCGGCAACTCATTCAATGGAGGGCGATGCACAACGGTGAAGCGCAACGAGACAAGGAAGTTGTATCGTGTCCCTGCAAATCTGGAGGCTGTCRGCTTTCAGGTACTCTCAAGCAGCAGCTCCCAGCTGTAAAACCCTTACTGTGATCACAATCCAAATTAGTGTTCGGTAGTACTGTATGTTTTAGAACAAAATTTCTCAATCTGGTGAGGCTTGGACATGCTTCAGTTGATGTGTGGAAAGGGGATAAATGTTCACACGCCACTCATGGTTTTCAGATCTGTGTTAACTTAATGCACCATGTATCAGAGTCAATATGATTGATTTGAGCTTCTCCTGCTTCCAGTGGCTGCAGCCTTATTTTGTTCCAACTTGGTACCAAGGGCCTTCTCCTAGCCAGACATCATCTGGGAAGAGGTTTGTTAAGCTCCATAGCTTAGTCCAGCACCACCTCTGTGTACTTGAAGAGCCATTGGCTGCAGCTACTGACTCCATCTTCCTTCCTGTCACCGGCAGCCTTGGGATCCAGCTCCTTCCTGAGCCATTTCAACCCCTCAGTCCTGCCTGTTCCCTGCCCAGCCCCTCCACAGTGCAGCAAGGAAAGGAGGCAGGCACTGAGCCTGGAAAGCAGGAGGGCAAAACAAACACAGCCTGGAGAGGAGGCTTACAGGACCAAACGGGGAATGACCAAAACGAACCTGGAACCTTCTAATAAAAAATCAGGGAACCACTAATACCTCTTTTATGGACACTAGCATTCAGAAAATGCTTTGAATACTGTGGTTGGGGCACAACATCTGGCTGTGTACATATGAGCAGGCCCTGTTTGAAGCCAGTAGATGCTGCATGGGGAAAACAAGAATCCAGGATGTAAAAAAAACTAATGGATGAAAACTGATTAGTTTTGCCACAGGTGTTGTGAGATTTTAGGATTACTTTAACAGAGGCAACTGAAAAAAGGACACCCTGCTACATTCCACAGAAAGTGCAATTGAATTGGCCATGACATGTAGGATTTATCAACAATGGTGAAAAATTACTGTCTGCAGAAATATTCAGATGGGAAAACCAACCTTTGGTTTGCCCAGGTCTTTTTATAGCCAGTAAGGTTCATTAAGTTACTGACGTCCATTTGCAGAACTGTTAATGGTTTGTGAAACTCAGCTTTAGGAGTGCATCTTTATCTTTTAACATTTAGAGCAGCTTCTCATATAGAAGGGACACTGGATTGGGCTTTCTTGGAACTCCAGTSTATTTTCCTGCAGAAGCATAGGATTTCTTGAAAAATGGAAGGTGGGGGAGGAGAATGGGCCACCTAATTTCCCAAAATCCTCAGCAGCCCTATTAAGCAAACAGGTCTAGTGGAGGGAAAAAAAACCCCTAATTTTTTCAAAAACACACAGGGATTTTCTCAAATTTTGGGAAATAAATAATTTCTGATCTGATGCTGAGGTTGTCTTGGTGCGTTGCTCAACACCACCACTGGAGGTTTACCAACTAGATCAGCAAGTCTGCTCCCAATTCCTCTTCATCTGCCTTCAATCCATCATGCAGTATAKTGCTAACAGTCCAAGCATACTCTGAGACTCTCCTGTGGAATCCTGTTTATTCTTCTAKCTGGAAATTGAGAAGAAAGGTCAGGGAGCACCAAACTGTCTTGTACAATATAGAAGCCATGGGGCTGGGAAGTAGTCGTGATGTGGACACAACATCTATGTCTGGAATTCTTTTAAAAGTGTGTTGGAACTTGTTGAAAAATATTCCTAAGGTTTAGGGCCCGGGGGTGAGAAGCYTTAGGCGAAAGTGCTACATGCTTTTTTGTAGTTGTTGTATAAACAACTATTAGTAAGTCTGGTTCTTAGCTTGTATTTTTTTGCCTCTTAGCCTTTCTCAGTTTCATCTTTTGTGTAGCTTACTTTCACATCTCAAATAACCAAGGCATATTTTCCCATTAAAAAATATAAAAAAAATCAAGAATTCTTTGCTTAATAGTTTTCCATTTCATATTATCATTTATGCAAATGCACTTTGCTTTACTGAATTTCCAGGTAACAGATGAAGAGGATGATGTAACATCAGATTTCTACAAAGATTTAACTCCCCTGAGTCACGTTGATTCTCACAGTCGTTCATCCAGTCATAGTGGTAAACATTCTTCTGGTATCCCATTTTTATTCTCAAAAAAGACACGGGTCCAGGTTACATCGTCTTCCTCCTTCAAGAAAGCTATTGAAGCCTCATATGAAAAGGTAATTTAATATTGCCTTCAGTTTCTTTCTTTCAGTTGATTTGTGTCTGCTCATTTCAGAACTCAGCTGCCAAAAATTACTTTCCCTATCAAGACATTGGCCCACTAGAATTAGCTATTGAAAAAAATCCTCTTGTGATATTACAAYGTGTTCCTGTTTGTAACATACCTTTTGTAATGTACTTAGTACAGAAAACACAGGCTTATTCTATTTTTAAAAAGCATAGATTTGACATTATCATATTGGGCAAGACACTCCTTCCCCTATCCTAATTATAGATTAAGAGAGCATAATACCTAACAGCAGCAGACAACTGAAAAAATAAAGGACATGCACTCAAGAATGTTATACATATGCATGTACTGGGTATGAATCTACAATATTTTTTTATTTGGTAATTGACTTGCATATTGAAGTCTCATGTTGGAGTCTCAAATGCCAAGATGCATTTTGGTCATAAAGATAATCTCAGAAATAACACACCCACAGAAAAAGTTTCTCAGAACAGATAACATTTTTCCCATAAGATTCTGTGCCTTCAAAGCAAATGAATACTGGTAGGGTAAAAGATTATGTATTTTTGTAACTTAATCACAGTAGATGATGGGCTATTCTTTGCACTCCTGCATGGGAAAGGCCACAGGACTGAATGAAAATAAGGCCTGTTGAAACCTAGGAGTTCTAATGCAATTACAGTGAAACTTTTGTGCAAATGTTAGTCTTAATATTAATATTTCCTATGTTGGAAGTTTACTGCAGGCCTTTCTCACTTGTCCTAATGCAACTTGATTGCTTGAACAGTCCATTGCTTCTAGTTTGAATGCAACTATCCTGAAGTTCCAGCTGCTGGAAACCTGTGCACTTTCATACCCATGTACACACATCAGGCAGCTCTCTTGAACAACTGGCAAGTTTATTTTGGGGGAACAGTGGTTTCTTCTTGACTTAAGCCCAGACCAGAGCTAATTATGAAAATGCTAATTTAGGTTAAACTTCCAACAGAAAAGTTATTCTGGGTATACGTTGGTTTTCAGCATTGTTGTCATGGAAGGCGGTGAGGTGCACGAACAGGTTTCCCAGACAAGCTGAAACCCCATCCCTGGGAGTGTTCAAGGCCAGGTTTGATGGGGCTTTGAGCAACCTGGTCCAGTGGAAGTTGTTTCTGCCCACAGCAGTGGTGTTGAACCTAGATGGTCTTTAAGGTCCCTTCCAACCTAAACCTGTCCATGACTCTGTGAAATCGGAGAAACCCACCAATAACTTAGTCGGGTGCTGGCTAAAGATGACATGGTTTAAAGTCCTTTCTTAATGAATCCACAGGAGGATTATTACCTTGGATCTTCTTCTGTTATCTGCTGTATCAGACAGGAAGCCTCTATTTTTATCTCTGTCTCCATAAATTGTATTAGTGAGTGTTTGTAGTGTTTGTAGGCAAATTTACTCGTGTCTACAAGTAAATTTGCAACACTTCCTTATATAGTGAAAAAAGAATATTGATCACTTAAAAGGAAAGAGGAATCTTCCTGCACTTTGGGACGTTTCATTCAGACCTATATGTTAAAATATGTATAAATAGGATATTAATACTCTTGGCATCTCTAGTTTCTTCACTTACCTCCCGCTGAAGGTGCTAAGACTCCCCTTTTCTTATTTCTAGAATTCCAACTTTATTAGAGTCCATAAAGTAATATCTGTTGCAAACTTCACAATGAGACAGTCAGATCTGCAGCTGTCAGACGTCTTTCTAAAAGCACTTAACCACCTGCCCCTGGAGTACAACTATGCTTTATACAGCAGAATATTTGATGAATTTGGCACTCATTACTACACCTCTGGGAAGATGGGTGGTTCCTATGATATTCTTTACCAGTACAGTTCTGAGGAACTTCAGAACTCGGGTATGTAATCTTTAACAAGAAAATATTATTTGTTTAACAGCTTTTCTTATCCCTGTTTTTAGGTCTTACACCACAGASTAAGTTCTCCAACAGCAAAAAATTCTTTAGACTTTCAAAGACACATTAATTACTCACATATAGAGTACTCTCTTGCTTACATAGAGAGCAGGAAGAAATTTTTGCTCTACACTGTATTTGAAAAGTTCAGGAGATTCCTTATTTGGTAAATGTCATTGTGTTCAGTGAAACCACTTAAGACCTTCAGACCAAGACCAGGTGCCACCAGGAAAAGTTGTTCCAGTTGTTCCTATAGCACAGGACTGAGGTCTGAGAGGTRTAAGGGGTACTTTTTGGGATGCAGTCAACAAAGTTGATGTTTTGGATTAGAAATTACTTTAACATTTTCCCATGACTGCTACTCTCAAAATGAAACGACAACACCACAAAAATAGAAATCTAAAGTTAAAAGCTATGATCTTTGATGGCACTGCTGTAACTTGCATGGGCACGGGAGGGTAGCACAGAGGAAGCACACCTCTGTCCAGCCCTGCACGTGGGGCAGCACATGCCTGCTGCAGTGAAGGCTCCAGTGGCAGGTGAGGAGCATGGGAAGCTGCTGGCTCACCTCAGTTTGGGAGCCTGGGGCATGGTGCCTGCCATGTATCATGGTTGCGCTGATAAAATGCCGCTCTGTGGTGTTTCTAGGCCTGTCAGTTGAGGAATCAACAGAGTGTGTCCGAACAGAAACAACCCGGCGTGTGTTCTTCAGGAAGAAAAAGAAAATCAGTACCAGATGCACCACAAACAGGATGACTGTGACACATGAAGGTGACCACGATGAGAACAGGGCCACGTCCTGTTACTTACCCTGAGAGATATCATTTCCCTCAGCTGCCCCAAGTGACCCTCAGCTTTGTTGAACTACAGATGCTCTTCCACTACTGTCAGAGCAGCCAGTGTTTTGCCGTYTGGCTCTGATACAAGCACTGAAATCATATTCTCATTTGCAAAAGAAATTATGACGTAGGTGTGCTATTTCTATGCTCTGGAGTGCCATCACTGGAGATCTGGTGTCACTGGATCTCTAGCTGGTCACAGATCTGCCAAGCACTACCCCTCACCCTGGCTCCCAGGCCAGGAACACTGAACTGAAAAGTGAGCAAAGCTAGAAATTTGTGTCTATGACTCAGTCCCTGATCTTCTTTAAGGGTTGTTTAGAGCTCATTGAGAGAGTTGGGCTGCAATAACAAACTCCCTGACTTTCCCTTCCCACCTTCCTCATGCCAAGCAGACATTTAGGTACTGAGGGGCCAGAAATGYGTCTCAGAAACTGCAGAAGTCTGGCACTTTTTTGATGAGAATGGCAAGAGTCATGTTCTGCATCACTAAGGATAGGAATTTCATCACTTCCACCATGTTTATGTCCTCAGTAATTGATTAGTATCTTACTTGGATGTTTGCAGCCAGGACTAAGCCTGGCATGCTGTGTGTTCTAGAGGTATCTTCCTACTATACTGTGTTTTCTAGAGGAGGCTACTGCATCCTCTGCATTTTCCACTACTGTCTTACACTCTGGATATCCCCATGGTTTAGGTCTCAAACACTTTCATTTGGAATATTATCACAGGCTTCTGTCATAGCAGGCAGGGACTGCTCTTCATCTTGACTTCATCTTTTCAAGGATAGTTTCAGAAAATTAATCTTAGTATATTCTTTAATATCCTCTTATACTTTTTCTTATAGTTGTGTTGTCACATATGCTGTCTTTGGAAGACTTTGTCTGAAAATACTGTAATGAAATCATCTTTCAGGTTCCATTTTGGAGTCAGCTGAACGATCAATTTCCCTGGTAAAAGGTGGCAGGTCAGAGTATGCAGCAGCTCTGGCCTGGGAGAAAAAGGGGGYTTTTCCAGGACACAGAGTCTTCACAGACTGGCTGGAATCAACAAAGGACAATCCTGTGGTGATTGACTTCGAGGTAAGAGAAGAACAAGAAAAACACTGAGATAGCAAAGACTAACTGCTCTTCATAGAGCTGTACAGATATTTTTTTCCTGTAAACAGGRATGATGAAGTGTCTGGTATGAATGTACATAAATATGGGTATAACATAAACATACAGAACTTTTATTAGGACAGCTTCTTATGCATGYTGGTTTATAAGGCACACTGGTTTTGCATTGTCCATGGACAGTGGGATTAAGAGTGAGGAATGTGAATTACTTGCTCCGGCACCAGCAGGAGGTCAGSCATAGGCAGGGATTAGTTACTGCGCAGGAAAACAGTTCATGGTATCATTCCCTTGTCGGGCCTATGTTGCAAAATGTGTCACATAGCTAAACTGAARTAAAACAGCAACGCTCTCTGTCTCTGTCCTGCTCCTTTAGTGCAGCATGACAGTGCTGCTGCGGGTGCACCGAGCTGTCTCCCTCCCCAGCTGGTACAGCAGCTGCTCAGCAGCACTTGAGGCAAACAGCAAAACCTGCCTGAATGCAGCATCCACTGAGGGATGGGATCCATGAGGGATCCGCTGCACATCCTGCTGCAGCTGCTGAACTCCTGAAGGCAACATAGGGATGTCTGATGACATGACAGGATCTGGATGCAAGCAAACCCTACATCACATAGTGACATGATGTGTGGTAGAGAGTGTCCTGAATTTTAGGACATAGTATCCCACTTGGTCGATTCTGCCCTGGCTTATAGAGTCCTAAATTGGGGAGRTAAGAGCATTATGAACAGGATAACTTATATATATATATAGCACTGCTGTGCTCCTTTAAAACATCCACAATTCCTGTGTGATACAGCTTCATAYGTAAGCTCTAGCTCCTTTAAAAGCTCTGCCTTCCCCAGTGAGGGCCCTGCTGTGTTTTGGTTCCCGCTGATGGAACCGCTCTCTGCCAGGTGTCGCCCATCGTGGAGCTGGTGAGGAACGTGCCGTGTGCCGAGACCAAGCGCCGCCACCTGCGGAGGGCCCTGAGGGAGCTCGCGGGAACGTTGGACCCRTGCCGCTGCACCCCGTGCCCCAACAACGGCCGGGCCGTGCTCCTGGGGACACGGTGCCTCTGCCTGTGCCCACCTGGCACCTACGGCGCCAACTGCGAGGCGCGGGCCCCGGGCTACACCGCAGGTACCGGGGGCCATGGCGGCGGCCTGCAAATCTGGGCCTTCGGGAGTCTCCTCGTCGGGGCTGATCTGCCATAACCTGCCCTTAATAAATCCACATCACCACATGGTGATGTCCAAAAAGCATGAGAATAAATGTAGGGCTTACAAATAAAAAATAGCCACGACTCCAAAGACAGTGCAAAGCATGGTAAAATATTTCTTAGCTACATAATTGAGGTAATCCGAAATGAGCTATTCGGCAGTAAGGGTGAAGCT
This sequence comes from Cardinalis cardinalis, assembly GCA_014549065.1. NCBI lineage: Eukaryota > Metazoa > Chordata > Aves > Passeriformes > Cardinalidae > Cardinalis > Cardinalis cardinalis. The sequence continues at coordinate 326,811 of JACDOX010000132.1, forward strand.
GAGATCAAAGATAATTGATGCAAAAAATTAAGAAACCCATTACTTAACATTGCCAGTTTTCCCTATAGCCTATTATGCTTAAGACTAAATGGGTAATGAATGTAAAAATTGTTGATTACAGTTTAGAAGGAAAAGTCAGTTGTCATAAGGAGAGAGAATATAATCACCATTCTGGAAAATTTAAAGAGCAATTTAATGCAAAAACATTTTTGAATTAAATTTGCACTAGTACCATACCTAAGGGAAACAAAGGAGACATTATATTTATATTTATATTCCCCAATCAAAAGGGAACGTAAGTTAAAGTCACTCAGGCAGGTACAGTTCTCATTATCTGACCCTGATGGAGGAGTATTTTGAAAGAAAAAAACAACCGAAGACAGAGATGGATACAGACAGTCTATTGCATGCAGAAAAGAAAGGCTGTGCATGGAAAAAAATTATACATGTTTCATGGTGGTACAGATAATAGATACCAGGGGTTAAGAGAAAACAGTAATAGTAATCTTTAAATGTAACTGGCATAGGATGTATATTTCGGGCTTAGACATGGTGTTAGAACTCAGATTTATTTGAAAACTCATTAAATAATGACCTATATAAGAAACTTGTGAGTATCATGAAAACACACACATCTGTGAGTGCAATAAAAGTATAAAATATGCTGYTTCTGAGTTTTAATGTTACTTGCAGCCAAAAATAGAAAAGTAAATGTATTTTTTGGTTTATGAAGCAGCTGGAATTTGACTGGACACCTTTTGGAAAATTTTATGTTCCAGATGCAATCTATTCCCTTAAACTTAACAATTTTAAATTTTCTGAAAATGTCTAATATGAATTTACCATCATCCCTCTCATATGTGGCCTTAAAGTAAACATTGTGTATGTTACTGGCCTGCCAATAAAAGATGGTGTCTCTTTTATTCCTTGCAGTTGCTGTTGATGGCCGATGGGGTTGCTGGTCTGAATGGAGTCCATGTGATGCTTCCTTCAAAAGAAGAAGGACGCGGGAATGCAATAACCCCTCCCCAATGAACGGTGGGAAGCCGTGTGAAGGGCAGAGGGAAGAAGAGGAGGACTGTTATATCTCTGTGTTCACAGACAGGTAAGAAGGTCAAAAAATCTCCTTAGTCATGGGRTGGTTAAGGAGCACTCCAGAGTGGCTCTGTGACTACCAAGGAGAAATTGCAGACAGCTTTCCTCTCTCAATTTCTTTGGTGGAGCATAGAAAAGGCAAACTCTGAAAATCTCTGCAATTTGCTTCACATTTGGATTTATTAATTTTTTATTTATAGAAAATTGCTGATGAATTGCATACAAAAGTATGCCTGTAGATCTTGTTTGATGCTTTGCGTGGCTTCTTTTCCAAAGCCAAGGAAAATATTTTTCTTCTCTTCATTGGAATTCACTGTTTCTATTTTTTTTCCTATCCCCTCTTTTCTTAGCGGTTTAGATCTGAACTCAGTCACAGAGAGAGTTTGGATGAAGCTACCAGGTTTCTCATATTTCAATTTCAAGTATGCCTGATGTACCTTTTTAGCATGGCTTCAACTTCAAATCCTAACCCCAAACTGACTCAGTTTTTTTCATCTTCAAGCCCAAGGCTTCAGTTTTTTTCCTCTCCACAGTGAATAGGAGAGGATTACAAGCTGTGAGCTCCACAGTTCTTTGTTACTCAGTTAGACACGATGAGGGACCAGCCACCTTTAACCACTGCCTGGGGGCAACAGGAATTACGTGGATTATCTAGAGATTTCCTGTTATGTTSTTCTTTGCTGCCTCTTTTTCTTGCTGTAAAAAAATCTTTAATTAATTATGTTGATCAATGTATTTAGCACTTTTTTACTGCTCTCATACTCTCCCCCCTATCAACCTGCAGTTTTGTCCACCCTCTTTTATTTAACAGAAAAGAACTAAAGGGGGAGGATGACATGAGCCACTTGCAACTCTCCTGGCATTCTGCCATGGTTACTTGGTGACATGAATCCTTAAGACACAGCCTTACAGCAAATTTTCACTTTTCAGAGGTGCTCCTTGTATAAATGATGATGAAGCCAGGAGAGAGGAGAATGTCTTGATTGGTGAACCTCAGTCTGGATGTTTTAGGCCAGGCCCGCCAGAATACGGCTTTATCAGGGTGAGCATGAAAAATCATACAGAAGCAAAGTGTAGTAGTTGCAGAGATTGGAAATTTTGCAGCTTCTCTGCTGTGTGTGCCTGATATCCAGTCTAGCTACTGTGCTAGTGAAAGTGCTGTGTTCAAAGAATGCGGCAGGACTCTAGCCCACCACATTACACCAGCAACTGAAGAAAAGTCAGGTAAAATTCATTTCAAGTGGTCCTTGAATCCTTGTTTGGTAACCATGACATCAGTTACTGCAACTGGAAAAAGTTATCATTATATTGGCGAGTGGATGACTCATATTTCAGAATAGGAAATGCATGCATTCATTACATCTTATCAGGATTTTGCTATTGTTTCCTTTGACAATGCCCAGTCTTGTTACCATAGATCCTTGCAGAGCTTTTTGGTGTGGGTTTCTAAATTTTTTTTTTTTACTTTTTATTTTTAAGAGTGAAAAGAACCATTATGCTGTTGGGGAGGAAGTTGAAATTGCTTGTGTGAGTGGGTATAGCCTCATTGGCTACCAATACCTCCGGTGCCTGCCAGATCAAACCTGGACACAGCAACATGTTGAGTGCCAACGTAAGAAAGAGAAAATTAAAAAAATGCACAGCAACAGAATAGAAGGGGAAGAAAACATACAAAAGAGATTTTAACAAAGGTCTTTTAAAAACAAATCTCTAACATATCTGAAAAGATAGCATTTTAAGAAGCTATTTAATGTAGACATGGCAAAAACATCGTGAGTCACTACATCACTCCTCTTTCAATTCAGAAGTGTTACTATTATGTGCTTTGTAAGGAAATTGTAATAYGCAGTGCATTAGAAAATCCTCAAATGGATGCTGCGAGATCCTTCTCTTTTCTAGTTTTAAATAGCTTTTACAAAAGGACTCACCTTTTGTTTTAACACTTACATAGATACCTTTAGGCTGATACAGTTATGAAGAAGAAATCATTCCTACAGAAATTTTTCTACTGTATTTTATATTAAAAGGATGATGTGTTTCTAACCATGACCTCTCAGGCTGCCTTGAAAATCTCTACTATATGTCAATGCCTTGAAGGATTTATAGGTCAGTTAAGAATTAAGGATCAGAATCAGTCTGTGTTTGCTAACAAGAGAGATTTCAGAAGTTTTCKAAAACTTGGTATAATTTCATTGACTTAGTCTTCATTTTAACAAAAAGAAGTACCTGAATATACTTACGAGCTTTCTATTGCCATTGACTTTTTTCCATTTACAAAAGAAAAGTTAAAATATGTTGTTAAATGCCATTTTCTTACTATTTTTTATATTGGCATACATTAGAAACATTTTGTCATTATTTAGTTATTACTTGAAAAATATTTTAAAGACTATGACAGTGCACTGAAAATTTCTAGACTTAATTATGTTAAATTTTTATTAGTTTTGAATGTCAGAAAAATGTTCAGTATTACTGAGTGTCTTTATATGGTTCTTCAGACAAAGCATTATGACTTTCTGTAAATATCCACAGAGCATTAAACTAACTAGAATTATGCTTTTTTTTATTGTTTGTTACAGTCTCAGTATGCCTCAGGCCACCAATATCTGAGAGTGTCACAATTTCCCCATTTAAGCAACAGTACAACATTGGTGAAACAATGAAGTTGAGCTGCCCAGCTGGGTTTATAGTCACTGGTCACACAGAGTATACCTGTGGGGAAGACCTGTCCTGGATGCCTCCTATTATGATGTCTACTACATGTGAAAAAGGTTCATATGCCTGCTGATACTTACTGCTTCCATATTGCTGGTATTAACAGTACYGTTTATTTCAGCTAGCTAGAACTAGAAGGCTGATGACTGGGTTTAAGACATATAGCAGCTGTTCATTAATTTTAGTTTTCCTTTGTGTCTCCCGTGGTGACAGAATTTCCGCTCTAAACTTCTGCATTAAGTTCAGAATTTTTGGATGCAGTGTACTGTAAACTTTAATAATGAAATTGAGACACTGCAACTGTTTGCTTAAAATCAAAACCAAATCAAACCAAACCCCAACYGCATACACAAGGCTTAATGAAAGCAAAGTAGGAAAATGCATTCTATTGAAACTTCAGCTGCTCTTGTTATTTTCCAGTGATTTTTACAAAGACTRATGAAAATACTTGTAGCATGCCAACCAGGGAGCTTTTGAAAAGAGAAACTTAGGACAAATAGAAATAAATCCATTTTAGCTTTTATGGTAGGAGTCTAAGATRCTTCTGTTCACTTCTTACTAGTTGCACTAGCTCTCACTTGTTTTTTCAGATGTGCTAACCAAAATTAGAGGTATTTGCAGTCCAGGACAAAAGCAGATTGGATCTCATTGTGTTTGTATGTCTCCAGAAGAAGATTGTGGGTAAGTGCTGTAATTAGAAATCAAAGTTTCTCTAATGATAGGCCAAGAGGCCATTGTGACACCGAACAGGAAGAGCAGGAAAAGACAACTGCAAATCAAGACCACTCTCTATTTAGATACTAGCTAGCTGTTCCTCCGTATTCAAATTACAATCCTGTTTGTAGCCTATGAGATAAATAAAAAATCACAGAATCCCAGAATGGGTCAGGTTGGAGGGGTCCCCAGTGGTCTCCTGGCCCAACCTCCCTGCTCAAGCAGAGCCATCCCAGAGCACACAGCACAAGATTGTGTCCAGATGGTGCTTGACTGTCTCCAGTGAGGGARACTCCACGACCTCTCTGTGCACCCCTGTTCCACCCACAGTAATCCACTTCTTCCTCGTGTTCAGGTGGAATTTCCTGTGCACCTCTCACTGCCCATTGTCTCTTGTCCTTTGGCTTGGCAGCACTGAGCAGAGCCCAGTCCCTGCTCTGACCCCTCCCTGCAGACACTGACAGACGCTGATGGGGTCCCCTCTCAGTTGTCTCTTAAGCTGAGCAGGGACAGCTTCCACAGCTTTTTCTCATAATAGAGGTACTCCAGTCCCTTGATCATCTTTATAACTCTSCACTGGACCTGCTCCAGGAGTTCCACACCTCTGTTGTGCTGAGGAGCCCAGAACAGCTCTCCACATGAGCCTCACCATGGCTGAGTTGATATGCAGGGTCACCTCCCRTGATCTGTGGGCAACACTCTCTCTAATGAGCCCAATTACATTACTGTAATGAGACGCCACAGCACATCCTTTTAATCTACACTGCTCTCTGCTCCTGGAGACCTCTGGAAACTCCTCTATTTCTCCAATGTCATAACTATGCACAAGGAGCATGCAAGAACTGTGATCTCTAAGGTTCCTTCCAATCCAAACCATTCTATGATTTTATGATCCTCTTTTTGGAAAATGACTAAATTCCATAAAATGATGCTGCCTGGAAATGCATGCACCTTCAAGGAATGAATTCTCTCAGTAACCAAGAGCAATACAGAAAAAAAGGAAACTACAAGCCACATGACTGGTTTTGCCTGCCCTTGGCCCCAAGACACCTGCGTGTCAGAGAGAGTTGCACACACAGCTGCAGGGATGCATTAACTCAGGGAAGCCACCCAGGCCCAGTGGAAATTTCACATCCGTGTGGAGCTAACTGCCTCTCCTTTTTTCTGTAAAGACACGTGTCACTCACCTCCCAATGGTTGGGTAGGATCAAAGCTTCCCCATCTCACAGCACTTGTTTTATCAGGTCCAGGTCCTGCAGTGCTAGGGCAGMCTTAGGTCTTCAGGTGAATCTCCAGCCTGGCCACGGCTTTGCTGTGTTTCATCCAATGCTGATGTACTGTTTAAGTTCCATTGCCTGCTAAAATAATTTTTCTTTYCTTCCTTTGGGCAGCCACTACTCAGAAGACATCTGTGTGCTACATGCTGTTTCTGAACAGAATGTGACCAAGCCCAGCTGCCAGTACTCAGCTGAAATGTGCCTTGGAGTGCAGTCATTCCATTTCTTGCATGCTGGCCCTTGCCATGGTAATTCCAACCTAGACTGGGCTATTGAGAGGGCAAAGCTCTCTGCAAATAGCTTGAAGAAAGAGCCCTGTGGCTATGACACCTGCTATGACTGGGAAGATTGTCAAGGTATGACTTCTGAATGGTGAGATTCAGCTATCCCTTTGGATCTAAAAGTAAAATGTGCTTTCACTGCTCCAAGAGCACAATTTACAGATATCATAGTCCTGCTGGGCACACAGAGTGTGAAAGTGTGGTCAGTCCTGTGTCCCTGCTACCTAGAGTTACACTTAGATATGTGCTTTTTCCCTTTACTCACAACTAGTGTAGTGTTGTTACTTCCCATTAGAAAGGCACTAGAGGAACTTGGGAATTAAGAGAGCTTTTTCAGGAGAATTAATATTTGAATCTTTAATCACAAAAAATGTAGTTCGTAATATTTTCACCCATTCCTTGTAAAGCTATTAGCTCCTAGTTTGTATTTCAGGAATTAATTTGGGCCACACCCTCTATAACATATAATTAAATTGGGAAATTACATCATGATACTACTTCAAAAGCAAGACTGGGGCCATCAGGCTTAATGGGATTTTAATGGCAAAATTTGCAAATACYCACATGTGAAAACTGTGCTTATCAAGTGTTTTAATGAACTAGCTAAGCTGGTAAAAAAACCTAAGAGGATTATTTTCTGAACAATATTGTGCAGCTTGGCTATTTACTATGTAACCAGGTGATATGAGCAGTAGGTTTTTCTGTAAATGTCTGAGGTGCTGACTGGCTCTRCTCATATCAAGTGTTTGCCAGGTAAAGGCTGAGTGACAGACACACTCACTCTGTCCCTTGCTGCCAGAGACAAATCTGATTTTTATCACACCTGGTCTACTTAATGATAAATAAAGCAACAGYAGAGTGCAGCAATCCTAAGCCTCTGTTTTGAAAATGCAAGATTTCTGCAGCAGAGAATTTGAAGTAAATATGGCTGTAAAATTACTGCATGACCTGGTGTCCCTTGTGGGCTCAAGCAGAAGGCATGACCAGGTGTGTCCATCAATGGACGTGCTCTGGTGGAACCTCTAGGTACCATGTGCTCCTGGGGAAAAGCTGGTAATTTTTTTTTTWAATTACTTATTTCAGAGCCTCTAAGAAGCCTAGTCCTGCTTCCACTGTGCAAGTGTCTTCAAGCTGGATCTTGTGCCAGCACTTAGTGTTTTCCTCTTGAAAGCCTACAGAGGAGCTCTGTTCAGAAAAATAAGAGAAAGGGGAGAAAAAGAAATCAGATTAGTTGTCAGTGTGGTGCTCAAGCAATTAGAACTGGACTCTTTACCATCTCCACAGAAGTCCACTTCTCATGAGTGTGCACAAATATTTAGGAAATTAATATTTTGTTTTTCCTTAAAGTGAGTAGTTGGTATCAATATAGGGACAGAACATGCAGCAAGAAGATACTGCAGTACCATGAAAGAAGCTAAATGGAGGAAAGCACACATTTTTCATGCTTTAAAAAACTGAAGGCAGAAACTCTGCCTAGGGASTTTCTGGGAAAGAATATAAAGAGTCAGAACCTGATTAGATCAGAAATAGGTAATGAAATAACCAGCAGGACAGAGCTTTACCACAGGCCAGCAGTAGGTAGCTTAGTATTCATAAAGTGAGCTTTAATGAAATAGGAGCTGACACAATATGGACCTTAAGACTCCATTTCATAGCAAGATTGTGTTCAAGGATAATTGGGAAAAGAAAGTCAACTTAATATATCTTTGTTTAGAAGAAAAGTCAGGGAAAGCCAGTGGATAAAAATAGTTCGATCGATTCTCCTTTTGTATGGGCCATTGCTGAAAAAACAGTTACATAAAGCTGATTATGCCTCTATTCCTAATATCCAACCATCTAGTGAATGCACTACAGGCTTTTCGTAACTAATATATCACAAACATCCACTCGTGTTTTTCCCTGTTGGACTTTGAAATGTCATCCAAGTATAAAATCTGGTTTTAGTCATCACATTTGTTGCTATATTTCCACACATTCGTTCCCAGATACAAAGACCCAGTGCTCCTGCCTGATGCCTTACCAGTGCCCCAAAGGAGAGATCCGCCCTCACTGCATCCAAATGGAGACGACGGGGAGGAGGAGGACAGTCAGTCACTGCATGCTGGCAGCCATGAAGTGTGCTGGCGTCAAACTGCAGGTGCTGGAGCAGGGGAGCTGCCTACAATAACCCATTTGCTCTCTGCACACACCATGATCATTGCATCAAATGCAAACTGAGCCACCCACGGAAAAGCTTGGTTGATTATGAAAGGATAAGTGGATCAAAACAAAAGGATGAGAAAAAAAAAATCCATCTCGTTTAACAGCTTTTTGGGAGAAGGGTGGCAGTGACGTTTTCTGTCTGAGAATGACCTGGGCTCAGGGGTATAAGGGTGTAACTTGTCATTGCTGGCACCTCTGGGAATGTACAGAGGAAGGGAGGGGAACAAATGGAAAGGGAGAAAAAGAAATATTGCCTTTTGTCTCCCCTAGAGCTGGATGAGACTTTTCCTCAGCCATTTGTTGCTTTGTCCTTGTGACTGCTGTTCACTCTTGTCTCACTGGCTGAGTACCTGCTGTATCACACAGGGAGACAGAGCAAGCACTTCAGCACCACTTCTGACATCAAATGGGGAAGGGGTAGCAAGAAGCTACCTGCACTCACGGTACAAATGGAAGGAGCAATACCAAACCCTGAAAACTGCAATTACACAAAGACTGAGTGAAGTCATCAAAATGATGTGATTTTTAATTGGAGTGGCTGAAGGGAGGAGGTGTTTGCTTTCTGTGTTTGTTCACAGGGTTTCAGCTTTAGGCAGAAAGCCTGAAGCCTAAAGCTTGGAGAATTTCTATAGTACCCCTCAGCGTGAATTAAAAATGTTTGTACTTTAAATATAAAATAAATATTTAATGAGCAATGCACTGGGCAGAGTCCTACTGCAATGTGTGGTTCTACTTGGAGTGGTTGTACTTGGAGTCTGCAGAAATACATCACARTCAGAGTCCTTGAATATACCTGGATCAGCGTCAAACCTGAGAGCAATTGTAGGGGGCACCTCAGCCCAGCCWTGGTCCATGCCCCCAGCATTCCTTGGTCACAAATCATTATTTCTGAGCAGTTGTAACTAGAATTTTTTCCTCAGCACTTAGAATTTCACAAATCTGAGTATAAATCTGCCTTTTAAGAAATGGAAAACTGAACTCCACTTCTTTCTTTACCAACAGACGTTAGAACAATGACAATCAGGAAAAAAGCCCCACAGAATCATAGAAAAGAATCATAGAATTTGCTGAGCTGGAAAGGACCCATATAGATCATCAAAGTCCAACTGGCCCTGCACAGGACACCCCAAGAATCACACCATATGCCTGAGAGCATTGTCAAAATACTTCTTGGACTCAGCCAGCCCGATGCTGTGGCCACTGCCCTGGGGAGACTGTTCCAGTGCCCAACCAGCCTCTGGGTGAAGAACCTTCTTCTAAAACCTAAACCTCCCCTGGCACAACTCCAGGCCATTCCCTCTGGTCCTGTCACTGGTCACAACAGAGAAGAGATCAGTGTGTGCCCCCTCTTCCCCTCATGAGGGAGGTGTACCTGCAGTGAGGTCTCCCCTCAGCCTCCTCCAGGCTGAACAGACCAAGTGCCCTCAGTGTACAGCCTCCCCTCCAGACCCTTTGCCATCCTCATGACCCTTCTTTAGACACTCTCTAATAGTTTCATGTCTTTTTTATGTTGTGGCACCCAAAACTGTCCCCAGCACTGGAGGTGAGGCTGCCCCAGAGCAGAGCAGAGCAGAGCAGAGCAGGACAATCCCCTCCCTTGCCTGGCTGCTGATGCTGTCCCTGATGCCCCCAGGACAGGGTTGGCCCTCCTGGCTGCCAGGGCACTGCTGGCTCACCTTCATGTTGCCATCAACCAGGACACCCAGGTCCCTTTTCCATGGCACTGCTTTCCAGCATCTCATTTTCCAGTCTGTCCATACATTCAGGATTGCCCTGTCTCAGGTGCAGAATCGAACATTTTTCCTTGTTGAACTTCATAATGTTGATGATTGACCAGTCCTTCCATCTGTGGGAACTCAGCACATCACTCTGGATGTCCAGAGTTGCTGAGAACCCTCTTGGTGGGCTTGGAAGACCTGGAATGTTGCCAGAAGTGCCTGGTGGCTTGACTTTGATCCATCTAGGGACTTGCCACCTGTGTATGAGGACATGAAAGGCACTCAGGTTTGAATGGTGCAGGAGTGATGTATTTACAGGGTGAATATGTAGGTTTTAGGTTTTGGTACAGGGGGGTTATGGAGACAAGATGGAGGGATCAGGACGTGTCTTGTCCTTCTTTCTTCTTCTTCTTGTCCATTTTCTGTGGTGATAATGGCACTTGGGGATTGGTTTAACATAGAAGTGCGCAGTTCAATATGGGTGATTAGTATTGGGAAGTAAAGGTAAATATGATATATGTAATTTGTACTACATAAAGATGAGACCGCCTCGGGGGCAGTCAGAGTGCTTTTGGCTGCCTTGCTGTCCAGACCTCAGCTGGGCAGAAAGAAAATTTTGTAGATAAGAAATAATAAACAACCTGAAGACTGAAAAGTGAAGAGTCCAGACTCATTCTTCGGAGCGCGGGCTGCCTCAGAACCTTCCCACACATCTCGGGGCAGAGATACACTGACATTCCCAAGATCCATCAAGGATTTCTCCTCCAAAATGTGTATAATCTGTAGACGTAGTATCCAGTATTCCAGTCCTGCATCCAAAGTTGCTTTTGAAGATGCACAGGGCCCATGATGGAGCCCTGAAGAAGCCCATACATGACCAGTTGCCACTCTGATGTGACTCTATTCACTACAATCCTTTACATCTGACACACCAGCCAGTTGCTCACCTGTCACACGATGTCTGAGAAGTGCCCATTACTGAACAACCTGCCCTATGTGTAAGTGTCAAACCTTGCCAGAGCCTGGGTAAAGTCACCTGGGAGCTGGGAGTGGGCTGGATGGGGTTATCTTTCCCTACAAAGAAACATATTTGGGATGTTGTCAAGCTCCCTAAAGCAGCAGCTAGTCTCAACTTGATGGAACTCAAGAAAAAGAAGAAATTAATCCTGGTGCTAAATACAATAAATGTATGCTTTCTTGCTTAAAATTTATAGTAAAAATCATTATAAAAGCCTGAGATAGTATTTTCTTTGTAGTTCTATAGCTTTTTCCTCCAGCTGAAAATCTATAGTAATGCCGTAGTGGTGACCTAGGAGTGAGTTGCAAATTTGATTATGCTTAGATTGGTTTTTAGTGCCCTTGTTTCTTCCTGCTGGTTGCATTCTATGGAGAAAGAATCACTCATAATGGTTGTGTATGCTCTCTGCACCACCAACAAACAATGAAGATTTCTTGCTTCTGATCCTCTAACCTTAATACTAGCCTTTCATTACAGGCTTCTGATTCCAGTTTGTCTAGCAAAGTTTCTGATAAAGGGAATTTTTATCCCTGATACTTTTCACCATGATAAATCATCAGATGAAGTTATTTCCTGGTAAACAGAAGGCTGTCAGATGCTCTCTGACTACYCCCACTTCTCCATCACCTCTGGTCTCAGAGTGGTTGTGTGCTGTGCAAGTGCTCGCAGTAAGATTTGCTTTGTTCTCTCTTGCTGATGGGGATTATTCCTGTAATTTCTGTTCTGCAGTTGAGCATTACAGCGCAGAATGGAGACATCACCTGCCACTCACTAATAAGGGGATGATCTGCCATATACTGAATCCAGAGGATTTTCAGCATGCTGAATCAGAGGATTTTCAGCATGTGGAATAAGTGGGATTTTTACTGTTAGCTTCAGTAGGGTCTGGATTGCACTTCACAAGGACTTTGGGTTTGCTCTTGTGCTTGTTCACAGGGGTCCCCAACCCTTAGACCAAGGACTGAAGTTCTTTAATGTTTCCTGCACCATCTGTCTTTTTCTTGGAAGTGATGACTTATATTAGTTAATGACAGTTTTCTGGTTCACTGTGGATCCCTCCTTTGCCACTGTAAGCTCCAAGCAACATACCTGGCTTGATGGACCATTTCCTGGGGCCATAACTTATAATTGGAGAAGATACAGCAAACCTGAAGTGTCTCTGTCAGGGTAACCTRGGTCACAGAGACCTTACCAATTCTCAAAGGACATCTTTCTTGGTAATGCAGCTTCTCAACTGCACAGAAAAAACCCATCTATTTGAAGCTCTGCTCAGAGGGACGGAGGAAGGCTGGGTCAAGGACTACGCTTCTTTTGGAGCTTTGCTTTGAGGGGCTGGGACAGGGGCGYGCTCTCTACATGATGGAAGAGAGCTAGAGTTGGAGCGGGCTTCGGAAAATGGCTTTGGTTTTATATTTTTGATACTTTCTAAAGAACAATGACAACTTTCACAAAGTCTTTTTGCCTGTGAAACTGCAACTGGAGAGCTGCCAACATCAGGGTGAGAATGTAAAATCYTGTCTTTTCTCTCAACAGCAAAGGAACTAGAATTCTGTAAAATTTCAGTTTCTGTTTCTACACAAGCCTTTCGAAAACCTTCTGCTTTGCTTTCAAACTTCCGTTTGGGCACAGCCCTCTGGTTTTTGTCTGTCACTTCTGCCTTTCTCTTTGTCCTGTCTTCTGAAGACAGAGTTAAATTCACATCAACCTCACGTTTTACATCAAAAGCCTGGTGAACAACAGGAGACTTTGGCAAGGGCTTATTAGAACTATTTACTAACAAACGACTCTTTGGATTACAAGACACCTTCGGGATGCTTTCCCGAGAAGGGAAAGCRGCATCAGGAGAGACCTCCACAGGCTCTCGACCAACTAAACTAGACCTCAAACTATTTTCAATCACCTCTGCTTGCACAATCTCAGAACACATAGTTTCTTTATCACAAAACTTCTGCAAATCTTCTTTTCCACTCTCCGCGCGGAATGCACCTTCCCTTAAGCCACTTTCACGAGCTTTTATGTTTTCAGAACACAACGAAAAATCCAAACAATTTTCTCGACATTGCAAAAGTTCATTTTCTCCCCGAGGGAGGGATGGAGAACTGTTTTCAGCTGCAGGGAAGCWGGAACGCGCGGAAGAATCCCGRGAAGCAGCCGCAGCTGAAAGTTGTTCCGGGTCTAAGTTTCCGGAGGACGCGACGCAGCCAGCATTGTCAGGAGAAGCACYGGACGCCCCCGAAGGAAGGGAATCCCCCTGATCAGAACTCAGGAGACTCCCTGAAACRGGCACTGGCTTCATATCAATTGGCTTTGAAGGATTTGAGCCAAAACCTTTAGCTCGTGGCTCAGCATTTTGTTTAAAACTCTCCAGCAAGGCTCTGGAGACTGGTATCAATCTGTAAACAGTCTCATCTTTTTTGAGAGAGAACARGTTGTACAAYCTCCAGCCTATATGATCTTAAAAGTCAAAGGTAAAAGCGGATTGCAAGTCTATATTKTGAGTGTTTGCTTTTACCCAAAGTAACAAGTCTTTCAGTTCATTTTTAGAAATGTCTGTTTGTCCCTTATCTTGTAAAATTTTCTCAAGCCGGTAAAATACGTCTCATTCTGTTTTAGGTAATTGATTTCCCATCTCGTCACCYAGGAAGCCCCTAGAAAAACTACTTACATATACAGCAGACGCAGAAGGCTAGGGGATRTACTACGGCTCYTTGTTCACAACCTGGGTCTCCGGYGGCYGGTATTATCCAAATTTTTCTTTTTTCTTCTAGGCTAAATATAAAGTTGTCCTCACACGGGGCACCACCTWTTACYTCATCGGTATTTAAATCGATTATCAYGCCGGCAGTTTATTTACAGCACGAACRGGACGGGACACTTGGAATCAGGTCYTTGAGAGGTTTATTTCCYAYATCAGTCTCATAACATTGTTTTACAATGGAGACAGCTTGATGTGGCCATCTCACTGGTTCCACAGAATGCCAAAGAAGCTTGATATTACTGAAGAGCATAAAACAGATACAGAGTAAATTTCATCTAATCACATAGAGAAAAGGCATATTGACAATAATTCTATCTAATAATCTTACAGCATACGTAATTCTTGTTAAAACAATGAGGCTTTTTCTAAACACAATAGCTTGTTCATAGAAACCTAAGCACAACGCTCCATTCATTTTTAACCTTCTAAAATATACATTAAATAAACTTGTTGCAACTTAGAAGGCGAGCTAACACAAGCTTATTGTTCTATTTCTCACGTCTACACCATGGCCTAGAAATCTTTTTTGCTGCTTTAGCATCTGTTCCTATAACTTCTGYTTAAGGCCTGCTTTCTTAATTTTCTTAAAACCCTCTGATTTTTATGACTCTCCAACACTATTTGGTCTTAACATTAGAGAGGAAGCATATTTCAAAATAAATATAATGAGCCTTTCCACACAAATTTCCGTACAAATTCCAACATACCTAATTTTTCACTAGCGCAAGAGTGTGTGTAATGTATTTAGAATACACTTACCAGGGACTGAGACAGCTGAGGCATGATTCAATGGCTGGACAATTAGTACTGCTGCTTGTCTCAYCACAGCTTCTGTATAAATACTTATTGTAATGTAGAATGCAAAATTTGAGAAAACATAGAAGACAACTGAATAGTGTCTGTCATACTGTTTACCCTTGTGCAACCTTAGAAGGGGCTAATGCAGAGTTTTCTTCAAAGGTTTGAAGGTAAATCAAATATATAGGTTTAAATATCAACTGCCAAACTTTTGCTGATGAGCCATGGCTTAGTTATAGCAATTAYTGTTCCTTGCTGCAAATATGAAAACATCTGGTATTAAATGTATGTATCCTCGTGTCTTTATATTTCAGATGCTGTGAGAGTGGTAATTATCTCTTGATTTAAGAYTTTGGTGCAAAATAAGACTATTAAATGCAAAATTGCTAGACATTGTAAACACAGTAGAAAATAGGCACCAGTGGTTTTGCTAGTAACAATTTCCAAGTGAATGATAAAACAGACACTATCTCAGCCAGTTTTTTTCCAGTAAGTTCTGCCATTGCTGTCCAGTGCACTCTCAGGTTTGCACTCTCAGATTTGCACTCCAGAAAGGGCAGGGATGCATCTCCAGCAGCAGTATGAATTGTGGCATTCAAGATAGTTCCAGCTCAACATTCTCAGTTGTGTATTCAGAGAGAGCAAAAGTCCATCACATTTCTCCTCACTCAGGTGTCCTTGAGCAGTAAGCTTTGACTATTTTTTTCAGAAAAGGGAAGCTTCAACTGTATCTGTAACAGAAACAATTCTGTTTCACTGATGAGGGGTTATGGAATAAAGATGCCACAACTCACATGTTTTTAGAACCAAAACTTAACTAAATTATTGAAACTTTTGCTCACAGATGTCAATTTGACTACAAGGAGGCGTCTTTGAACAGCTCCCTAGGCTGTGTGTTCATRTGTGGGTTGCCATGAAGATTTCCAATGCAGACAGGTCTGAGCAACCTGATCTTCATTCCTTGATTATCACAAATGAGATGGTCCCAAAAGGYGTATGGCTGCACCCAAGTTAATCATCTTTGGCTCTCCTTTTAGTCAGTTGAGGATAGGAACAGGCCCTTAGAAGACAGAATTTCTGTCTTAGACATCTCAAGCTGGATGAGTCATGTCCTAATGGTGCCTGTCTTCCTGTGCTGACTTCGAAGGAAGGTAGAGGATGACTAGGACAAATACAAATATTTATGCTATAGATTTCCAAAACTGGACAAAACTTTCCTACTTCTGTTTTTGAAAGAGATTATGTTTAAGATATTTAATTTATACTTAATTTCCAGCACCAAATTATTTGTCTTCCAGATCAGCACTATTTGAATTATCACTTTTTTCAGGAATAACTGGCTCCATCCACAAAAGACCAAAGCTGTTGTGGGCTTCACCACTATGATAACTTAAGGCTGGCTCCTGAAAGGGTGTTGAGCACCAATGAGGGGCCTGTGCATCCTCCCCATCACACGTTATCAGCCAGAAACCAGCCAGAGTTATTTGCACATGGGTGGAAGAGATGAAGGYGCCTGTATGAGACGCAGCCAGCCATGAGCAGAACAGGGATGGGCCATGGGTGGCTGTTGTGTATCCTGCCCAGCTCATTGCCCAGAGAGCCCTGGGTTGTTCCTGGACCTGCAATGACCAAACCCAGAGCAGACAGAAATTGATATTCAACTTTGTACATTTTTTAATTAAGCCTTGTTGCTAAAAATTCCCATTTTATCTTTGGAAGCTATTACTTCCATAATTTGTGGGATAGCAGAGCCTTTCACCCAGCATCTTCGTTATCTGGGGAAATAATTTACCCAGAGCACATGTGGTATTTCAAACATTAGGGCATGAGGGGTACAGGCACACTAATGGCCCACACCAGCTTCTCATGGGAATTCCCCATCTATCCATGGCTTAGGAAACTGTTTCAGSCTCTCAAGGCCATCAGGTCCTGCTCCTCCTGGTCATTGACCTTGCTGGTTGGGATCCCTGCCCATGGACCAATAAACCAGGCTGGCCTTGGCTTGTCCCCATCCTCAGGAAGGTGCTTAGGGCTGGAGCTGCCTGGCTGTCAGGGTGTGGGATGGGGAGTGGACCTGTTGGAATGAACCCAGAGGAGGCCACAAAGATGATCAGGTCCTGGAACATCTCTCCTGTGAGGCAAGACTGACAGAGTTGGGGCTGTTCAGCCTGGAGAAGACCCCTGAGAGACTTTATAGCACCTTCCAGTATCTAAATGGAGCCCACAGGAGARCTGGAGAGGGACTTCTTACAAGAGCATGTAGTGACAGGACAAGGGGAAATGACTTCAAGTTGAAAGAGGGCAGATTTAGATTGGATGTTAGGAAGACATTCTTTACTGTGAATATGGTGGRGCACTGGAACAGGCTGCCCAGAGTAATTGTGAATACCTCAGGCTGGATAGGACTTGGAGCAACTTGGTCTATTGAAAGATATCCTTGCCCATGTAATGGAGACTGGATTAAAAGATCTTTAAAGGGCCTTCCAACAAGAAGCAGTTTATGATTTTGTGATTGGTTTGAGCTACCAGGTATTGCTTGCTGCCCTGGGGGTCCCTAGGGAGACACGGCCCCTATGGCACGCAGCAAGAGGAAGAAGTGCACATTTATCTGTAAATCAAAAACATGTCAGCAAGAGCAAACTTACAATGATWTTTTCTTTACTGGGCATATAACCTGGTTACCAGGGACTTTCTTCCTCTCACGTTCTCTACTGCTGAGACCTTGCTAAATAATAGAATCAGTCTTCCTCTTTTATTAGATTCTTCTGTGAGTACAGTGTAATTGTGCAGCTGATAGAAGAGCCTTAGCTTTTACGTGATACCTCACTTTTCAGAGAAATCAACTACAAAAAATCATCACATGAGTGATTGTGGGTAACTGGGCACCAAGTGTGAATTTCAGGCCCATGTGTTAAGGTCAATGTGACCCATGTGTTAAAACCCACTCAGGGAGAAAATAAAGCTGATTATCTGCAGTTTCCTCAGTTCACTGGCTGTTTATGTGTATCTCAGGAAGGCTTTCTGACACAGCACTGTAAAGCAACTGATCTGCAGCTTCATATTACCAGTCTCGAGAGAGAGCTGCAATAAACAGAAATGAGATCTGTTCCTGGAAATCAGCTCAGCTAGAGGCAATTGAAACTTATAGCAGAATCAACCATGACTAGTTGAAAGCACTTAATTTTTTGTTTTTCTCAATTTCCACAATTGCTGTTTATGAGGCACATCTAATCAGGAAGATCCAGGTTATATTAAGGAAGTGGCATATGTGTCACTGTCAAAGCCTCTTTCCAGAAATGAGTCACTGAACACACCACCAGCCACTCTGGGGGGTGCAGGACTGATGAAGGCCCTGACCTCATTGAAGCCCATCAATGCTTCTCCCAGCACAGCTAGATAAGATTGCARAAAGGTGGTGATCTTGGTTTACCAGGAAAAATATCTATTAGAAAAACACATCTTGTCCAAGGACTACAGGGACAAAGAACCATGACCCACACCAGCCAGGCTGCTGGATTCAACAGGCATTCTTCAGATTTTAGAAGGTAAAAATAAGCTGGCCTTCTATCAGGTTTGGGGAGTACAGAGCTCTAGAGACACTTGTGTCCTTGTCAGAGCTGTAGAATAAAAGATAATGAAGCCATGTGCCCAATACTTGATTGAAAATGTCTCAATGACCCACAACCTCTCTTTCTCCATCTTGGTCCCTGTAATTGTGACATTGACATGAATTGGCTATTGAAAAGAGAAAATCTTATTGAGGATTGGATGGAGACCTGCTACCACTGGGAAATGGATTCTATATAACTATCAAATGCCTTGATTTAGGTCCACATTTTCAATGCTAAATTTGATGGCCARTCCTCGGATTAACAAAAGTTCTATGATCTCAGGTTACAAAGCTTTGTACTGCATGTAATGACCTGCTGATTTCATTTGCAAAGGTTTGAAAGGTAGAAATGAGCCTGACAAGTAAGTACCTCTTATGAAATCAGTTTGGGAGTTAAAAAAGTATTTAGCAAATAAATAGCACTTCAGAGTTGGACTTCAGCAATTGCCTAATTTCCTGGAAGTATTTCAGAACAGTTACTTTATAAAGCAGTAGCATTTAAGATTTTATTGCTTGTTTAAGTTTAGCATACTTTTATAGAGAAGTGGTTTTTGTTCTGTGTTCCCAGAAGCAGCAGAGAAGGGTCACCATAACATTGCAGCCATTTCTGTCTCCTGGCAAGCAGSCTGGTGGTATCTGTGCTGCTAAAATGAAAGAGGACCAGGCCATGGGGTCCAGAAAGTGGCACATGATTATCCTTCCTGTTGAATTATTTAATGCGATTTTGGTCTGTACTAGCTGGTTCTCTCCCAGAAGAGCATTTAAGGCCAACTAAACCACTCACATGGGCCAGGGACTGTTTCCAGCAATACAACAGTTTTTGTGGGGTTTGCTGGCTGAATGTGAACAGACCTACATCCCTTTGCCTCTGGGACTGCAAAATGAGGCCTGTCCAGTTTTATTTACTGTTACAATCACTGGTTGTTTTCTCTTTCCCAGGAATTCCTAGACTTGATTTACTTTATCCACATGCCTATATCTGTTATGAAATTCCCTAGCATGCATTAAGGATGGACAACAGTCCATTAGGGACAAACAACAGTCCAAAGGGTCAGAGTTCAGGGCCAGAGAAATGTTCCAGTTTTTGGAATATAAATGAAATATGACATAGTGTTTCAGTCATCTGAGACGTCTAAAAGGGGCTGAGAAATTTTAAGAAACCAAGATGTCTTCTCAGTATTGACCAAATCCTTAAGCAATATTCCCTATGTGTCTTCAAGCTCTTTTAAGTAAAACCTGCATGGTACAATACTTGATGGTATTAGATTATAATCACCTCATATCCTTGGTTTTGTTTGCTAGGGAATAATTTCTTAATAAATACATGTGAAATCCTGGGTTATTCGATTAGCATCTGTGAACACATGGTTGTTTTGTCTGTGAAATTCCTCTGAGAGTTACTGTGTCAACATTTGTTGYGCAATGCGTTTATTTGCTGTGTAACAGGGTGAGACAAGCAGTGAGTTTTCCCATAAATGTAAATTTTTTTCTTGGCTGACACAGCTTGCAGGGCCCTGCTAAAAACATCTGGGTAGTGGCTGCATTCCTTACTGGCTTGATGGGTGTGCCTGGGGGRTGTGTGCAGGTATGTGTGTGCCCACAGGTGCAAAACTGCACATTTACTGGAGGGACTGGAAACACTTTAGCACTGGCCAACACCAGTACATGTCTTAGTGTCTTGGCTTAGTTTTTAGCCTCGTGATATTTGTCCTATCATTCTAAAATCAACGAGACCTGAGAAAAACCTTGAGTGCAGCAGCAAAACAGCACAAGCAGTCAGTCCTTGTTAGTCCTGGCTCCAGCTCTTTATTTGTGCCACCTCTTAACAGCTTTAAAGATGGCTGAAGTCTCAAAACACTGCCCAGTGTTCATGTTAATCCACGCCAACCTCCTCAGTGCTTATTAGCTAGCCAGTGTATTCCCCCCGTGCAGCTACATGGTCTCCAGACCAGGCTGTCTTGTCTAGACAGCTTAAAGAGCAGGAATAGTTAGTATACATAGACTAAAACAGTCTTTGGGATTCCCACGGATCCAGTTGTCTCAGAATGAGACTTTATTGGTGAGTTTCCATAAAATCTGGTAGAAGAAAAATGTAGTGAGAGAAAAAGAATAAAAGCCCAATTATACTGTAGACAATGTTCCCAAATTTTCCATCTGAGAGACACAATACTTCTCCCTCTTGCTACAACCAGTGTTCAAAGGACCAGGAGAAGTTTGACTGCATCTTGATGGGAGCTTCGCATACTGAGAAATACAATATCCAGTATGTGTGTTCTGGGAACAATGGTATATAGTGAAATAAAGATGACAATCCTGTTTTCAAGTCTGTATCAACATGTATGTGTCCTGGGAGATAATGTAAATAAATTCACTCTCACTCAAGAAATGCCAGCTTTGGCATCTTTTTCTATTTGGAGAGGATTTGCAGCAGCCTTTGCTTCTATATGTGCCTGGACTAACTGCAGGAGTGGAATGCTATAACCAGCTTTATGTATGTCCCAGTACTTACACAGCTCTCCTCATCATAAKATTTGATAACCAGAGTAATAGTTCCCAAAATAAAAGAACATTGCTTGTGTTGGTTAGCTGTTTGTGGGAATCAGTAATGCCTGTAGTATGAGCAAGTTCAGATATCAACATAAATAACTTAATTATTCAGAAAGTGTTATTCAGAATAACACAATCACTTTAAAAGTCTCAGTGTAATTGATGTCAACAGTAAATTATACAACCATGGCTTTGCTTTACCAGAAGCTACTGATCAAGTCTTGTTAAACAATCACTGACCAAAAGCACTGCTGGCAGCTGTTTGCCGCTGCTTATCACTTGCTAAAGTTTATTTTGCATATTCACACAATACAGTTCTCTGAGGCTGCATAATARAAGTCCATTTGGAGAAGTGCTAAAGTGAGTTGATAGTTTTCTTTTGCATGCTGTGGCATAGAACTCTGCTCACTGGCCATTGACGACAAGAAGTGAAAAGAGCCACCTAAGGAATAGATGTAGGAGAGGTCCCCGACGCTGAGCTCTGAGCAATCAGCACGTCTCCTGAGTTAAGCCAGAAGATCCAGTGTGCCAACAGCATCCTTCTGCTGGTCAGAAAMAACTCCTTTGTGTTTTGCAGTAGAGACAGAAAGAAATCGATAGCAGTTTATGTTCCTGTGCCCCTTGTCAAACACAGTAATGTCTCTGCTGTTACTTACAGTGGCAGCTCATCATAGTGAGCAATGCAGYAGAGCCAGAGTGTGGTGGAAAAGGAGGTGATCTGTAATGAACATGGTGATGTAATGGCTTTAGGTAGTAGCAAGACCAGGGCAGGAGGTTATTGAAGAAGATTCTATTTGGGCCGGAGAGAGAATGAACGAAGAAGTGACACAACAGCTCTCAGACTGAAAGCAATTGGCAAAATTGTCAGGTGTAAAGAAATTGCGATGGTGTTTTGTCTGGTTATGACTGGCAAGCGAGGGGAAACAGCAAGTTAAGCCCTGCAAGAAGAGATGGAAGAGTGGAAGTGCATGGGCAAAAGCTGTCTAAAGGAGATATTAAGAGAACAGGGAGAAAAGGGACTTCTCAATTGTGGGGAAAAATATATCTTGTAAATGTTATTTTTGACAGCTTTTTCATGTTTCCAARTTATGTTCTACCTCAAAACATTTTTCTTTCAGCTAATGGTGTTTTGCTTTTAGCAGGGCACTAAACTGCTGATCTGTTTTCACCTGGGAGGGTCTTGCCCAGGGCTGCAAATCAGAGAGTGCTTTGGGAATCACAACATCCTGCTTCATGCATCTCTCATTCTGTAAGGTAAAGGATGCCTGTGGGTCTCAGGGGATGAGCCCAAGGAGCCATCAGATGCACACTGAGAAAACATAGTCTCCAGTGAAAAAGGGATTTGCAAAGGAACCTCACTCTACTGGTGCTATTATTACTACTTTAACAACAACAGGTTGGTACACACAAAATGCTATCCTTTAGTTCGTCTCCAGATATACACTGGTCCCAAATCTTGTCTATGCAGGTGAACTCTCATCTGGCAGGAATTTGGGAAGATTCTCCCATGGCACTGTAGAGGCAGACAAATTTCCTAACTCTGCAGATGTTTATTTTCTGCTCCCAGGTTAGGAAAAAATATATCAGAAGAGTTTTATTCCTTCTTAGGTTTCTATTACCTTTTTGGCTGTTCTGCCTGGAAATATTCCACATCTTATGCTTAACCTGCAGACACTACTGCTGTGTTATAGTCCTGATGTATCTTTCCCACCTTCACTTCTAGGGCATCTCCTTCTTTTTCCCGCTTGTCATTTTTCACAAAGGGAGCCTGTCACATGGTTATTTGAGCAGAAGTCTAGTTTTGTGGTCCCTTCAACATTATATGAATCTGTAGTTTATCTTTTAAAAACAGGTAAAGCATGATTAGATCTGAAAGGTATGAATTCTTTATTATCTTTCATGAAAATAGGCAGGTGGGGAGAGGAAGATCTCCCCTATGTCTGCCCCAAGGGGACAGACACAACACAGACTTATTCCCTATTACTCTGATTATCTGCACCAAAAAWAAATTTCTAGAAAACCAAGGTTTAATAGTGCTGCTGTTTAGCAGATTGCCTTTTTGCGAGAAAGCAACAAAGGCTGAATTTCATCCCACATTCTGATCATGTTTACCAAATAGTGTTAACTAGGAGGAATTTTTTCAGCATTCCTGTTTTATAGAGAGCCCTCCATTCTGCTCTTGCACCTACTGCTCTGCAACAGGCAAGCCTTTTTACTGAGCAGTTTGTCATATCTTCCAAGTCACTGGTCTCAGATGATCTTAGCAGTGTGGACAACAAACTTACCCTACCTACCTAGATCTGTTTAGGTGACCTTGATCTGAGTTAAATTTAATCAGTCACAGCTGTTCAAAACTCAGATCATCTAATATCAAACTCCTCCCAAGCATCCTGATACATTGTCATAGGGAAAATGCATGGTCATTTAATTCAGGTAAAACAAAGGGGTTTACCACTCTCTGCCAGGTAATTTTGCTGAGCTTATTGATTCCATGGAACCATGGAACAACCCCTGTTGTTCCCCTCATCTGACACTCATTCATCCACTTTTGGTTTCTTACCAAGAAAAAATGTCCTGCATTTATTTGTCAGTTTAATATCAGTATGGTGGACCACAGTGACTGGAGATGCTTCTGTACTGAAAGGGACAAAGTGTGGCCAGCAGACATGCATACAATAGGAATGACTGTGTCACTGGACAGACTGTGTGACTGGACAGTGTCCAAAACAAAACATGAACCTGCTTTTCTTTCAATGAATAGTCATATTCCTTTGAAGAAAACTTCTATCAATTCATCTTACTTTTCCTCTCATGCAAATTAGGCAGCCAGCTAGTTGGTTAAAAAACAAACAAATAAAAGCCCATAATATCAATTCTAAAATGTTATAAGATCTACTCAGGTTTTCAGGAGAGGTGATGGAACTGAAATGCCCCTAATGTGTCAGGGAAATCACAAGTCAGGCAGGGAAAGGAATGTGGTATCACAGTAGGAAGGAGAGCAGATCCTTGCTGGACACCTTCAGTCTAGCAGGAGGAGGAAATATGTCTGTGAGGAGCCCACAGAGAAGGAGCTGACTGGGCTTAGAAGTAGGAGGGGGAAAGATGAAGTGGGTAATTCAAAAGAAAAAGGAGAGAGAAAAAGTATTCAGATGGGTCAGATAAACAGTGAGATGTCAGGGACCGCATGAAGCATCTGAAATGCAGCCTTCATTAATATTTTGGCTGCCTTATCTCAGACTAATTTATTTTATGGACATGGAGAGCTGTTCCTGCTGATGTATTGAGATGATTATCTGGCAACTTTATTGTTTTTTGAAATAGGAATTCTCAATGTTTCTTGAGGTGCTGTGCTGGTTTTCCACCTCTCCCTATGTTTGAAGACATGAATCACCAAGTCACTATATCTCTGTGCTATCTATCAGGAAATTTCCAGGTGATTTTTTTCTTGCCTTGAGCAAATATAGAAGCTATTGCTACCCGGTAGACTCATGGTCCAATCACACGCTGTGCCAATTGCCACAAGAAAAAGGTTAGAAATTGTGGACAAGAGCCTTGAGAGTAATCAAGTTAGAAGACATCTGGGTGCTCTACAAACTACTACTTACTACTCCAAAGCAAATYATAAAGACAAAATAGCTGACTAAATTTATTTGGATTTTATTCTACTCATTTTTATCTGTATGCTATTCACAAAAATATATTATTTGCTCAAGAAGAAAAAATAACCAAAACCCACAACCTGATATTATTTGCCAGACAGCTGGAAAAGGTTATAAAGGTCAGGAGGTCCTTTCAGTTAGTGTGTGGCAACCTTCCCCTCCAACATGGATACCCCCATGTCTCCAAGGAAAGCCACTCCTGTTCTGGCTTACTCTTTATTGACAGCATTAAAGAAAGCAAAGCTTTATCCAGCTGATGGTAAGGTTTATGAAAGGAAACTACTGGTAGAAACATGATAAACAAGAGAGATGTTTAATCTTACTATATTACTGATAGTAAGAACTAAAATCTCTTTCTTTGAAAGCATACATACATATCATACATGCTCATAGTACTGCATTTGGTTGAACATCCACTTGCTATCCAGCCCTTTGTCCTTGTTTGCATCCAAGAATAGTCAGACTGCCAGCATGGGTACCTGAACGGACTTGAAATATGTAAGCAAAGTTGTCTTGGTCCAGCTATGCCTGAGAGAATGCTTAGCTCTGTAAGAAAAGCGCGTAGGAGACTTCTTTTATTCAGGAATAATCTTTGAAGACTATCCAGTGGTATCTCCAAGGGGACTGCATGCAGAATGTCTTCATTGCTGTAAAGATGTGTTTTCTCTAAGAGTTGCCTTTGAGAAAGGTTTGGTAAGGCAGAAGGCCTCTTTGTGCAACTGTCTATAAAGAAACCAGCCTTGGCACGAACATAAATGCATGTGACAAATGTAACTGAGTTACCTGTGCTTACAGGTGTAGCTCATTACAATAATAATAATAATAAAAATAATAATAAAAATAATAATAATAATAATAATAATAATGACAATGTAAAATGGTGATTTTTCATGAAGTGGTTCTGTGCATAAGAAGTTTCAAGCATAGATGTATTCTCATTACTTTAATATGGCTTTACTATTAATGCATATTGTTTTGGTGTTTGAGTGCATCAGGTTCAACAACATGTTCAGTTCTGTGCAGACTGTTTGCTCAACTGAGTAGCGTATGGTGGAAAGAAGCTGCTTTATTAAAAGAGAAGGATCATACCACTTACTCTGTAAAGCTTAGTCTGTATGTTTTGCTAATCTAAATCTACTCATTGCGAGCATATGTTTGTGTGGCTTTAAGAAAAACATATTGACAGTGTCAGACATAGTAATCCATCACTAAAATAGATACTTTGGCAATCGCACTTCAGCAATACTTTCTAATTCTGATGGAAATAAAAAGTAAAACCTGCCAGTGGTAAGGCTAGTGCCCAAGCAAGAGCTCTGTTGTGAGCAGTCGTGGCAAGTGCATCTTGGTCTAACAAAGAGCCTTGATTCAGAGCTGATCAGATGCACAGTCTCATCAGCTGTGAAGGATTTCACAGCAGAGCTTACATTTGGCAGAGCAAAGTTCAAAGTATGCCCTGACCAAGAGCTGACACATTTTGACATATCCTCCAGCAATAAGCAAAATAAAGTGTAACATATCTTATTTACTCTGTGTGTCACAGGGCCTTATGCTGACAAGGGTGACAGTCTCCCCCCGGCATCTGAGCAGCCCAACCTCGCACTCGGTCATGGTCCGACGGGCAGCAGAGCCGCTCACTTCAGCACAGACCTGGGCACCTCCCTCCTCACAGAGCCCATCTTCATCACAAACACAGGTGTTGGATGGCACTAAGCAAAAGCACAGAGGAAAAACACTCAGGATAGCAACCAAGTCACCAAAAAAAAMCCCCAGACTAAAATGTTTCTAGGAAATCTATAAGACTGAAAGCAATTTTCTGGAGAGTGGTCAGCTTTCACAAGAAAGACATGGATTTGTTGCAGCAGGATCAGAGGAAATCACAAAAATTATCAGAGGACTGGAGCACCTTTCCTACACAGACTGGCTGAGAGAGTTGCCATTGTTCAGCCTGGAGAAGAGAGGGCTTTGGGGAGACCTTATAGCACCTTCCAGCACCTAGAGGGGGCTTATAAGAAAGATAGGGACAGACCTTTTAATAGGGACTGCAATGCTAAGACAAGGAGTAATGGGTTTAGTCTAAGGGACACCATATTCAAACTAGATATGAAGAAGAAATTTTTTAGGATGAAGGTGGTGAAACACAGGATCAATGTGGCCAGAGAGATGGTTAAGGCCCACCCATGGAAACATTCATGACCATATTGGACAGGGCTCTCAGCAACCTGGTCCAGTTGAAGACATCCTGGGTGACTGCAAGGGGGTTGGACTAGAGGATCTTAACTGGTCCCTTCCAACCCAAAGCTTCCTGTCATTATTTCCTCAACCTAATTTCCTAATTCTTTCAGTAACATTAGCTGATATTCAGGCTCAGTGAAAAAACGAGAAGTGGAAACAAATTGTGCACTGCTGGGGCTTCCTCTGCTTGGAGAGGCTGATCATGCTTGTGGGAAAAACTTACTCAAGGTGTCTCAGATGCTGTACTCAAAGCCTTCTCTGATGTTACTTCTTGAACTGGTCCATGTATCTACTACTCTAGAGCTCAGATAACTTGTAAGATGAGAGATCTGTCTTTGGGCACCAACAAACTGATCATGCAAACCCTTACAACTGGTGTCTATATTTTCAGATAGTCAATTTCATGAAGATAAAGGATCTACTCCTATAAATAAATATGTGTAGCTGTATCAGTGACATTCAGGTAAGAAGATTCCACCTGATACTTATTTTTCATAATTGTGCCTTTTTTTTGGTGTTGTATGCAGTTTTTTGCCTGTGTTTGTCTTTGCTAAAGCTACAGACAATTTTGACTTCGTTGTTGTTATTCTTTTTGTCTGTTCAACCCCGCTAGACAAAACAGATTAAGTCCTATCTAGTAATCCTTTCTCTTTTCAAATTATGACAACAACCATGCCTCTAGCTTGGGCACTTCTAAACCCCTAATTTATTAGTTCATATTTCCATTCCTGGCAACCTTCATTAAATGCAATGTAGCGTAGAACACTCAGGGAAAATAAATCAGGAATTTGAAAACTTCCACTGCAGACTGATTACAAAAAACAGGAACTATTTCCTCTGAGGGAAGAGACCTCACCTTTAATCATCATACAAGAAGCTGGGGATAGACAGTGAACAAACTGTACAAACCTACAACAGTAACTGGCTTTCCCAGCCAGCATACAATAAGACATTTAATTCCTAACCACAGGATCCTGCTGGGGAGACTGCTTGGCAAATTTCAGGAGAGGATTAGTTACTCCCGTGGGCAGTAAGGGCTCCTGCAATTGCTGTTTTAAGGAATCTGAACAGGTAGATACAGTGAAAAAGAGTACGGCAGGGGTTTCACCCAGAGGACAAAGTGGACCAAAAKGATGATTCATTTAACAGGGACTAGGAATAAGCTTTTCCTATACATAGTACATTTTTTTTTACAAYATCCTGCAGGGTTCTCTTTCCCTGGTGGAGACTCCTGCCATGTTTGGATACCAAAGACTTGGCTAATGATTTGAGCCAGCTTAGCAGGGCCTGGTGCTTCTGGGAGGGACTGCAGATGCCATACCAGGACAGACCAACTGCCCAATGTGTAAGTAGGGATAAAGATATCCTTTTGGGCATATGAACAGTTTTGCTTGCAGTTTTTAARTTCTCTTACCATTACATTTTTCCCATGAACGGCACGATCCACATGGTGTTTCAGCTGCCTGGGGTACTTTGCAGTTTTCTGCATTAGTCAGAGAGTATTTTCTGCCCATGCACTCCAAGGCATGCATCTTGCAAACAGTTAAAGGTGTGTTTCTCTTGGTTCTTTGATCAGTAGCGCAAGTGTCCAGAGAAGGACTGGAAAAAAAAACCCAGGAATTGCACTATTTAAATGTGCTTTATCTTGGTAACTTAAAAACAGCGGAGAGACTGGAAAACATTCAGAGTCTAGTTACAGCTTCTCTGTTCACTTAAATATCTCCTAAGAATGCAGCAAAGAACTCAAGACATAGGCATATAGACAGTCCAGACTTTTTCCTTTTCTACAGCATGCTCATCAGAGTCAAGATCTGTCCCATCTGAAGGGCAGGGATATTACCATCTTTTTGCCATTGACCTCAGCAGCAGAGAGAGACTTTAGTTAAAAGTATTTCAGATCTCAATTATTCTCTAATTTATGACACATCCATGAACATAAGTACACATACAGAAAGCATTTCTTATACTTATATGACATATACAAACATGCACATACAATATTTTATAAGTATTAATTTTAAGGTGTTCAAATATACTTTAAGATTTTTATTCCACTGTCTTTCAAAATGCTCAGCTTTTACTAAATAATACCTTATAATCGACCATTAGAAACCAAAGATATTTCTGGAAATATACATACATCTCCACAGAAATTTTAAGAAAAAAAATTACCCAAAAAATTGCTTATTTCTTGAAATGAGGTAGAGCTTTAACACCCACATAAATGAGCTTTTAAAACTGGTAATAACAATTCTTGGGCAACCTTAAATGGTGTTTGCTTTGGGGACAGTTCCAGGAAGTTGCCACCATTTGTGTTTCATGCTCCAAGTGTAGGAGGAGAGTAAAAAACCCTTCCATTACTGCAATTCCAAGAAGCTGTCATTATTTGTGTTTCATGTTCCAAGTGTAGGAGGGAGGAAAAAACCCCTTTCCATTACTTCTGAGTTTTAATCTCGAACTCCTAGCTTCTCCACTTGTTCTCAATGCAATCAGCAGTATTTGTGTGGAATGAACAAAAGAGTGACTATCTGGAGCAGAGCATGCCTGTGCTCTCCTGCATGCACTTTACAGCCATGGGGAAGGGACTTCACAGGGTACCAGAGAGCAGAGACAGGCTCCCAGRGGATGGAGAGCTTTGAAATTCAGACCCAAAGCCTAATTTTCAGCACAGCTCCTCATTTTAAGCTCACAAACACTTCCATTGAACCTTTGGTGTCTAATAGGCCAGTTCTGAACATCAACTTCAGCTAAACAGGTGCTTGGTGGGGAGAAGAGGCTGATGAAGTAGAGGCAAATGGCCCTAATGAGCTCCATGAGGCTCGCTGAAGGGAAGGGGAATGCCTGTAGGAGGAGGGAAAAGTCTAGTAAGAATTCCAGAACTCAAACCTTACTCACTTAATGGTCAGGCATTAAAGTAACTTTTCTTTTTCTTTTCCGTTTTTCTTTTTTCTTTTTTTTCCCCTGTGAATTAGGAAGTGGGTTTTGATCTGTAAGTAAGGCACTAAGGAAAAGAGCCTTCTCCAAGCTTTGGGAATTGTACTTAAAAAGATGACTTTGAAACYTTGTAGAAAAGCGGCTTTACAAAAAATTTAAAATACCTGTGACATAGTGCCTCTTTAAGGTATTCAAAATAAAGCATGGAGTTGATTAGCTGAGCCTGAGAAGTTTGGTGTTTCTACCTGTGACCAAATATTTTTATGAACTGTATTATATCTTCCACTTAGGTTAGAAACCTCAAGCACAGGTTGAGGTCCCTTAACTGCTGCGCTGGGTCAAAATGACAGCTACTAAATCTCTAGTAAAGTTTGTTGGATGAATTTTCCTTAATCTGCTTTTGTTAATAGAAAGAATGAAGTTAACCCTCTTATTCTGAGGCACAAGAGAACAGACCAAGGGATATATAGCAGGAGGCACCTGATAAAGGAAACAGGTRCACTTGTATGCATTGTACTGTTTGGTCATCTGGCTGCACAGTCTCTAAGATAGTGGGGCCCTGATTTTTTTTGTGAGAGTTATCTTTACAGACAGAAGTATAAGTAAAAATCCCTGTTTATATTTCATCTTAAAGAACAAAGTGAGTTCCAGGGGARGCAATTGTATTTAATCTGTAATTAAATTTTTTATTATTTTTAAAATTGTTCARATGTCTTCTTTACTTGCCTAAGTGATAAATCTCAATATCTGATTCTTAAGGTCAAAATCTTGCAAAGAAGGCAGCTTAATTTACCTAAAAATATTAAGATCCGAMATCTGCACTAATCTGTCTGCTTTGCACCACTTTAGAAACACTCAAAAGAGGAAATGGAGCTGATTTAACCAGCTGCCAAAGTTTGAACCAAGGAGTTCAGGAACCATGCTGCCAAACTCTCACTGGAGTTCGATGCCTCATACTGTCTTGAGAGTGATTTACATATTTGCTACAGCTGGATCAGCAAAAGAAAGACAGTGGAAATCAACACGTTAAGATGCATAAGAAAAAGGATGGAGAATCTTCACTCATAAGAAAAATTAATAATTTGCACTCATTGCTGAGAAAGGATATTTCCCAAGGCTGAGAATATCCCACCATTGCAATAAAATTTTTTTAGAGGCAAGGAATAATCCTTGTGTAAAGTGAACGTGAGAAATTCAATACTTTTTACCTGAAAAAATAAGGTTAAGGATAAGAACAATATTTTACTAAAACACATATTGTGAGAAATTAAATAGTATCTGTTAAGTCCATAATTACCTTCACTACCTTTCATCTGCAATAACAGGTAGGAAATTTTGGTGAAAAATTCATCATGCTGGGAATGATTTTAACTTCCTGGAATTACATTTGAGATGAGAAGTTTTAATGTAACACAGTCCAAGAACTCTCAGGAGAGACATAGATGTTTTGCAAACAAATTTGAAGAAAAAAAGAGGGAACAGTACTTCAAAATTATCAAATCTCATGTTTCACTGTGCAGATAGGTCTCAGCTACTGGAGGCTGAGGTTCTGCCTGTATTAACACACCATGGTCTGGCTCTTTCCATGTGTTAGGGACAATTTACACAGTGTAGCTTGTGTCCCTCTTTGCCCCAGAAGATGGGGACGACATCAGAACTGGACTGGTCTCTCAACCTGGTCACTCCTGAGCTGTGCCTAGGAATTATACAGGAACTGGCTCTTGTCAAAGGTCTACCAAGGATTGCTATACCAATTTAGCTGCTCTGGTGCCTGAGGATCATTCCCTTGCTCTCACTGATGAGGACAGATGTAGCCTATGGCACTCCACCAAGAGGGACAAATTACCAGCCTGTTCTAGGGTTTTTGTGCTGTTATGGGCAGTCTCTGTAGCTAGTCTCTGGAAAGTAAAAGGATGGAGTAGAGGTCTGAAACCATGGTGTTCCTGAATTACCACAGGAACTCTTCTTGCTCCAAACCCTCTTCAGAGAAAAGGCTGCTGCCGAAAGTCACTGCCAAAACAAAGCAAGTTAATTCTGCTCTCTGAGGAAAGATTGGACRAAGATCTGCTTACATGCTTTACTCCTACGGCCTTTTAACAGGCTGGAAGATTAGTCTGCTTTGACAGCTGATGGTTTATCCCTCTATCATCAGATGCATTATTTCAAGACAGTGAAATGATGGCATGAGGTAACAAAAATGACTGTTATCTATATTCTTACCATTTTAAACATAATTATAAAAACATAGAAACAGGCAAGTAGTAGATTAATTACAAATGAAGCTTCAATGCCTAGCTAAATGTAATTCATTTAAACTGCAAAGGTCACTGTGACTCTGCCCAGGGCCTTCCCTAGCTCTGACTCCCCTGTATTCTGTGTAACTGACCTCAACACATATATAAACCAGAAAGGGAGCTGCTGATCCTTTTAAATAACCGTTGAGAGGAAAGAGCAGGACCAGATTACTTGAAGCATTTAGGTGTTTAAGCACAGGAATAGCATCAGATTGCAGAGTTATTACAAACCTGGCATTTACCTTTGCACACAGGTCAATGGCCTCTGACCCTAGGGAACAACCCAGTCAATCTGCATCTGAACTAAGCTCACCAATTTTAATTTTGAGATGTTCAGAGTACTAATCTTGTCTTAAAATCAGAATCATCATAGAGAGCACTCTTGGTCTATGTRCCTGATGGGAAGTACCCATGCTCCGCTGAAAGTTCTACCTTGAAATTGCTTGAAACATCTTCACAGTTTCTTCATCTTATTACACACGGGTAAGACATATTTGGTCTGTTATCCTGAAGCTTCCAAACTACTCAACTCACTCACATACATATGGCCAGATTTCATATCTAGAGCTCGCATACACTTTATAGGAGTGACTTGATAGGAGACATCATCCAGTCTATGCAAACCAGCCCASATGCTGGAGTGCTGAACTCATTGGCACATCTGTTCATCAGTGCCATCTGGTCTCAGGTGTCTTCTTGTTATTCCTCCATTTTTGTTCTCTTGCTTTTGTGTCTCTCAAAGAATTGAGAGACTTACTCATTCCCTTACATTATTTCTTCTGCATTGCTTATTGCAGAATATAGGCTTAGATTAAACAGGAAGCAGCAAACTCTAATCTGCAAGTTATGAAGTCAGGAAAAGTGACATGACTGGTCTGTGAAAACTGCTGTGTAAATGTGAGATGAATTAGATTACTGTGCCTTTCATAACCCCCTAGTCTCTCGGCAGTGAAAAGAAATATRCTTTATTTCATTAGCTTATTGCTTTGATGGTTTGTGTCCCAAGGGCCTCTATTGTAACTTTTCCTCAATCCTCTAAATCTTGAAAATATAATTTTATCTTTTTTTCATCTGCTTCACAGATCAAGCAAAATTATGCATTCATTTCCTGTCATCCAACCAAATTTTAGGTCTGCTAAAACCCACTGACAGTTTTGACAAGACAGGTAAGTGATGAAGAGGACAYTGATTGAGGTATAAAGCAAACCAAGTATGTCTCTTCCTCATGTAAGTAAGGTTTTCTCCTCTGTCATAGACTGAAAACTTAAGAAATGTAATTGGTCTTGAATGAAGTAAGAATCTAATTGCCAAATTGAGCCTGAACTTACCCACACTCATAGGGCATTTTGCACACACATTGTGACTGATATACTTTCTCCCATGGCTGACATTTAGGCTCTGTCACTTCTGTTTTCACACTGGGCACTGAAGTAGAAGAACACACAGACATTAACGGTCAGAAAAACAAGATCTGCTGTGAAATTATCAGTTGAGTTTAAAAGGCACTGAACTATATAGTCATGACATAAAGTCACATCCTACATGGTCATTAAAAGTATCTACTACAGGGAAGTAATCAACAATATTAAAAAGATATTATACACTTTGCAAAGTTACTGCTAAGTAATTTATCCATGGGTCACCAGCCAGATGGAAAGAGATAGGTACTATACTAAAACTTAAACATTAATTTCATTTCTGCAGCAGTTATTTGTTTCTGCTAAATTTAGCACTGCTGAATCATAGCTGGGAACAGTTTTGTCATTGGGTTTCAGAATTATTGACTTCACTGTTGTCACTAGAAAAGCTAAGGATCCAAAGCCCCATGTGAACCCAAATACCTTTATACACTGATGGTAATGAAAATTACAAGTTCCATCATCAGTCCTCRGTTTGTATCAACTTTTAAAATAAAAATAATAGAAATTATTGGGGAATTGTCATGATCGCAGGTGTACCATTCTTTAAGTAGAGAGTTCTACTCCAAATTTTGCTAAACATTTCTTTGTAGGTTTCTGTAGCATGTTAACAGCTAGACTTTGCTAAATCTATATGGACACAATTTCCAAGGAGGTTTTATCCTGATTTTTTTTCAGATTGCATGTCTGCTAACATGAAAATTTAGTACTACAGATTGCCTTTCCTAAAAAAATAGCTTCCTTACAGATTAAGACTTGCTAAGCAAAACAGAAAAATTATCAGCAAAGAAGAAAAAAACAAAAAAGAAAAGAAAAAGTAAGAATTTCAGTGCATTATGATATAGACAGCAAGCATAACCCTGTCTTCCTGCAGAGGGGAAATTTTCACCAAAAATCACTGCATTTTCTTTATCCCCTGGGTAGTTGGTTGCATAGTGACTAAGCACTCCCATCCAAACATATGGATGTCATTGTGTCTGTGAATACTTATCTTCATATTTTTCACCCTTCTTATTTCATACTTCTTGAGTTTTATACTGTTATTAATCTAATTGTTGTTCTTTAATTTTTTTAACTTTTATGCTAATATAATGCTTCCATACCGCCAAGCACTAGCTGTTTTTCTTTCTGAAGCATTTGAAACTTTCCAATTATTGCTGGAATTTGAGAACATGATATTAGCAAAAAAACAAAAACCAAATGAAAATCAGTCACTGAGGCTAAGTCTAAGTAACTGGTAACAGCACTGCTGCTCTGGCAGTTTAGCAGCAGCAAGCCATTTATGTACAGCTATGCCATTCCTTCAGAAATCACTACACTTCTGTTGATGTGTTTATGACAGCATATGACTTACACCAGGAATCTCACAGGACTGCTGCCTTTTGAAGTCTATGCCTGACTGTCACATTCCTTTTTCTGCAGCTGAGGCAATGTCAGCAGCATTGGCTGATAAGGAGAGGACAGAAAAAAATGCACGAGATGTGCTTAGTCTCCCGGAGCAGTGCCTGTTGCCCCTAGTCAAGGGTCTCCCCAGGTGAATATGTGGGACCTCAGGTGAAGATGTGGTATGCTTGAAGCACAAGCTGTCTGGGTGCCTCCATGTCACTGATCAGCACGACAACAGTGCTCAAGAGAAATTTTTGTCTGTCTTCCACAGCTGGAAAAGATGACTTAGAGCTGCTTGAAGCTATAGCCTGTTTCCCTTTCTGCCACTACCTGCCCATATCTAACTAGAGCTTAAACAGCATGAACTTAAAGCAGCATTTTCCCACTGCTTCCAGCTCCTTCATATCAGCTGTCTGACTGCCAGATCAGCAAAAGCAGTCACCCAGCCCTGTCATCCTCTTTCACAAGAGGCTCTGGTGCACTGAACAGCTTCCAGATAGAAAAACTCTAAGGTGTAGTTCATATGGTGGTAGTGTTATACAATGTGTGAAAAATGAAACATATTTGGGTGGCAGAATAGATAGCAGAAATCCCAGGCAATCTCTTAAAATAGTTAGTGACAACACTCAATAGCAATAGGGGAGTGGGAAGCAAAAAGCCTTAACGAAACTTCAGTGAAATGCCTTCAGGCATCTTGTTTGAACAGACCACAGAAAACACACCCCCATGTTTCTGTGCTTCTTGCTGGTAATGTAAGTATGGCTTCTCTATCACTATCTCAGCAATAGCTCTTTATAGATCTAAACTGCATGAAACTTAGCTGGAAAGAAACTCCTTCATTGTACTTGAGGTCTGCAGTGGCTTACCTGGTCTCTTGCACTGGATAGTCTTCACATCAGGAGACCACTTGAGGCTGGGCTCACACAAAATGGAGTGTGCCCCTTCCAAGTGCATGCCATGTGGACAAGACAGAGTTATTCTCTCACCAATCTCATATACAGGTTTCCATGGCTCTCCTTGCAACCCCCCCTCCAGCTCAGGCAGGAGACAAGCGGTTTCTGTGGATGGAGGCATTTGAGACAGCCACAGTAAATCAGGGGATTGCATAAAGCAGTCATATATTTTATTTTCTCCAAAATTCCATAAAAAATTGAATGGTGAGGTTAGCTGACTTTCCTGTAGAAATGTATCAGTCAGGATATTAACTCATCACACCAGTCAAACATGCAAAACTAGGGACACACAGACAATATATTCTCCTACTGCCTGCAGGTGCAGCCCTAGCTTTATGAGGGCTTCTCTCTCCTTAGGACCCATGTTTCTGTTGACAGTTCCCACTAGGCAACAGCTTTCTAGTAGAGGGATATCACACATACCCTGGAAAAACAGGTCCTGGTACACACAGAGATAGTCTTAAAACTAGATTTTATGGGTGTGTTTCTAATCCAGCACTACACTATCCGGATTCACACTAGAAGTCGATTTAGACCTGATTACATCTGGGGAACTGGGAAATACAGATGTGTCTTTTCCCCCCATTGTAGCTGGAAAGCAGATGCTCTGAGATGTTCCATTGGAATTCAGAAATGGAGTTGTAGTTCAAACCAAGAATCAGTTAGACATACCCTGGCAATATCTCTCTCCAACTTGCCACTGTAAATCACTGCGACACTTAGCAACAGGATCRCCAACAAGAGAATATCCATGTTTGCATGCATAAACAATGTTTTTCCCAACTGGGTATGAGTTTTCAGCATTCTGAAAGAAAATAAGCAGGTGAAAATTTGGCTATAAAATACAAGAACTACCAGCAGTACTCTTTGATTCTGGAATGCAGTAGTTGAGGACAGCGAAAAGTAGTATTGCTACTCTATACCACAGTGATGAGAGAGTCTGGAATATTGGGGGCAATCCTGGCTATCAAGTCACTAAATGCGATCAAAAGGAGTATGGAACAGTGCTCTCCTGATGGTGTATAAAAAAACTGCAAATACAGCTGGTATCAAATGTTAGCAGGGCAGGATAAGATCTTGAACAGCCTTGGCCTGGGGGAGAGATCATAGTGACTGCACTGGTTTTGCCAATTTTTAGGATGGCATGTTATCAGTTTTCTAAAGGTTAACATGGACTTGAAGACAAAGGGTTTTTCTCATTTTATATCACACTGTCTTCTAAGGAGAGATCTTACGAAAAATTGAGACTACTCCATGAATTGCAGGTTTACCTTTAGTTTGTGAAACAAAAATATCAATGTAGGARACAACTATTGATTACAAAAAAAAAACACTAGCAAAAGAAGGAGGGCAAGATTGTGGATCTTGCTGCAGGTTGCAGTTGTGCAAAGGCAACTAATGAATTTTGAACTAATCCTTTTATCTATTTTTTGAGCAAAGATACTTATGACAGCCTGATAACATGAAGAAGGCATAATCCATTCCTCCAAGGGAGGAATTAGTACCCCTTGTCAAAATAGGCCTAAGCTATGGTGAGCCAAGTACCTTGCCAGGTCTTCATTTCACCAGAAAGAGCAGAATAGTGAGTTACAGAGGAAAGAATCCTAAAATCTGTTTATGATTTTGTTATGGACTTCCTGAATGACTGAGCATTTTTCTCTCTAGTTTGTTGTGATTTTATGTGTAATCCATGTGGCTAAGTAAATTTTTAATACATATATGGAATAAAGGACAAGTAGATGACTTTTCTGTGTAGGTACCATGGTCCAGAGAGGCAAAGATCTTGTTCTGGTTTTGAGGGTGGGGCTTTTTTGGTTTTATYTAATTTTTAGTTTGAATAGTTTTGGATACTGTCATGTAAACGCCAGACAGTGAAAAATGCTGCAAGAGTGGCTATTCACTCGGTCAGATACTAAGCTTGCCAAGAGAAATACAAACTTGCAAGTGAACATCTATATTAACTGTAGAAAAGACATTGCAGGTAGGGATAGAACAGATAACAGAGCAATAGAAATAACTCACTTGAACAAATCCATTTTCTAAGAGAGGAGGAGGTGAACAAAATTCTGTAGGATTTATGGATAAATCAAAACAGTGTGGTTCAATCAAGCTGTGAAGCAAACAAAAGTACAGTTTAGTTTGAATTTAGTTTTCTTTCCTTTCAAAATGCTACACTCCTCAGTGAAGCACATTTTCAAGACTATTATGCGTACATTTACATCATGATTATATTGAAATCAGGCACTGCGGGGCTATCCAAGAGAGTGGTAAATAGAATGCTGTCAAGTTTACTGGCTCTTAGCCCATTTTCTAGCCTTATCTTCTATGACATTCACAGCTTCTGAATTTCATTTTCTTTCAACTTAAATATTAAAGCTCAGTACATGATCTTGAATTCAATAGTTTATGCACCCCTCTGAAACAAATTTTTAAATCTTTCAGCAGTTATCTCCAACTATTTTTTATTACTTACCGAAGATGCTGCAACTCTTCATCTTCACACGCTTTGCTTTCATGCTGCTCCCCCAGGCAGGCCTTCCCACCACCAAGTGGGGAGGGGTTGTTGCAGGTTCTACTCCTTGATTTCCTTCCCCCTGAACAAGGACTCCAGGAAGACCAGCAGCTCCAGTGTCCATCAACAATGCCTGTGGGAATGTTTGGTTTAATGTGAAAACTACTCTCYTTAAACCACTCTCTCTTTAAAGCATTCCCTCTGAGAGGTTTTTAAGGCACAGGCTGCTCAAAGCTAGTGATGGCTCCAACTGTGCCCTTACAGAAAATTCCAGATTGTAAAAATCTAATCTTCCATCTTTACCCAGCTTTGACATAGGTATTATTCCACAGAGGCTACATATTAGCAGTGTCTGAGAGAACATAAAAATAGCTACCAGCTAGTACTAAGTATAAAATTAAAAAGGAAAATTTTTTTAAGTCATTGATAATTAATGTAGGATATGTACTTACTTATAGGTGGTTGCATTGAGCAGTTAGTATTGTCCACTGTATTTCACACTAATAACAAAACCAGCTCTTTGCTAAGGACTGTTTAGACATGCTGAAACAAAGACTCAGGCTTGGCACGACCCTCCCCATACTGTTTGTTTGCAATGATGTCTCCCCCCAGCAGCCACTGCATGGGTGTGCAGTGTGACAGACAGACTCTGGAAGCAGGAGAGTACATTTTGCCACTTCTAAATTCTCACAGGTTTAAAGAGTGCTGACCCGGCTGATCTTGTACGAGGGTTCCCAGCTCACAAGCCACTCCAAAGGTGTAAGGCTTGCAGTAACACACACACTGTGTTCCTTTCACGGCCGCCTCACCACCATTCTGGCAAGGYTGACATTTGCAGGGATCATTTTCAGCCATATATTCTTCAATGGCTTGTTTTAAGTAGTGCTTCTTGACTGAGGAGCARGGCACTTCCTTTACCAGCTCATATAGTGGTGTTAGCTGCACACAGTAGGAAAACATGCACAGTAGGAAAACAATACAAACATGTATTACTATACTACAGTAATAGTTATTACTGTAATATAAGAGTTTATAAGCACATTTCATCACACAAAACCATTTGTAACATATGCTTTTGCACATGGGAGTTAGCACATTAGATGCTCTAATTTGCCAATTAGCTAAAACCTTATGTTAGTATTTAATATTAGCCTTTTTATGAAAAGCCTGTCCTGCTTAAAAGCATCCTTTAAAGCTACTGATATATCAGTCATGTTTAGACATATTTGAGCTATGAGAATGCAGGTGAGATAAAGTATAACACAGACCACCAATGAACTTGAATCCTTGAATTGTCAACCAGATGTTCCYAGCACAAAAAAATAAAGACATTTAAAGAGCCCACTATGGCATTTCGTTGGACAGTGATGAAAGGAAACAGAAATTGAAACTATTTTGCCTTTAAATTGATTACTCTATGACATTATATGCTTTTACATTTAGCTAAAAACTTCCCAACAGAAATATTTGGAGTTTACACCATTCTTGAGTATGTGGGCAATTCCCAAAAGGGACATAGACAAGGCAGCAGTGAATAGGGCCATGCCCAGCTCTGAAGTGTCTGACTTGGARAATCTCTAGTTATGCTAAACTTCTSGATTCAAAGTGAAGGAGGAGAAGTAAAAGGCATATGCAGAAGTTGGCAAGTGAAGTGGAAGACACACAGACATGCCCATGTGCATTTTGGGAAAGGGGCTATCTCGAATTGGCTCTTTCTCCAATGCTAACATGACCCTCTATTCCTAACCAGAACTCCACTTAAGTCACTGAAGGCTGGTATTGACCTGTGAATGGACTTAGATTTGTGGTGCACCTGCTCATATTAGTTTCACAGCATTTTCTTCCTGAGCACTTTCCTTTTGTACAAAGTGATCTGAAAACAAAATGAGTGTAGATCATGGCATGATTAATCACAAGCTTACTAATTTCTCCCCTTGAGGTTATCCCATCTACTCACCTCCGCTTCAGGAAAATAGCCTCACCTTTTTTTTAATTACTCTGGGATAGTCTGTCACTGATGCAGCCCACAATGTGTACATACGACTGTTCCCAGCAGGATTATCCAGGTCTAGATAACTAAGGCCAGCAACAGCACCTGGGCTTCCTCCTTCTATGTAAGGGTCTCCTTTAATTTTATTGCCAGTGCTTCCTGCAGATTCAGGATGGGAAATAGATAAAATTTASGTGTTGCTATGTTTACAAATGGAAATAGAAACAATGCACACAAAAACTCTGCTGGTAAGTAGTGAAAGGACTCACTGGTGCAATTCAACCACCTGTGCCTACACTGATCATATATAGGTGGTATCTGTTTTTCCAGGTGTCTTGGCAGCTCTAACTTCGGGTGCTCAGAAAAGAGCTATTTTCTGGGATAGCATTAGCAGTAATTGACAAGTGCCAGAGAGCCTTTTAAACCAGACACTTGATGTCTGGGTTTAGCATATCAGGACAGAATTCATCAAAGTTATCAACACCTGCTCCTCATTTTGACAGCAATTTAGGATGAGATGAGAGATGGATACATGACAACTGTGTGAGTCACCACTGAACATTTACCTGAAGAAGTCCGTAGGAGTTCATCCAGTTTGGTGCATTCCGTCTTCTTCTTTTTCACAATGAGTGCATTCCAGCCTGATGAGGTACACTTGTACAAGTCTGTTATGCTGACACCTGCAGATAATCCATCCATTAACAACACTGTACACAGAAAGTGTGTTGGATTAATTTCTGAGTTTTYCACTGGCTAGAGAGGTCATGATCTCTCCTTATGAGAGATCATAAAGCTTATCATCCATAAGCTTTAGCACTGTGTGRATCTTCCCACTAACACAAA
This sequence comes from Cardinalis cardinalis, assembly GCA_014549065.1. Classification (NCBI taxonomy): domain Eukaryota; kingdom Metazoa; phylum Chordata; class Aves; order Passeriformes; family Cardinalidae; genus Cardinalis; species Cardinalis cardinalis. The sequence goes on from JACDOX010000132.1 coordinate 367,765, forward strand.
TGCTAGTTAGTTACCTCCTAGTTTACTACACTTTAAACTAGGAGGAAACTAACTAGCATTTGTGTGCTGTGGGAAGATCCATACATTGCTAAAGCTTATGAATGAATGCTCAGAGGTGTGAGGTGTATCTGGGAACAGTTTACAGTATCATTTATTTTCTCACCTCAGCTCCAACTGATTACCATTATAGGTGCCATTTTGGTGTTTGCTCTGTAATTTTTTCTGCTCTACACAGTTTTACTCAACCTTGATCTCCATGTAACCTTTAAACTTTAACATTCTTTGAGATTTATATTCAAGTCCAGCCTGAGGAGGTCCTAAACTGACTATAATTTTTTATACATATACCCAGAGCACTGCAGATCACAAACATGGATCTAGAATTAAATGCTGTGATTTGAGCACATTTTTTAGTATTCTTTCTTTTGACAATGAAGAGAATGTAGTAACTTTCTGTCGAATGTAGTAGAAGTCTTTTACTTGATTTTAGACATTAGCTGGAAAAACATACATATAAATTTTTATTCTTGATTATTGACTTTGCTTTCTGCAACAAACACTCTAGTACTCTACCTTCTGCTTTCATTTTGTCAGTATCCATATAAAAAATAACTTTGTAGTGTCCTCCTAGAGACCCAGAGTGTAAGAAGTGTGTCCCAAAATGTTCAATAAGTCTTCGGTAGACGCTGTACTCGTAGATGACTGGAAGGTTGAACAGTTCCTTCCAGAAAGGCTCCGCAAGAGTGAGAAAGTCTGGGCGGTTGTTAATAAACTGAGCAACTTCCACACTGTTCTCAACAACCATCAGCTGCTTACTCTGGGGGAAGGAAAAGCCATCAGTCATACTCCATGTGACTATCAGAGTGGCTCCTAATAGCCAGATGGCACACACATTCTATTGGCAACTAACCAACAGCTTTAWAGAGCTGTTAGATATGTCTCAGCAACACAGTAAATGCAAAAAGAACACCCTGAAGTTCTGAAATATGGYAGGACCTTTATTTATAATTGCTGCAACATCTTTCTTTTCCTCCTGTGTACTTGAAAACTAGCATAAGAACAAGTGAGATCTCACTGTTCAAAGATAATGAATGGTGGCTTACAGAAGGCTTTCAGAAGCCTGGCAGAAGAAGGTTCATAAGCTTTGTCTGAAAGCAAACCACAGGCRGTACAGTTGTTCTTTGCATCCTGTTTTGACTAGGTAAGGCTTTTGTTGTAAGGGGCTCTAGCCATTTCAAGGATGCTGCTTAATTATAAAATCCAATATGCCTGTACCATACTGTTCACGTTAGACTCTCAAAGTTGCTTTTGAACTTGGTTATGCTGAGTCTCAAAATATGTCACTGTTAGTGTCTGCTTGGGGGCCCTAAAATACATACATTTGTTACATGATTTTATTTTCTCTAAGAAAGAGGTTGTACTTCATMACTGAAAATTACTCTCAAATTATTTATCTAATGCTTCTTTTAAAATAAGTTAAAGGCATAAGCACTGCGTCCTTCTGGCTGTTAAAGACATCAGATTTCTCTCTTAATGGAATTCTACTAATGGAAAATGCATTATAAAATAAGTTAATTTTAACCACAGAAGTATTTCAATCTTTTSGCTCCACTATACTGACCAAGATGTAGCAGAAAAAAAGGGGACAATAAACCACTTGAAAAAAACAAAAAGATAAATCAATTATGAGAAGAAGCCAATGATTTCTTCCCTAAATAAGGAGAAAAACAGATAGTAAATAAATAAATAAATTACTACTAAATAGGTGATAGGGAGGAAGTAGAAATAGCAGCCAGCTCCTCTGGRTTAATAAACAAACTAGTGATCTCTTTTTAAAGGTTTTATGGGATATTTACTGTCATGCACCTTGTGACAAAAATGTTTTTTTAAAACAAGCATTTTCTTCTCACTACAAAAACACATGCATAAAATAATGAAAATATTTATGCAAAGAACWAACCTACAGTGACAAGTTATACGTACCTTTTGCAGATTTTTATTCTCTGTCTGCTTGTATTTGTTTGAATTTTCATACTTCTCTACGTGTTTCATGTAAGACCAGGTGCTGTTGAAAAACTCATAACTAAAATCATTTTGAACTTTAACCTAGAAGGTGAAAGATAGACATCTGTATGAAGAACTTCATGTAGGTTTTAAAAACTACAGAGTAGAGCAAGGCCTTTCTGATGCAAAATAAGCTGATGTGTTTTTCAGGCTGAATCCATTTTAGATTTCATAAAAAGTACTGCACACCATTGGAAAAGCATGGAAATGCATTCATATRTATATATATATAATCTCAAGTATTTACGCAATGCAGTAAATGCAGTATGGATTGTTTGGCATGCTTCTGCTAAATGTGAGGCAAACCAAATCACTGAGACTGACTTCAAACAAAACATTTCTGGAAGATCTAAACAAAGCATGCCAAAGCCCTGTATTTCACCTCCATRAAGCATTTCTTAGGGTGATTCAGGTCACTGCTTATGCTAAGTAGATTAGCTTTACATTCAGTCTAACTGTGAGAGATTTAGGAATCACATCTAAGAAATTAATCTTTTTCTTTTTCCTTTTATTTTAGCAAGATATACACCAATTTATATTTCAAAATAATAAGCAACTGCAGAGASGATACAGGTGTCAGTGGGCTGTGTTTAGGGAAGCGTACCTGCCAAAGGCCCCTGCAAGATTTGCATCATTCTCCCAGTTTTAATCCTGACTGTAAAAYAAAAAGCTATTCTTAATGGAAACATACCTGAAAATTATAAGCCAGAACACTTTCACTCAGCCTGTAGTATTCTCTCCTATCACCACTGAAGACCTTTCTGCATTGCCCTCCAAAGCTTTTTGTATGAATGACTCTTCCCTTAGTCTCACCAGTAATAGTATCAAAGCTACAAGAAGAAAAAATATGTCATTAAAACAGAGACAAAAATTACAGAGCCATTATAACTGAGTGCTGTATCTGCAAGTCATGATCACAGGCTGATTTAACCACAGGGTTATCACCTGACAGACTTTTATACATGCAGAACTGCAGTATGCACAGCATGTTACAGAATTGAAGGGAAATGTTGGTCTAGATTTGTCAGCAAAAATTAACATGTCATTATCTCTATAGATTAAGACATTTATACCTATCTCAACTGATTTTAAATTTTATTTTTCAAACAATTACTGCAACACAGGAACAACAGGGCATCTATTCCAGAAGGGGGCTGGAGAGGGGGAGGGTTATTATATCTGAGGTGTAGCATAACAAGTAATAAATCAACACCAAAGAAACTTAAAACAATTATTTTGACAAGTTGCAGTTCAGATGTAGAAATAGAAATCCATTTAAATCTAGAGTGCTTAATTCAACAGTAATGAACAAAAATAAAAAACATTGCTGGCTCATTTTTTCCATGCTGAAGATCATGTGTCACTAGTTGAAATTTGATTTAATATCTTAGTAGCTGTCTTTCAATGGCAGGAATGAAACACTAAAATCTTTATTCAGTGTTTCAGGTCAAAGGACCTGTACATTCTGCACTGAACTGGTGGCATGGYGGAAGCAGGTGTACTGAACACTTTTACATATAGGATGTTTTACCATAAGCCCAGAAAATCTACCTGTATACCCAGAGCTTGCAAATACATAAAAATGTAAGTGCATTTGGAACCAGTACTACTGAGCCTGGCACAGAACATTACCCTGTTCCTGTAAGTTCTGAATTCAGAGGTGTTTTGTCAATATCACATACAGTTTTCCTCTCTTCACATCGATCTTCATCTGCACCATCATCCTCACAGTCCTGATCRCCATTGCACACTAGGGATCTGCTAATGCACTGACCTAAATCAGGACAAGCATGCATGGAAAAAAGAAGTGTTTGTTAGTTTAAAAACWGATCACCTAAAATCAAAGCAGAAGTCCTATTAATCTACCACWTTAATTAGCATATTCACTCCCATGATGAACACACTGTGCCCATGAGGGCTTACGGAGCATTAAATGTAGACATAAAGAAATAGTGAATAGCACACTTGAGAGAGCCATAGCCATTCAAGGCTTATGATATATCAGTGAAACTGTTGACTTCTAGATCTGCTTCCTAAGCTCTCACCCTTTGACCCAAATCCCTTTGGTGATTAACTGTGATTGTCTCCCTAGTAGCACCAAAACATGTTTATCATGGTCCTCTCTGATAAATATCTACCTATGAGATAATGTGCTCCTCTGTGAAGGTAATGGGAGATGCTTGGATACATTTTATGGAGCATTAGTTTTCATGATCCAGGTAATTTTATATTTGGAAATAGCCTAGAACAGCTGCAAGACATCAATGTAAGCTTGCATTCCTTAACTACCTCTTTATAATGAAAAAAAGTGTTCTCTGGGGCAAACAAGTAAGGCAGAATGAGTTAGAGAGAGTACCAGGGCTACAGCATATTATCTTCAATGCTCTGCAAYACTCCAGATTRAAGTAAAAGCATGCATAGTTGAGGYTGCAAACAAAGGAAACATTCACCTAAGTCAAATTCACCTGTAGATAAAGAACACTGCAAATATATTACCCCATTTACTGAATTTGAAAGATAGCAAGGTTATTTTCTTAACTTCATGAGTAGAAAATATTAAAAATTATCTTGGATGGTACCTGAGAAACACCTGAAGCGATCACCACAGCCATCTTCTGTTGGGCATCCCCTTGTGGGAGTGCATTGTCTTGTTTCAAAGGTATGCCCAGAGCAGGAGTTTCCCCCATACTGGCCATAAACTGCCACTGTCCGTCTCCTAATCTGAATGCAAATCAAAGGATATCATAGAAAATACAAATGCAAAGCCAGAATAGTTTGCTACTATGAAGACACTGCTACTACTCTAGACATTCACTATTTTTTCTGAGAACATCCACATCTGATATTACCACCAAACTCTTAAGTTAATAGAAAGACAACACTTTTGTCTCTAAYGTCTTTAGGCTGGTGCATGGTTTAGTCAAAAATCAAACACGTAACTGAAGTCAAGAGAAAGCTGCTAAGAAATGTAGGTGGATTTAAAAAAAATTTTTAGTAGGACTAACCATGCCTGATATTAATTTGTTAATGTTTTTCAAGGTAAACAATGTCATTAAGGAAGATGATAAAATCTTACACCCATTTGTCTAGTTTTTGTTTCTAAAAAAAGTAGTGTCTCATTGCCCATCTTTAATTTTGACTAATCCCTCCTTAATTGGTGCAACATCAAAGTAAATCAGAAGGAAAATCAAACGCAAGTGTCTTGCATATCTACAGAGTTGCAGTGGAAAAATCATCAACTTATTTTCATCGAAGGTAACACTTCGCAAACAAGTTTTCTTCCCTTGGCACTATGCCATTAATGAAAAATCGGTGGAATTGGTACACCATGAGTGGAAGAATATCTGTGTTTACCAGACAGCTCAGCTGAGCTTTTTGAAACTATCACCAAAATAAAAAGAGCACAAATTATTTTACAAYATGAACATCATAGCTTTGAAAGGAAACATATTGGGACAGACTGGAGGATTTAGGCTCTTCAGCCTTCTTGTTCTGCTCAGGATTTTGTCTGAGAATCTGATTTGGGGGTTTAATGTTAGAGTGGCTTCTTAATTWCTGGGGGGGAAAGTATATGCTAATGAGGTTCTGAATACAGGAAAAATACGTCCATCTGTACCTGTTTTTGAGTACAGCCATTGCACTCGGACCAAGGGCCAAAAGAATTCCAGTGGCAATGGACTGGAGAAGGGCTGTTCCGGTATTGGTTTTTGCATTAAAAAACAAACAAACAAAAACCAAACAAAACACAACAAAAGAAAAACCAAACAACAACACCCCCCCCTCCCCCCCAAAAAAACCCAACCAACCAACCAAATAACAAACCAACAATAAAAGAAAAGACAGAGGAAAATCATCAGGGATTTCCATCCATAAGCAYGAGTGCAAAACTTTCCTAAATTGCGAAGCAAACCTTCAATAATAATTAGGGGTATGTATGAAACCACTTGGATTTGCTTTTCACGTGTAAGACTTAAATCAGTCCCAGCCTGGCCTTTCTGGCCATTRGAAAGAAGAAATTAGACACATTCACCCAGCCTAAAGATCAGCAACAAAACAAACTGCCAGTTTCCATGGGAGGTTTTGGGGGTGCAACTTGTCCCTGGGACWGGGGCTGACTTGGGGTAAGCTGTGCTGTGTTCCACAGGCATGAGTTGCTGCRCCTCACACCACCACTGTGCACCCTCTTCCCCAAGGATGGCTGACTCCTCTGGGCAGAAGTTAAAGGACATGATAATGCCTCACTGTTGTTGTCACTGGTGTCATTGCCAGAGCTGACACCAAACAGTGTGTATTTCTCCCAGGAAATATACCTGATGACCCCTTGAAACCCTGCCTCACATCACGCACCACAATTATATATGCTTAACTTTCAGCATGTATTTTATTAAACAAATATTCACCTGGAAAAAATAGGAAAGAAGCCTGAAACTTCCAGCAACAGAAAAATCCTCAGCACCTGAAAAAAACCAAGGAAGTGAAAGCAAATTTGCTTTGCTTTTCTACTTTTCCCTTCCTTTTTTAGGGAAAAACATGCAGTTGTTCAAGGTTTCTGCAATCTATACACTAGTCAGCCTTAGAAATAAAAGGAAAATGTCACATAGACTTTTCATCTTTGTTGTGCAAGCTTGATTTTAAATTTTCTTCTTTCTTGCAATGCTGTCCAATTACTTTTTCAGCTAACTATTTCTCCATATAAATTAATATTTCATTGCACTTTTCATATTCACTTCATCAGTACAAATTAAGTAAGCAATTTTCTTACCTTCATGTTAGATAAAATACTCAGATACACAGCAATTACCAAGGAAAATGCACTTCTAGCATTTTCAGTTTGGAAGCCAAAGGAGTCAGTCAGTCTGTCTGTTGCTGTTCATCTCCTCATTCTGCCTTGCTACCCTGCTTTTCTTTCCCTAAAAGGGTTGAATATTGCCAAGGAATTTTAACCTTAACCCATCTAGTTCTCTCCAGGGACACAGCCTGCTTTGGGAGCTGCTCAGTATTTTTAAGACATATAAATCAAGGCTTGGATATATTAACAGGGGCTGGCAGAAAATTATGAGCACTTACTGAAAGAAGAATCATCTTTTCTTTATCTTGTCATAGTTTCTTTCCTCTGAACAAGACCTTTGAGAGATCCCAGGCCACATGCACTACCCCACCGCTGAATTCATGGCTGCAGCAGGAAGAACTACTCTAGGATAAACCTGATGTTGCTAAGGTTTCATTTTAAGCACAAAYATTCATTCTCCACTTCCAAAGCCATGCTGATTTTTGTGTATCAATTTCACAGTGAAAATCAGCTTATGGATCTGAATGCAAATTTTGGTCAATGCTAGCCTGGTTCTGCATGCTTTTTGTGGAGATATGAGACTCATAAAGAAATAAGAACACTTAATTTTCCCTTTCCTTATCCTGCCATGTCCTCTTATTTTTAGTTTTSATTTTTTTTCCCCACTTTTCAGAGCTGATCCACTGCATGGATCAGTAATGGCATRAAAATGCCAAGGAAAATGCTGGGGAAATTTACCTTAATTTATCCTAGTRGACCCCAGATAAAGCCCTCACAGAAAAGTAGCACCCCTGTGTGAAGATGCCTTATGTACTAGATCTCAGCTATTACACCAATTTTGAACTGCTTACAGAGTCCTCAGAAAACTAAATGCTTCATGTCATAGCACCACAGTATGGTGAGTTCTAAGCCCTGCACTCTGTTGGCATGCTCTGCTTTCCTTAAGAAGATGCCTAGATCTTGGATCACACTATGTCCATGYTTCAGAGCCAATTTTGATGAGCCAGAACCTGTCTTTGGGACTTTTCAGGTTTAGCAACTATGAATCTTTTTTATAATGTAATTCACAGTCTTTCMACAGTTCTGCACGTATTTTATTGCTTTGCATCAAAATCCTCATGCTCTCATTTAGTTTATGACCAATTTGTGCAACACTAACAGTGATCATTTGCCTACGAATGAAATTATTAAAACTGAGTTAAGACCTTTAATAGCTGGCCCAAAATACAGGAACTGCAAAAAATATTTTATCCATCCAGACATATGTCTTACTCTTTCAATCAGCTGTTATTAAAACAGGCTTAGATACAATTTCACTTTTTGTAAGTATATCATTAGCTATAATGACCCTCAAGACCAAGATGTACTGTAATTTGCTCCCAAACAAAACATGCAAGTAAATATAAAAAAGGACAAGTAGAGCTAGCAAAGAAAGTGTGTGTGTTGGCAGGGATCTGGTCTCAATTAATAGGTAGTCAAATCATTACTAGTACTGCTGTCATATTCAAATGAGTTTATATTGATAGACTGTCTTCCTACAAAAAGTATTTCAGCAAGACAAAAATGTTACTCTGGCAGATGGTGTATAATAGTCCTTTTAGTACACACTTTCAGGTACTTCAACCTAACGATTTTATCTTCTTTCCTTTGAAAACAGGACCCTGATTTTTCCTGATCCTGTCTTCCGAGTAACAAAAGCAAAGAAACTGAACCAATATGGTGCRAACCAGAGGGAGGACAGAGCTGGATTTTTGCTCTTCCTAGGACTGCAAAAATGGCACTTCATTGCTTTGCAGTGGATGGGTGTTTGGTCTCTCCTCTAGAGCAGCAGGACTGGGAATGGCTGATTCTTATTTCATTTCACAGGGTACTTACAGCAGCTTTTTTCCACTTGGCATTTAAGCTCTGAACCATTCATATAGTTTCCTACATTTTTGTGTGTGTTATTGACAYTTAAGGCAATATGCAGTAGCATAAACATCTACTTACACTTGAATTTTGTGACTGTGCAACAACTAGTAGAATCTCAGGTTGACTGACATGTGATTCTACAATAAGATCAATTATAATAAAAGGCTTGACTGGGGAGCTCCCCAATGACTTCCCCTGATGGCAGAGTAGCAAAGGTCAGCGTGGTCACTTACAGAGAAGTGGAAGCTGATTTTTCCCTTACTGTTTGTGAAAATGGCAACAATCTAGTAACCATTTTACTGTCTCATCAGCAACTTTTATTCTTGCTAAACACTTCTACTGTGTTATTCATAAATAAACCTTCAGAATTAATAAAATAAATATATTCTTTAGAATCAAAACCGATCTTTTAGGGGATTAATACTGGTGTTGTTTGAGAGACACAAAGGGTTAGCCATAAGCCTGGGTACTTTTTGTCTTGCGTCAAATGATAGTCCTAGCACACAGGAGTGATTAATGCAATGCTTCATTTGCTGGGTTAATGATATCCTGCCTGGTCTAGAGACAGTCTGAAATGGTATTGTCTGTATTCTACTTCACACTAAGGTCAGCCAGAATATAATTATATCAATGATATTTCCCTGTAGACTTCTGGCCTTTTATAGGATTGATGCTAAGGTTACTCAATAGTTTACCAAGCTTTAAATAGTCTCGTGTCTTCATTGTCCAAGTTCATTATGTATTACAGCCCTAAAGACAGTCTGTGCTCTGTGACTACTGCAAATGCCAAGGTTCCAATGACAACTGAGTGGAGAAAGAACATCCTGTTATTATGGTTTTGAATTGTGAAATTGACTTGGGAGAGTTTTTGTATTTGTTTCTGTATGCTAAGGCAATCTCACTTTCTTTTTTTAAAGCTTTTTAATTGCCTATTTTGCTTTTAATGTATTTGCCGTGTTTCAGGGATTAATGACAATGCCTTGGGATGTCTCTCCATGAAATATGTCAAATAGCATTACTGCTGTGCTAACTTTAATGCAAATTATTCTCTCTCAGGGGACCTTGTAGAAGGATATTGCCTTAGATACTGGAATTGGTATGCTGCAGAAACTACACCAAACAAATAAGGGCTGTGAGGGTTCTGGTTTGAAAGATCTGGGTTAGAACAAAGAGCCCAAGTTATTAGGTTTCAAAACTCAGAAAGCTTCAGTGGTATAGTGGCAATACATGAGACTTGTCCAGAGCACAGACATTTCAGGCTATGTATACACAAAGGTCATGCCTGGGCAAACAAACAATTACCATTCTTTAAGTTATGTTCTGATCCTAAAACAAAAGACATGGTGAATAAACTCTGCAGCTGAAATCTGCCCAAGATTAAGTTACTGTTCTGTTTTTTCCACATCCTTGCCTGCTTTTATTCCCAATCACCACCATTTGCTTGCTTCTTCTGCATGTCTGGTGCTGGCTTTGTCACACTTCAGTCCTCTCTGAGCCAGTTTAATTTATCATAAAAGCAGAAAATAAATCCAGGGGAAAAAAATCTGGGTGGGTTTGAGCTGTTTTTATGAGTTAGGTCTTCTCCCAGAAAGGTCTGGTGAGCAACAGACCCATAGAGAGGGTAAAAACATACACAGTCACAGAAAAGAGAGATGGGGCAAGAGGTGGAAAGTAGGAAAATAAAGAGAGCAAGAGGAGAACTTTCTGTTTGCAGATGCAGCTAGCCACTGCATCTGCTCAAGAGCCAGTGAACCACCCCCTTTCCCAAACTCTTCTGGTTTCTGTTCATCCTAGACTAGCAGATAGTGCTCACTGCTTCAAAGGGCTCCCCTGGACAGGACTGTGGCATCCAAATGYACCATATTATCTTAGCAATCAGTTGCCTAGGCAGATCTGATTTAGCTGTTCATTGAAGGTGAATACTTATCTTTCATTGCTACTGCTACTGATACTTGTCTCCTGAGACATTCTACCTTCAGGCTGACAAAAACTGCTCAGATTCAGACCATCTGTCTGGGGAGAAACAGCAAACAAAGTATAGCTAATAAACATGAGAGGGATTTTCAATGGTCTTCATCACCAAGGGTTGGGAGAAAGCTTGGATCCACTCTGAGTCCTTCTCAGCCTGAAAATCTTGTCCACAGAGCTCACAGGGATCAACAGCTTCTGCACAAGCTCTTCTGAGAGCTCACCTGCCAGCTGTGTGCAGAAGCAGTGGTGCTGTGTCTACAGCAGAGCTATATGCTCTTGTGTGTCCAACAACAGCACACCTATATAAAAAAGGTGAATTTATTGAACCAGAGGGCTGGTATCATGATTTTAGTACTTTAAATATGCTAACACAGAAAGAGTCACATGAAACAGACTAGAGAGAAAGTATTATTCCATTTGTGCTAACAGTGACACAGAACCACACACAGCATTTAAAGGTATGTATTAGAGGTTAAACTACAGGGAGGACTGCAGACTCTGTTCTAAGCAATTACTCCTCGGGCCCAAAGAAAGCCAATTTTTCAAAATAATCCAATTATTTCAATTTTTTTWATTTTTTCTTGTATTTTTCTACATTGTTTACCCTAGGTTTAATTCCTACAGTTTAATAACTTCATGAGGTGCTTTATATGACTGTCTTTGAGAGCAGTATCTCACATTGATAATCCAGATCTCCTCTGGCCTGAGGTCTTTGTGCTTTTTAAAAGATCATCTCTTTCTGATTTCTCTGTAGAGTGAATAGAATGTCAAATAACARCCATTAGCAACCTTGCCCATGCTTTTATATTTCTGGTTCTTTCTGAATCAGTGAATATATTCTAGACTTACTATTGTAACTAGCTGAAAACCTAAAATCCCTCAAGCACCAAACCTTGAACAAAATCTTTCATCAAAGTCCATTAGTCTCCCTCTGAAAATTTCCAAGTATCCTGAAATTAAAACCTTAAAAATGCTTTCCAATCAGCAGAACAAAGTCTCCTTTCCTATAAAGGAGAGTTGGGGAACAAAAGGAAGGCAGGACTTCAAAGAAACAGATCTTGTTAGGATATCTTTTTGAACTACAGCATTTTTAGGACCAGCTGAAATTCATTTTCTCAGCTTACTTGAGAAGTCAGTAATTAACCCTAACTGCTACTGTGAAATTTCCTGGAATAAGCTTTTGTGGACATCTTCTACCTGGAAASAAAGTTCAACAGATAAAGTAAGGTTTTGCAAACTTTCATAGAGGCAACAGAGATGCAGCACTTTGTGTAGAAACAGAAGCGACACAGCCTTGACTCCGGCTCTCCCTCATTCTGGACTGGCTGTGCATACAACCACCATCAGACTGTAACAATTGAAAACATGTACCAGTAATAAGAAAGGGATAATGCAGTTGCAGAGATTCACCAGAGCCCAGAAAAGTTTAGATGTGCTCAACATTTGCTATTTTTTGGACAAGCTTACAAGTGTAGTGAGTTATTCTGGTTTCTCTCTGTACTTGCAGTGCAGTTAAAAGGAGCAGGACTGAAGCACAGGGTCACTGTGACCATATTAACGATGTACTTTTTTYATTTCCAGATATAAAATTCTCAGAAAATTTCTTCCTATCCAGCCATTCAATTACTTTTATGTAACAGTTTTGATTAGCTGGAGTTACATAAAATAGGAAATGCTTTATCTCAGAGTGGAGAACATGTCACTAAACATCTCTCAAAGAAACTTCATTTCTGGAGATTAGACTTGTCCCCACTTAGCCTGAGAAGACATCCCATTCTGTGCTTATTTGGCTGAAAGACCATCATGAAAGTAATTAAAAGTATGGTGTTTTTAATATAGGTGGAGGCTCTTTAGAACTTTTAATAGCCATAAAAAAGTATTGGAACAGCAACTTCCAAACTTTTCAGAACTAGCAAATAACTTTGAGATTTTTATAAATTATTTTTAAAAAGAGATAAATATTGATAACTCCAATGACAGAATATAAAATATAAGGTTTGTGATAGCAAAAGACAAGGAAGCTTCCTGATTCATCCTTTGTAGGGCCTCATGGCAAGAGAGGTACACAATTCTGCTCATTTATTGGTGAATTGATATTTGGTCTTCTGAGACAGTAATGAAAGCAGGTGCTCTGTTTGTTGCTGGGGTAGAGTTAATATTTTCACAGTGGCTAGTACAGGGCTGTTTTGGATTTGTGCTGAGTACAGGGCTGACAATACAAAGACGTTTTTATTATTACTGAGCAGGGATTGCATACAGCCAAGGCCCTTTCTGCTTTTCCTATTGTCATGCTGGCAAGGTATGTGGGAGGTTGGGAACAGGCACAGCTGGAACAGCTGACCCAAGGGATATTCCAGACCATATCACATCATGCTCAGTACATAAGGAAGAGAGAAGAGGGTGGTACTGGGGGACATTTGGAATGATGATGTTTGTCTTCACAAGACATAGTCATTCTGTGTGATGGGGCTCTACTCTCCTGGAGATGGCTGAACACCTGCCTGATCATGAGTAGCTGTGAAAGAATTACTTATTTAGCTTTGCTTGTTTGCGCAGCGTTTCCCCTGTTAAACCCTCTTTATCTCAGCCCACGAGATTGCAGGCTTTTACCCTTCCAATTCTCTCTTCAATCCCACTGCTGTAGGGTGAGCAAGCAGCTGCAYGGGGCTGAGTTGCCAGCTGGGCTTTAAGCTGGGACACCAGGACAGGGAAATACTTCCATGTAAAAGCATGCATGATGCATGAGAAAGGTACCCTGAGAAAGGTCAGTGGTCAGTTTTGCACTGAGGTCAATTACAAACTTGTGAAATGGTTGAGACATGGAGCAGAAAAAGTGAATTACTGATGTTGTTACTGCGAGAACTACCATATTTATTCTGTTGTTAAAATATAATAAGTAGGCTTAGACTTGTCACAGTTTTGTGACTTTTACACAGTGCAACATTCTCTCAGACGTTCTTCCCTATTTGAGCAGACACTTTTTTGGCTACATATCTTCCTAACGTATATTCAAGCTCTGCTCAAAACTGTGTAATTAGTTAACAAGGACTAACTACATGGATAACCCAAATCTGAAACTGTACATATTGGCATATTCTCCACCATCTGCCAAAGAAGTTGAGTTTGCCCTGCATCATCTGGAAGACTGTACATGTSTTTGTCTCATCTAGGTCTTGTGCCCACAGGACTGAAAGTTCCATTTTGTGATCAAAACCAAAAAAGTTAAAAAAGCTCCATTTCTTTTCTGTGTCCTCTTTACACACACTAATAAGGTTAGGCACTATTTGTCTTCTATTTTTGGTAAAGTGAATTACTGTAACAAGGAAATTGTACATGGGTGTTAGGGGAAYTCCCTGATGGAGCCAGTACGCCTCAGTTCCAGTAAATGCAAAGCTGAAAATGCCTGATATAGGGAAAACATTCCAGAATAAACAGAAAATAGTATTTGCAACTGCAAAGTTGAGCTGACCTTTGTTAGCAATTCATTTGTACTTAAGGAAGGTTCTCAGCCAGTGAAAATAATAAAATGCAACAGTGATTTTGAAAAAGGAAAGTGAATTTAGGAATAAGCCCTTATCTTCAGTAAACATAAAACTTAAATTTGTCTGCTCCACTGCAAAGCCTTTTTTTTTACAGTTTGTGTCTCACATCCAAAAATGAAAAGCAACTCCCACAAATTCATACAAGGTAAAAAATGTTAAATAAGTGACAGGCTTTTATACTTTAAAGTGAGCTTATTCTTGAGTATTAGATCTAAAGTAAAACTTGAAACTTATAAACAATAAATACWTGCGAGAAATTGATTTTTCCAAAAGACAATCAGATACCTTATATTTTGTGGACAGCTTTACATTTACTCACATAGGTGGATACTTCTAATTGCAATATACATGGAAAATTTGAAAATTTACCCTGTATATGCTGTAGCAGTTCTTTTAACACTTTCAGGTGCCAAACCTGGATGAGTCCTGTAAAACTGAATTAAATATTTACCTTGGGAGACAGAAAGCAGTGTAAAAAGGCATGTTTCTCTATTTCTCCAGCATTTCCAGGAAGAGAATATCAAATCATGTTCTAAGGAATGGGTGGTGAGAAGTAAAATCATTCACATTTAGTAAAATCAGACTATTATGAAAGATAGTCATTCACATATGCACTTATAACATAGCTGAGAAACACAAGGAGGGAATGTAATACCAAAGACATACCTAGCCCAGCATTTAATTCCATGTAAAAAGTGAGAAAACTGAGAGACTAAAAGAGCCAAAGACTTTTACTCTCAACACTTCTGCAGGAAAGATAAGTTTTTTTCCCAACCAGTCGAGACTGTATTTTTTCCAAAGATTATGCCCATGTGTCATTCATACAGAACATTTGGAAATATAAAAGAATTGACATTGTAAGATATGTTTAGACATTCGGCTTCCAAGTTAGCAAATTTCAACCATAATGCCTGAGCTTAGGTATAAGCTGTGTTTAGCTATAAGTGAGACAAGTTTTGATATTTTTTTACTACAAAAGAAAGGAAAGAAAACATTTTTAGAACAGATAAGTGCATACCATCTGTGTATGTGTCTGCACAAAAAGACACACACAAGTATCACAGATTATTCTGAGTTGGAAAGGACCCACAATGATGATCGAGCCCAGCTCTCATCCCATACAGAGATCAAAACCACAACCTTGGCGTTATTAGCACAATGCTCTGACCTACTGAGCTAATCTCAGGATCATGACTAGGTAAGATTTGCTTTTCAGTTATATAGTTATTATTCATTTTTAATAATAAATCTTTTGGGTTTAATAGAATAACTCCAAAAATGCAATTCAGAGACTTACATAACACGGGGAAAGGATGGATGTTTAAAATGAAGGTCTGTCAGTGGGCATGTAAGAAAGGGGACATAGCACTTATTTGGCCAGCCACCACAAGAAAAAAGCTACCACTACGAGAAAAGTAGACAAAATTTGAAAGTAGAATTAATGAAGATCTGACCTTTTTTTTCCAAGTATAAAATTGGTCAAATGCATTTTTCTGAGAAAATGACAGCCTTAGAGATTAGAGATACAGTTATGTCTCTATAGTTAGAGGCCTTTTATGAAATCACAGCATGACAGAAGTACAGCTGGAAGAAACCTCAGAAGGTCATCCAGCTTATTTGCCTTGCCACTAAAAGATCCACCAAATCGATGCCATTTCAGACAACCATTTGACCAGCCTTTTCTCAAAAATTCCAGAACCATCTGAAGGAAAATTAAGTCCAGTACTTTGCAGTCTGTACTGGTACAAACATTTTCCTCACAACTCACTAAAATATTTTCTGCTGCAATGTAGGAAGCATGTGGTTAGAAGCTAGGCATTTCCACCTGGAATGTGATTCAGACTACAATACCAGATGGTGGTAGCTGAAATGCTTTTTGTACCTCCTCAATGAAAATTTTGCTCCAGGCTTGTGTGTGCATACATTTTTGCATGAATAATGCAACAAAGTTTTAAGACAACAGTGTCAAACAAGACAAGAAAGCTTGTTTCTAATCAAAATAATACCAACACGAACATTTTCTTGTTATAGAACTGAGAAGTAAATGGCTGTCACCTTTTAAAGGAACTTGTGGCTTTCTCCCATGCACCCTGTTTGGTGCTCAGCCTGAACTGCCATCCAACCACCTCTGCAAACAGTGAAACCTCCTCTGAGAATTTGGTGCAACAAAGCCCCACAACCTTGTAATGTATCTAAGCATAAGATTAAACAGAAAGCAAAAAATAATCAAAACTAAACAAAAACATAACCAAAACAAACAAACAAAAAATAGGGTCAATTTAAAATTCTGGATTTTCTGAATTCTGTTGCACTGTGTAGCAACCATGTCCCAGGTTTGTTCCTACCTCTGCTGAGAAGAGATATGCTCTCCCTGTTCCCCTAGACAGATGGAACAGGAAAGATTCTAGTGTGGTTTCTAGTGGGGAAGAAACCAGGATCCTCCCTGCAACGACTCTAAGATAAAGGTTAAAGGCAGCTGAGGAAGTGGGCGGGGAGCTCTTCCTGCTGTGTTTGTGATGGTAGTCATGCTTTTGCCATCATCTACAAGTATTAATGCTACTCCCAAGGTGGTCTGAATGCTATTACCGAGTCTCTCTCTCTCTGAGGCTGAGGAGTGGCAATAGAATAACAGAATGGTTGGGTTGGAATGGACCTTAAAGATCATCTTGTTCCACCCCCCTGCCACGGGCAGGGACATGTTCTACTAGATCAGCCCCATCCAGCCTAGTATTGAACACTTACATGGATGGGCACACACAGCTTCTCTGGGCAAGATACCTGTCCCAGCGTATCTCTGTTCTGACAGTAAATAATTTCTTACTAATACCTAATCTTAACCTGCCTTTCTTCAGCTTAAGGCTATCTCCCCTTGTCCTACCACTACATGCCCTTGTAAAAAGTCTCCCTTCATCCTACTTGTAAGTACTCTTTAGGTACTGCCATAGAATTGTAATTAAAAAATAATGAGTTGTTAAAAATTTTTATCACTTCCACTGTATTTTAACAAGCAATTTCAGAAGTTAATGTCAGCTGTTTAATTTTCTTGTATTCATTTTCATCTTAAATAAACAGAAAGACTTTTCTATTACGCTTATTAGTTTCTTAGCAGGATACAACAGACTTATTCATAAGCATTGTTGTTTGCTAAAATTTTCTGTTATTGTCATAAAGATGTAAGAACTGTACAGATAATATTCATTAATATTTCAATTTATTAACCTAATATACTGTTGCTGTTTCAGAGTTTTTTAGTAGTAAGGTTTTACTTGAGCTCTACTGTCATCTTGTGGTGACCAATGCTTCTGGTTCAAACTCACATACAAAAGTKTTCAGCTGAAGAATCTGGATATTACACAGATGAAGTTATGCTGCTTCTGCCTGCTAGGTAACAAATAATTAGTGTCTTACCCACTAATTCCAACYGAGATATTTACCTCTGCAAATCAGAATGATAACCAGACACAAAGGCAATCAAACCAACTCTCATGAGAATGTTGCCCTTGAATTCCTTAGTTTTCCTGTAGCATTCCTGAGATGCTGTTGCCTATATTAAATTGTTTGATATTCAGGAGGATACCAAAAGGCATGCCTTTGATCTACGAGACTGCACTAAGAAATAAAGACTTCAGTTTGTCTGCACCACAGAAGATAATTGAAGATAATATTTAGTGCTGACTAGCTTCAAACATCTATATGTGAAGGTTGCATTGTCACTATTCCCATCCCTTTAACTCGTCCTTGCTTGAGCAAAGGGTGCTACACATGCACAAACGAGTGATACCATATGATGACATTAGACAGAACTTGCTTGGATATCAGCTGCTCATTTGTTGCACACTAGTCCTTTCAGCAGTTCAAGTTCAGTAAAACCAGTTTAAGTCCTCTGTTTTGTGTCAAACCACAGAGTGTGTTTGGCTGTACTGCACACCAGTGGTGGAGTGATGTAGTAGCATGACATCAAACTTGAGCAAAACAAATGCCACTGAGGTTATTTGTGGCTCACACACCCMTTCCTCTCTACTGCCTCTCTCAGTCCTGGTTCTGGTCTCCCTGTCCTTGAACCAGACTTAACTCTAAGGCTTATTTCTAAAGGTATATCTGTTTTTTTACTTCAGTGTTTTAACTCCAACCAGATCAGCCGGGCTGTGGAACATGGTGCAGAACATGGTATTTAATAAACCCTAGCCTAGAAGATTAATAGGATCACTGTTTGCTGGTATAAAAAAGGATTTTTTCCATCAACAAACCTGTCTGGACCAAAATTGTTGTACGGAAGCTGTGACATGATATCAGCTGCAGTGACAGACTCCTGTTTCCTACATCAAAAAGGCAGTTCTGAAATCCAGACATGTCACTTTCTAAATTTTGGATTACTTCCTATGCAACAAAGAAGCAGCATGAATTAGTCAGTGCTGAATTTAGACTGGTGCCACTCAGCAGCTGCCAGTACATGAGCCTGTGGGTTCTGAGCAATGGGCAATGAACTCTGCTCTCCCCTGTGAACTTCACACAGGCTAAGACCTTCTGGAATGGTACTGGGTCAGCCACAGCACTGCCCATTCTCTACCCTAAAARTATTCCTGAATACTAAAGAGAAATGCATGACAATAGCAACAGTCTTTCTTTCTGAACAGGTTTGAAGACATGTAAATGAAGAAGATTATTTTTATCCCACAAAGGACAGGAATAATTCCTGCATATTCTTGCAGGCAGCCAAACCAACAGACTTCCTTTGGAGACTGTTGCCATGGCACCTGTCCAATGTCCATGCCATCTTCCAGATTTCTGAGATTTAGTGAGAAAGAAAGAGCAAAGGACGCACTAGATAAAAGGCACACAGCAAGGCTGCTRGGAGAAATATGTCTTCAGTTCAGCCTGTAGGATGTATTCATACTATTTGAGTTAAGTGGTTTGTTTTGTTGGTTTTTTTTTTCTGAATGGTATTTCATCCACAGAACACAGTGATTTCTTTTCCGATTTCTGGTAAGGAAGACAGAATTGCTATAAAATATCTTAATTGAGTCAAGTCAAGGTAAAATTAATTTTACCTGAATTCAGCTACCTACGTGCCCAGCCCAATGGGCCTGCCTAGCTCCCACTTAGAATTCATGAAAGAAGGGGTCCTCCCAAGGATCATTTCTTCATCCTACTTCAGGCACCTGATTTACCATTTGGAACCAATCTCTCCTTTTTAACTACTGCAGGACCATGGATGGAGTAAATTGTCCTGTCTCTTCGGAAAGGAAAAAGAGCAGGAGGATATTAAGCAGACTTTTGATGCCGTAGAAATTGAAACTAAGGAAGATGGMRTTGAATGTCTATGGGTAAGAATTAAGGGGAAGACCAAYAAGGCTGGCACCCTACTGGGAGTCTGTTATCRTCCACCCAAYCAGGAAGAGGAGGTAGATGACTTATTTTATAAGCARCTAGGTAATGTTCCAAGATCATCAGTCCTTGTTCTTTTGGGTGACTCCAACCTACCAGACATCTGCTGGGAACTTAATACAGCAGTAAAGAGGCAGTCCGGGAAATTCTTAGAATGTATGGAGGACAACTTTTTGTCACAGCTGGTGGGTGAGCCCACCAGGGGAGGGACTATGTTATATCTGCTGTTTGCAAATAGAGATGGGCTGGTGGGAGATGTGGTGGTTGGAGGTCGCTTGGGGCAGAGAGATCATGAAATAATAGAGTTCTCAATATTTGGTGAAGTCAGGAGGAGCACCAGTAAGACTGTTACATTGGACTTCCGGAGGGCAGACCTTGGCCAGTTTAAGAGACTYATTCAGAGYGTCCCTTGGGAAACAGCCCTTAAAAACAAAGGAGTTCAGGAAAGGTGGGCATGCCTCAAAACAGAGATCTTGAGGGCACAGGARCARACTGTCCCTGTGTGCCGAAAGATCAGTCAACAGGGCAAACGTCCAGCCTGGCTGGGCAAGGAGGTTTTGGAGGAACTTAGGAATAAAAAGAGGATGTATCAGTGTTGGAAGGAGGGTCAGGTCTCTAAGGAAGTATTCAAGAAGGCTGCTGGAGCATGCAGGAAAAAATTAGGGAGGCCAAAGCTCAGTTTGAACTTAGAATGGCGACTTCTGTAAAGGATAATAAAAAATGTTTTTACAAATATATTAATGCTAGAAGGAAGGGTAAGACCAGCTGTTGTTCTTTATTGGACAAAGGAGGGAACTTAGTATCTGCAGATGAGGAGAAGGCAGAAGTGCTCAATGCCTACTTTGCCTCAGTTTTTAATGGGAAGATGACTTGCCCTCAAGCCACCTGCCTGCCTGGACTGGTTGATGGTGACAGGGAGCAGAATGGGCCCCMCATTATCCAAGAGGAGGCAGTCACAGAACTACTGAAATGCTTGGATATTCATAAATCTATGGGACCAGATGGGATCCACCCCAGGGTAACAAGAGAGCTGGCAAATGAGCTTGCAAAGCCACTCTCCATCATTTACCAACAGTCCTGGCTCACTGGTGAGGTTCCAGATGACTGGAAGCTGGCCAATGTGATACCCATTCACAAAAAGGGTGCAAAGGAGGATCCTGGTAATTATAGACCAGTCAGCCTGACCTCAGTACCTGGCAAAATAATGGAACTGTTTATATTAAGCGCCATCACACAGAATTTACAGGATGGCCAGGGTATCAGACCCAGCCAGCATGGGTTTAGGAGGGGTAGGTCATATTTAACCAACCTGGTCACCTTTTGTGAGTGGTGCTGCATCCAGCTGGCAGCCAGTCACCAGTGGTGTCCCTCAGGAGTCCGTGCTGGGGCCAGTTCTGTTTAATATTTTTATTGATGACATGGATGAGGGTTTAGAGTCTTTCATTAGCAAATTTGCAGATGACACTAAGCTGGGAGCATTTGTCGATCTGTTAGAGGGACGGAGGGGTTTGCAGAGGGACTTGGAACAGTTGGAAAGATGGGCAGAATCTAATGGGATGAAGTTCAATAAGTCCAAGTGCCGAGTCCTGCACTTTGGCCACAATAACCCCCTGCAACGTTGCAGACTGGGGAAGGTGTGGCTGGACAGAGCTCAGGAGGAAAGGGACCTGGGGGTCCTGGTTGACAGTCGGCTGAACATGAGCCAGCAGTGTGCCCTGGTGGCCAAGAAGGCCAATGGCATCCYGGCTAGCATCAGGAATAGTGTGGCCAGCAGGAGCAGGGAGGTCATTCTTCCCCTGTACTTGGCACTAGTGAGGCCACACCTTGAGTGCTGTGTCCAGTTCTGGGCCCCTCAGTTTAGGAAGGACATTGTGATGCTTGASCGTGTCCAAAGGAGAACAACGAGGCTGGTGAGGGGCTTGGAGCACAAGCCATATGAAGAACGACTGAGGGAGCTGGGGTTGTTCAGCCTGGAGGAAAGGAGACTCAGAGGTGACCTCATCACTCTCTTCAACTTCCTGAAGGGTGGCTGTGGTGAGCTGGGGGTCGGTCTCATTCTCTGGGCAACAACCGACAGAACAAGAGGACACAGTCTCAAGCTGCGCCAAGGGAGATACAGGCTGGAATTAAGGAGGAAGTTTTTCACAGAAAGAGTGGTCAAATACTGGAATCATCTACCCAGGGAGGTGGTGGAGTCACCATCGCTTGATGTGTTTAAAAAAAGACTGGATGTGGCACTTGGTGCCATGATCTAGTTGAGGTGTCGGAGCATGGGTTGGACTCAGTGATCTTAAAGGTCACTTCCAACCTAGAAATTCTGTAGCTTTACGTTCAGTCTAATTGTGAAATGTCTGGAATTCATGTGAAGTAAAATTAATACAGGCAAGGATTTCTGTTATTTCAGAAAGAGAAATTGCCACCCGAAAATGAGAGAACTGAGTGAATAGTCTGAGMCAAACATTTTTGGGTCTGGAAGCCATGCTGCTGAAGTCAAAATGACTTTGTCCCCCGTCCCTCAACCTTACCAGAGGTCAAAGKTCTCCCACTACATAAATTAGCAACAAAAGAATTCAACAAGAGGCTGCACTCCAAAAGAAATGAGGACAAACTAATATTTAGACAACCATATGAATATGATTTGTCCAGGAGTAAAAAGGCAGCAGGTCAGACACAGCTTTACTAATTTGGGGACTGTGCCGTGGGACCACTCCTTTTTCTGATCAATGAGCTCCATGTCACAGGGGTTCAACTCATTCATAGCGGGAGGGTGGCTCACAGTTTGTTTGCTTCTGGTGGGCCCAGACAGCTGTGATTGGGAAAAGCTGCATTTTTTAGTCAGTAAACAAAGACTGATATCTAGCCTACCAGAAAAAGACATTCTTGCACAAGTACTGTAAGACAAGTTACAGAATTCTACCATCAAAGACAAATAAACTGGCTATAGCATCATTTTCTGGCTCTGTTTGAGATGACAAGGTAATGATCTCGTAATAAGATACACATAAATTTCTCCAATTTCCCCTGAAATGAACTCTCTCAAGATAAAATTATGTATAAATTTTAAGTCTACTTAAGATGCATAGTAGGCAGGCATGTGAGAATTTAAATAGTAGATTTTCAGAGAATCACAGAATATGCTGATTTGGAAGGGACCCACAGGGATCATCAACCAAGTCTTGGCCCTGCACAAGACAGCCTCAAGAATCACACAAAGTATCTAGAGCATCGTCCTGATGCCAAATGTCCAATCGTTTCTTGGACTCAGGCTAGGTGCTGTGACCACTCCCCTTTTTTGTGCCCATRATGTCCATTGCAACGCTTTTGATCTCAGGCAGACTGTGTAGCAYCGTGGAGGGGTCTGGGGGAGGACATGGACAAATAGAGAGTGCAGGAGGGCCTGTTGTTCAAGGCAGCTTACTTTGAAAGTCATGTATTACAGGCTGGAATACCCTGTGCCTGAACTTCACTCGTAAAAACTCACCCATTAGACTTTATTGCTCTCTACAGCTACCTGAAAGGAAGGTGTAGTGAGGTGAGGGCGGTCTCTTCTACTGTGCTTACACAGAGAACAAAAAATGGTGTAAACTGAGAGATGGGAGATTCACGTTAAACATTTTGTCACTGCTCGAGTGGCCAGAAATTGGTTACCCGGAAGGCGGTGGAATCCTCTCCCTGGAAGTGTTCAATAAGCGACTGTGTTTGGCATTGGGTGACATGGTTTAAGGGCTTCGGGTTACAGGGATACCGCTGGGCAGACCGGTGGACTGTATGGACTTGTAAATCTCCTCCAAAACTGGTGAGTCTGTGATTCTGTAAAAGTAACTCCGACTGCCGGTGTGAGCAGGGTCAGGCCTTGGCGCTGAGCCGCTCGCCTGGCACCGCGGCTGCTGCTGCAGAGCTGCACCCCCGGGGTGCCCCGCACCGCGCCCGCAGTGCTCGGCTGGGCTCTACGCCCGCCAGCRGCCCCTCRCACCGGGCCCGGTCTGCGCCCTCCAGCCGGCCCTCACACCGGGCCCGGTCTGCGCTCGCCAGCCGCCCTTCACACTCGGCCCGCCCTGGGCCCGCCCCCGGAAGCACTCGCGGGGCCGTGGCGGAAGCGGGGCGGGGCGCGGCCTCTTTGGTGCTGGCGGCCGGCGAAGATGGTGAGTGCTGGGCTCGCTCTTGGGACATCGGCCGCCATCCGCCGCCATCTGCCGCCGCRCCGGGCCGGGGGCGCCGCGGGGGCAGGCCGGGCCGCGGGGAGAGGCCCCGCGCTGTGCCGCGGGCTGGGCGGCGGGGCTGGGGCCGGGGCGGGGGCCGGAGCCGAGACCGGGGCCGGAGCCGGAGCCGGAGCCGAGGCATGGCGGCGGGCGCGGCTGCCGCGCCGGGCAGGGAGGCCGTCGTGCGGTGTGGGGCCGCGGACGCTCCCGTGACTCCGGCTTCGTATGTGCTGCCGCCGTGGCCGAGCAGCCGGGCGGTAACGTAGCAGGAGGGGTTTCGCTCGCCGAGGGTGAGTGTGCGGCTGCTGCTTGTGAAGCGAGTCACTTTTCGTCGGGAGAGAGCAGTTTGCTGCTTTAGGGTGATGGGTGTGGGGAGATGGGAGCCCATGTAGGCGCGCTGTGGCTCCGTTCTATATCAGCACAGGAGCGGGGGCATATAAGGAATGGCGGCAGCGGGTCCTGAAAATGGAGGCTGCTCGTGGTTTAAACTGAGTTGTGGTTTAGAGTTGAATGTGCCTCTGACGTATGTATACGACTCGGTTTGCGCTCGGTTTTTAAGGCTTGTTCTTTTAGCTTTGTGACTTGGACGTGTTGGTGATATTTCCATGTCTTGAAATGCTTTTCAGACGAAGGGTACCTCGTCGTTTGGTAAGCGACGAAATAAGACACACACCCTGTGTCGTCGATGTGGGTCCAAGGCGTACCATCTGCAAAAATCGACCTGTGGGAAATGTGGTTACCCTGCTAAGCGTAAGAGAAAGTGTAAGTAACAAACTTTTAACTGGCTCTAGTTTAAAAAATCGTGTTTCTTCGTCAGTAATTTGACTTGTTTTCCAGTCAAGGAGGAAAACTTTTTACAGTGTCGTTTTGCAGTTTTGTCATTTTGCATTTTGGAGCTTTGTTCAAATTAATGATGATTTAACTGTATGCCAGCTAATATGCAGTACTGCTCCATAGACACTGACTTAAATGATAGTCAGGTTTTTTTTTCTTTGTCAGTTTGAATAATTGTCCCATACAAATGTAAGATGCAACCAAAATTATTTGGTGCAGGTAAATAACAGTGACTTACATATTTTAGATAACTGGAGTGCAAAGGCTAAAAGACGCAACACCACTGGAACTGGTCGCATGAGGCACCTGAAAAAGGTCTACCGTCGGTTCAGGTATAACATTTTATTATCAAATAGCATGCTGTGTAATCCTGCATAGACACTACTTAATGACAGAATTCACCACTCAATATTTTAATTTTGTTTTAGTACCACTTAATGGAGTACAATCTTCTTAAATATGTCATGAAATAATGTGCTTTGTATAGTTGTCTATAGTTGAATTATATCCTCCTTTGAGGATAAAAAAACCTTACTGGTAAGACAAAAGGTGTACAAAATTTCAAATGTTTTTACCAAATGAAGGTAGTACAGGACATAAATGTTATTGTAGTAAGAAGGTCACTCTTAAAAATTATTTGTGTGGTATTTTGTTTATTTGTGATTCATTTAAATAGATGATTACACTAAGGGTTTATTGAGATAAGTCGCAAAATGCACTCCAGTCCCCATTTGGTCACTCAGAAAAATGTTCAGGACAGGAATAACATCTGGTCSCTCTCTTTATTTAGAGTTCAGTCAGCATTAGTTAGTTATTACATCAGATCCTGAGTTGCAAGTTTCTAAGACTTGTTACAAAACTTTTCAGTTGTACTTCAGAGGTAGTGGGGGTGTTGTACAATTCCCATTTTGTGTGGGTCCCATGGAATTCTGTAGCTTCTGGTCCACTGCACAAGAATGCTGTATGAAAGATATCATGTAATTCAGGAGTGGTCATCAAAATGTAGATTGGTTTTATTAGCAAAAGGTGAGAGATTTTTAAGTCTCAGTTGTGGGTGTGGTTGAGGGATCAATTTGTTTTGGTTAGCTCATTCTTTTCCAGTGGCAGCCATAAAACACCATCCAGTGTGCAGGTGTAGCTTGCTTTCCACTGAGTGTTGCTCAGGTAGAAATGTCATCCAAAATCAAGCTCATGGCTGAAGAGTGTGGTTGGAGGCATAGAGGATTTTTGTAAGCAATAGACTTCAGAWATGGGACCCTTTTAGCCAGACTAGAAGGGAGTGTGAACTAAGATGTGCATTCAGCAGGGGAGCTATATTTGCAGGGTTCACTCAGATAATAAAATTTTCCTGTTTCAAGAGGTCAAATTTACTTCAGCAGACAAGAAAGAAAACCATACTGCTTATTCAAGACAATTTTTAATAATGTGTTTTTTTTAAAAAAGGTCTGAACAGGTGAACTGTGTAGTGATTTCAGTGCATTACTGAGATAAATTGGAAAAAGCTTTTGAGCTTCATCTAAAACATSAGTGTCAGAGAATAACCTGGAGCAGGAATCAACTTTTCAAAAAGTGGTAACCATATTTCTATTTGCAGGAATGGATTCCGTGAGGGAACCACACCAAAGCCCAAGAGAGCAGCTGTTGCAGCCTCCAGTTCATCTTAAAGACTCATCTATTTGTTAAAATAAATGGTCTTAACCAGAAAATCTGTCACCTTTTTTTACATTCTTTTACATACTCACTGAAATGTAGTATTCATGAAAATACATAAATTCTTAACTGATTAATTTAAAACAATCCTTTATTGAGTCTTCACTAGGTAGTACCTTTGTCTTGAAAAGGGCCATAATCTCTGCACTGAACTAAAAAAGAGGCTTGTATGTATTACTCAAAGGAGGTCTCCAGCTAGGGAAGTCGAACATTGGTAGTGTGGATTTGCCCTGTGTGCCTCTGATCTCAGTATGCTGTAGCATGGAGAGCCAGAATTTTGTTTTTAAGATAGTAACTATAATAATAGTTACTGTGTAACTATAGTTATGTGCTGTGTTGGGAGGCATTCGTGAAAGAGGGATTTTCAGTGCTGTTTCACTGCTCTGTGGTACTTGAAAGCCTACAAAGGTATTACTTATTGTGTGGATCATTGCTTCTTGGGCAAAAAGAAACTCCCAAGCTTGGAGAGTGTGTACTGCAGATACAGGGGGTTGGASATCTGCTGTGGGTAGGACAAAATTGCCTGAATGACCTGATGGGGTTGATGTGGAAAGCTTGATAAACAGATCTGAGTTAACAGTGTTGAATGTAAATAATAATACCAGACAGTAAGTCAGTTTGACTTACATAAAAATTATAGATAAATGAATTTGTACCCTACATTGTGTGTTACTCTTGCACTAAGAAAGTGATTATAAGATGCTGCTATGATAGTTTGAGGAATTGCAGTAGTTACTGTGAGGGTTTACAGGACTTTCAGATTGCCTTGCAGAGACAATACTAGAAACTGAAAACTTGAGATGTTTTAAGCTTCTGAGGCTGTTCTCACTGCTCTTAGTTTTGTCATGAACTTCCAGAAGCAGAATACTGCTTTGTYTCTGTATGGTCAGCAGTTAATGTATCACCTTCAAAATCACAGAAATTTTCAGCCAGGTGAAATTGGAGTGCCTGACTGATGGCATTTTCGTATGTTTTATAATGGAGTTGAAATTTTTGGATAATTCAAATTATCAACTTGGGCTGTTTCTAAACCAGAAGTAATTTGCTGCTTTTCTGTAGCAYGTAACAAATCGGCTCTACTTGCTCTAGATTCAACTGTTCGATTTGAGGAAGTCAGAATGTTAAGTGGAACTGATGCTCTTAAAATACAATGTGTACCATATTGGCCATGTATTCCCAGGGCTAAGGAGTGCCCCTGAAATGTTTTTGGTGATGAYAGGGAAATACATGTAGGGAGGAAGTAATCATAAATGTGTCCTTATTCTCTGAGAATAAACTCAAGGCCGTTATGAAAGCAGGTCAGCAGGATTCTAAGGAAAGGATCTTTCAGTGATGTTGGATTGGTGGTATGGCAGGTATTCTGACTATGGGTGGGAGTGAAAGCCCTTGCTTGACAAGTCTTAAATGATCTTTCTGTAGCCTAGGGATTTGCTCTGAACAGCCTGTTTGACCTGCAGACATGATAAAACACTAAGGGCAAGTGCTTAGCTGCTTGCTGTTACCCATTACCTTCTCATGAATTCCTGGAAAATGAGCATTAGTATAATAAGCAATACACTTTGGTAACAGTGATTGAAACTTCCAATGACTTGGAGTAACTGAAACCCTTTATTTCAGGAAGAATTGTACTTTCAGCAAGGATGAATTTTATGGAYGAGAATTTTGACAGCTGTTTTCAGTTGTTTTAAAATTCTTGGTGAGGGGCAGGAAATCAGTTTTTTGTGGGTTTTTTTGTCCTGTTCAGAAAGGATTGTGTACTTCATRTGTCAGTTATATTTGCATTTTACAGGAAGTAGATTTTGATGCCTTTCTCTTCTTTGTAGTGTGTTAAATACTGAAAGGCTGCTTTGCTGGTTGCTCAGTGTATAATCTTTTGTTGAAATCTCATTAAGCATTTTAACTTCAGTGTTACCTATTGAACCTCTGCATAATGCTTACTGTATACTTTACRTATCCAGTAATATTGTCATACCCAGTCTGTAATGTATGAGTTTTGCATCCTACAGACTGATAGATGGTGTAGTCCAAATTAYATCAGAAATCACATTTCTTATTGTTCAGTGTACAAGTTTCACTTTCTAGAAGTCTATTGGATGAAGGTTTCTTAAAGGCAGAGAGGTGATCAAGTGACTACAGTKGTGAAAGATGGATTGCCTTTGGTAAAAGATCCTTGTGTGGTGATGTATTGTTTCTTCAAACACCTCCTCCACCCCCCTCACTCCCACCAAAACTGCACTTGAACTTAGTAGTAATGCTATCCATAGCAGGGCCTTTGTTGCCTAACCAAGGAAGGTGACAAGAGACAGTAAGTCGTCATCTGATAGCCTAGGAATGTTACTTGCCTGAAACATAGCCTGAGAGGAACAACATTATGGTTACAGACTTCAGAAAATTTCCAGTAATTACTGCCTTGGATGGTGGCCAATATGGAAACTGCCTGAGGACTRAAGTCAGCCATCTTGCAACCCTAAAAATAGTGGTCCTAAGTGAGGCTCTTTGAGCTCCCTGGCAGAACAGCATCTCTCTGCAGGAGAGTTCAGCAATTCTTAGGTTCTAGGAGGTAGTCAGTCCATAGAACCCACTGTCTTCAGCACGGGAATGGAACAGAGCGGGCAGATCTTGAAGTGTGCATTCCACAGAGAGCAGGAGCTCTCAATCTCCATCTGTAAGAAACCAGGAAAGGAAAGCCAACAGCATGGCTGAGTCAAGACCTGCTTGCCAAACTGAAGGGCAAGAAGGAAATAAAAAGGCAGGGAAGCAGGAGGAGGTATCCTGGAAAGAGCATAGGGACATTGCTCAGTAGTGATAGGATAGGGCTCGGAAGGCAAGCTGTGGCTAAAGCAAACCTGGCAAGGGATGGAAGAGGAAGAGGAAAGGCTTCTGTAGGCACGTGAGCCATAAGGGAAGGTCAAAGTGTAACTTCCCCCACAGTGAACATGGCATCAGTGACTTAGTAGGATTGAGTGCACCCTCTGAGAATTTGCACTATCTGAGTGGTCCAGCTGTGACATGTCCAAGGGACAGGACACCATGCAGGACA
The DNA here is from genome assembly GCA_014549065.1 of Cardinalis cardinalis. NCBI lineage: Eukaryota > Metazoa > Chordata > Aves > Passeriformes > Cardinalidae > Cardinalis > Cardinalis cardinalis. Next base: position 397,210 of record JACDOX010000132.1, read on the forward strand.
TGGACAAGATCAAGCTGGCTCATGTGAATTTAAAGATGCTCAGCAAGGCCAAACATAAGGTCCTGCACTCAAGGCAAATGCCAGCTGAGAGATGAAGGGATTGAGAGATGCTCTATGAAGAAGGATTGAGGGTAATGGTGCTTGAAAAGCTGGACATGGGCCAGCAATGTGCACTTGCAGCCCAGAAACCAGAAAGCCAACCACATCTGGGGCTGTATCCAGTGTGGCCAGCAGGTCAAGCAAGGTGATTCTGCCCCTCTGTCCTTCCATCTGTAGAGAGACTTCACCCCAGAGCGCTGCATTCAGCTCTGGGGTCACCAGAATAGGAAATATGTGTTTCTGTTGGACCATGCCCTGAGAAGGGCCACAAAGAAGGTTCAGGGGGCTACAGCACTTCTTCTATGAACCCAGAGAGTTGGAATTGTCCAGCCTGGAGAATAGAAGGCTCCAGGAAGCCATTCAATACTTTTAGGAGACCTGGAAGAAAGATGGGGACAGACCTATCAGTAGAGCCTGCAGTTACAGGACAAGGGGTAATGGTTTTAAACTAAAGGAGAGTAGGTTCAGGGTATGTAAAAGGAAGAAGTCTTTTTCTATGAGGCTACTGAGACATTCGAACAGGCTGCCCAGAGAAGCTGTAATACTCCCAGTCCCTGGGAGTGTTTCAGGAGAGATCGGACTGGGCTCTGAGCAACTTGGTCTAGTTGAAGATGTCCTGGCTGATTGCAGGGCACGTTGGATTAGAGGATCTTTACAGGCACCTTCCAACTCAAACTATTCTGTGATTGTGTGATTTCTGCAGTGTCTTCAACTTAGAAGCTAGAAACAGCAGAAGAGATAGAAGCCTAGAGCTGGGCAAAACATACTCTTTTAGGGGGAGGAGAGGGAAAGTGGGACTAGTGCTGAGTGCTTGCGGAAGAAATGTACATTCAGTGGTTATGTAGAGTCAGAAGTCAAAGAGAAAAGGGCAAGAAGCGTGTGCCTATTTGCAAGTGCACCAATGATGCCAAGGAAGTCTTAATGCCAGCTAGTAGAAACAACCTGCATTAAAGTTCCCCTTTCTTAGTAAAGCTGAGAATGTTTTCTGTTTTGTCCTCAATCCTTTGTTTTCTTGTATTGTCTAATTGTTACATCATCTACCGCTCCTGGTCTCCTTGCTGGCCCTGAACTGTCCAGGGCCCTGATGGCATTGCAGTGTCTGGGCAGACTTGTGTCGGGAAAGCCTTGCTGTGTCCCTGAACCACAGCACTGGTTCCCTGTGTGTCACACAGGGCACAAGTGCTGGGTCTCCGCACTGGTGGCACTTGTAACGCCCTCGGTAACACAGTGCTGGGGGTATTTCCACAGAGTAGCAGCTCTATTTACACTAGAGTACCTTGATTCTTCCCACATGTGGGAATAAATTATTGAAAATATAGAAACAATTTGCATTTAAAAGAAATAAACTGTACTAGGGGAACTTAGCAGCAATTTTCTGTCTCAAAATAAGATTATGAAGATAACTGACAGAAATCATTAGGTCAGCTTTGAGTTCATTTTCTGTTTTAAAATTCTGTCTTAAAAGTAGAGGCATGCCCAGTGTGAATAAACAAACAGAAAAAGTGTTTTTAAAGTAGTGCATGGGCTTTTCAAGATAAATAGTGTAATGGAGAGGTTATCAGAAAGTAGGTTTGACTCAAAGATTTATGGAGGAATTCTTCTGGTATGTTTTGTTCCTACAGCTATTCTAAGAGGACAACCTGCACCCCACACCCTAACAATACATTACTCAAAGTTGTGCTGTTGGCCAAAAAAAGTCAATCTTCTAATATGACTCTAACATGCAAAAGGCGAGAGACGAAGCAGTGCTGCTGATTAGTGCTGTAAAGTGTTTATCACTACCTTCACACTGAGTAAAGCTCAAGTAGTTGTGTAGGTTCATATGTATTGTACATAAGTATAAAATATTAAAATATTAATCCATTGTGATCTAAGGCTTGGCCTAGATTATACCTGATTTGACTCAGCTTGAGAGACTTTATTGTGGATTTTATACTTTTATTCTTTTTTTAAAAGCAACTTAATGCTCAAGGTATGACAAAGAACTTTGAGTAAAATTGAATGCAGTGATATAAGCATAAAAGTCACAGTACAAATGGACAAAATATTTTGGTAATACTCACTTTTCTCTGCAAATATAAAAGTAATGAATGGCTTCTACAGTCTAGTTCCTTTATTTTCATTTATTTTCAGCTCATTTATTTTCATTTTCTAAAATGTTCTGGTATCTAAGTGATTAAGAGATTACTTAGTAATTCATGAAATGATATCATTTTGTAGTATAGACCTGTAGAGCTTTTTGAATTCCCACTAACAAGCTCTGCAGACATCCCAAATATTTTTTCCCTACTCATCTAGCTATGGCTTAATCCATTCTTTTTTTTCCCAGTGTGATATTCAACACATAATTTTCTCCTCATACTACAATGAATGTTTCCAAAAGGTTAAAGTAATGCTTTTTGCATCACAAAAGAGAATTTTTCTTTTCCTGATGTTAGATTGCTATCCAATGCCACCCTGAAATTTGATAGCCTGACAATAAATATTTTTCCCCAGAATCTCAGATCATGAACTGTTAGTTTGTATATTCTGATTTGTGTGCATGTTTATTACTTGTGATGTACAAGATTTTTGAAGTCAAAGAGCTAACATCAAGCTATAATTTTTATAATTACACCTCAAATCTTGTGCAATTCTATTGTAATGTAGTGTAATGTTACAATTACTAATGTAATTGTAGTATAGCAGGATGCTCTAAGTTTGGTCAAACTGCTCAAACTTTGTCTTGTTAGCAAAAGTTATCAGAGATGGATGGAAGAGGGGTGTCACGCTGCTTTTGGTGTTGAAGAATGCTGAGACCAGCCTGACCCAAGCGTTCAAAATTAAACATCCTGAGGATGTGAAAAACAWTATTTCCTTCCAGAAATTGGCACTGATGAGGATGTGGCCAAGTTCCTGAGAAAGGAACCCACAAATGATGATCCAGATAACTGAAATAAAGCTGCTGAGCTAAAGGCTGATGAGGYGACACAGGTGACCTAGAAACATCTGGCTGACAATCATTTTATATATGTGGTTTATATACTATAAGAGCTCAGTCCCACTTTTTAATGGATACACTTCTGACACATCCCTTCCCTTTCCAAAGTGAGGGTATGAAGATTTCTCCCTTGAGTGGGAACACCCTTCAAAGTTACTTCCCGGTGAAATGTTTTATGCCATTACTGTAGAGGAATTCCTTAAATATGCAATTTTTGCATAGATCAGAATTTCTGGTTTCCAACTGTTAAATTAATGACTATAACATACGTAATATTGAAGGCTCTCTGAATTTGATTTAGGACCATTACTAGAATAAAATTGTCCAAACTTTCTTGCCATCTGATGTATTTATCTATTTGCAAACACATTCAGGGGCTGTGTGTAGGGTATGCAAGAGAAACTATTTTAGATTGAATCATTCACTTAGTCTGGAGAACTAGGGAAAGGAAGTAAAGGCATGGAAGTTGCCCATAATCTTCCGCTTCAATTGATGATCTCTCAATTTGGAAATATCCATCCAATAATCTCTTCTTCTCCAGGTTTATGTGTTTCTTTCAATGCAGTTGGAATGTGAATAAAAAATTAATACAGTTATAGTCAACAAAAAAAGAAGTATGGTCTCTGGTGTATAGAAAATACCCAATGCATGGAATGGAAGGCAAGTTAGTGATTTAAATGCAATGTGGATGAGTGGAGTGAGTGGCTGGCAAGGCAAGCCAGAGGGCAGGATATGTGGTCAAGGTAGGTGGAGTTGAGACTCCTACTTTGTATTCCTATAATAAGGTCTGGATGTGGGAAGAGGAACTGAGGAGAACAAACAGATTTAATTTACAAGTAAATTGGTGAAAAACACCAATCACTTGTTTTTAAAATTTTAAAAGTTTAATAGTAATAAAATGGTTATAAAATAGTAATATAATTAGATTAACAAAAATTTGAACAATTGAGATTAGGACAATACGAGACAATAAAAAACAAAGTTACAAACTGTCCAGATATCTCTTTCTGGGCAAAATAAGCCCAAAAAAGGCCACCYGTTAACAAAGGATTAACTCTTAAAAGCAATAGCCTATCGCATATTCATGCACCTCGTACATGATGCATAAATTCCATTCAAACACAGGATTCTGTCTGGTCATCCTCAACTTCTTCCTTTTAATCCTGACGGCGTCTTCAGGACTGAGCAAGGCGAGAAGAAGTTCGTTTCTTCTGATAATGGAGCAATAAACTCTCTTTCTCTGAAAGATTTAGGTGTCCTGTGGTTGCTGTCTGGTGCACACCTCATTTTTTTCTTTAAAAAAAAAATCCCACATACATAGTTTCTATTTTTACTACAAAAGTTACATTTTTACTACAAAACTACATTTACCATACCATTAAAATGTTAATACAGCACTASTAATCAATACAACATAATACATATAGTAAATATCTGCGTAGAGCCATATAATATGCACTTTTCACACAAGGTTATTGCAAATAGAGATTTCGGACGTCCGTTTTCATGTGGGGGCCCTGCTGCAAGGCTTCCACTCCTGACCGGCTGCCCCGTACGCGCCGCCATCTCCGCGCTCCGCAGCCGGGCCCGCTCTCCCCCGGGCAGGGCCCGTGGGCCGGCCCGGCCTCCCCCGAGTGCCGCAATGGTTCGTCCTGGGGCAGGGCGGGSGGGCGGGCGGTCGGTGCGCCGTTCGCTTCCGGGTTCGGGTGCGGGCGGGCGCTCTGTGGTTGCTCCTCCCCGCCCGGCGCTCTGGCCCGGCGCGCGCGGGCGCTATGCGCAGGCTCGGCCCTTGCCTCAAGATGGCGGCGGTGGCGGATAAACAGAAGCACGAGCACGGGCGGGTGAAGATCGGGCACTACATCTTGGGGGACACGCTGGGTGTCGGCACCTTCGGCAAAGTCAAGGGTGAGCGGGGCCGCGGGGCCATCGGCGGCCCGTCAGCGGGGCCGGGAGCGCCGCTCGAAGCGGGGCTTGCGCGGGCTGAGCCGCCAGGGTGGGACTTGCGGTCCCGCTGCGGGAGGCAGCGACTGGGGCAGAAAGAGCTTCCTCATCTGTGCTTGCGGAAATAACCGCTGGGAGCTAAGTGCAGCTGTTGTTCTGTTCACAACACCGGGCATGTAAGGAAAGCAGGGAGCTTAAATCCTCGAAGCTTCGTATATTGCGTTTTGATGCTCCAGTACGAACTCTCGATGCCCTTGTAAGGAAGGCAAGATTTCTCTCTCTACGGAGAAATAACAAAAGATGGGTCTGGGATTGTTGGATTAGTTGGTAACACAGCTGATGTGCAGATACGGAAGAACTTAATGTTTAATCTGCTTGACCGGTGGTTGGCAAAGTTTGTTTTTTTCAGCTCATATTTAAAAATTTTCCACGGTAGGGCTGTGGACGCCATACGGCTTGTTTGAAGGCTAGTAGAAATAAGGTAGAATTTAAACTTCCCCATAGTGCCATGCACCGCAGATGGCAGGACTGTGCATTAGTTTGCACTGTTCCTGCCGCATTGTTTGTGAGGACTTCAAATATAAAGCAAATCAAAAACATCCTTTCTCGAATGAGTAGAGCTAGGCTTAGGCTGTATTCTTCATAAGAGTTGCGCGTATATTTTGTTTTTTGGGTTTTCTCGGGGGGGGTGTTCTTGGGGTTTTTTTAGAGTTTTTTTGGCTTTTTTTTTTCTTTTTATTGTTAACTTAATAGGTGCATAAAAAACTCAGTTTTTTTCTTCAGTGTAGATAGTCCATTGTGTGTGCTCTGCACAAGCTCTTTTAGCTATTGACATGTCCTGAAAAAAATTAATAATGCATAGTAAATAGGATGATATTTTGCTCTAGGAAGGCAGTAAAAAAATATTTGGAAAGCACAGTCTTTCGAGTCTCTTTTTCAAGAGAAGCTTACAAAAGGGACAGCCCCAGCTGTTTGGGAGCAGAGACGAATCCTCCCTGCCCATATGGCGGCTGGGGTACCATTTTTTTCTGTACTGAAATTAGTACTTCCTTGAGTAGAGGAAAAAAAAAAGTTATGCAGTAGAGAAGCGTTAGGTTCTATTTCCTCATGGAASGTCTGCCTGCTAGAGGGGAGGGGCCAAAGCTGTGTTTGTTCTGTTGTTTTTACCCAGCACACTGCAGAAGACTAGGACTGACATACCATCAATGTTCTAGTATGATCCTCAATTTCGGAGAGCACTGTTGCAGTACTGTCTCCATATGATGTACTGTTGTCTTGCTTCAGCTGTGCTTAATAAAGAACATTTTATCTATGATGCACTGATTTTCCTCTTGACCACACATTTTCTTCATTTAATATGAGATCTGCAATTGTTTTTCTGTTTTCATAATTTCCTTCTCTGGTGATATGGTTTCGTCAATTGATATAAGGTGAAAAACATGTGCTCACTTCTTAAAATTCAGTTAGGGTATACCTTGAGCTCATGCAATGTAAGTGGTCAGGCAAATGGCTAAGTGAATGTTTTATTCTAACAGTGGTGGCAGCCTGAAAAAATCGCAGTGTTTTATTTGGTAATTGTGAAAGGTCTCCTGCTGTCGCTTTCAGATGAATTCATGCTGCTGGTAGCTGTCACTGGTGTGATTCTGTCCACTTTATCATTTTCACCTGGCTGTGCTGCTCTGAATGAATTCTGAGTGACTTGGTTTACCTGACTGTGCCTCAGACGGGCAGTTGCAGAAATGGCTGTTCCTAGCCATCATCTAGACAAAGCTAAAATGCCACTGAAGTGAAAAGCTGAGGTGGCAGAATACTGAATCTGAACCAATTGTATGAGACACATTGATGTTCAGGACTTCACTAGGATTCAGTGTAAAACATCTGTCCCTATTTCCACCATTTTTTAAGCACTGCTGATGTTTCCTGTGAAACTAGATGCAAACTTATTTCCAGATACCTTTTTTTAAGGTTATCTTTCATAAAAGGAAGAGTACTTGGGCTTCCAGTGGTCCACACTGAGAGTATAAGGGTTATCAAATATACAGTAATTGTTCCAGYTCTCTATATCTAGAGTATCAACACTGTTCTGTATAGACTGCAAACTGAGTGGTCTGGTCATGACAATAAGGCCACCTGTAAATGAACGGTGCAAGTCAGTATGGTATCTAATGTTGTGCAGCAAGATGGCTTTGCACAGCACAAAATATTGTTGTTTAGGGTTTTTTCCCATGTTAGTGAAAATATTTGTATAGCTCATACTCTTAAAAACTGCTTCCCTCTGAGCTTTGGATTGGCTTTTTGGCCTGCTGCAAATAGTTTCATGAAATACAACATAGCCTTCAGATTACTTTTTTTCTCTAAAAACTTAGTGACTGATACTTGTATTTCATGAGTATGTTGTATTTGGCCTGCATGGCCTCAAAATAAGGGGTTTTTTTTCCAATTGAAGAACTGTTGAACAAGATAGAGACTCTTCCTCCTGCACTTTTACCATTAATAATAAGTCACTGCTGCTTTGAGACTCTGTCACTGTCATGAAAATCTTGATGCTATGCAAAGCCATAGTGAAGTTTGAACACAATTAGTATTATCAGAAAAAAAAGAAATATAGGAATATACTATGTCTGTTATTTTTTTTTTTTTTGCAAAGATTATTTTGAAAGACTGATAGGTAGCTGAGGATTAGGGTGCATTCCCTTTTATAGGTAAGACTTCCATCAAGTGGTAATGCAAAGTAGATTTCAGGAAGGTAACGCTGGCTGCTTACGTTTCTACATGATGTTATCATCTGAGGTGACGCTTTCACTTCTGTCCTAATGTTGAATTCAGAAGCGTCAGCAGTCTGTTACCAGTTGGCATCTGCTGTTTTACTGGTAACAGATACCTTGAACTGTATCCAGGAAAGGCTACTTGTATCTTAAAAGGCTAGATTTATTATAATTTCAAATTGAATTAAAGTAAGCCAAACGTTTCTGAAGAAAATAGAGATTGAATTTGAAATGTCTTAAGCAAGAGAATAGGCTTTTTGGGATCTTTCTGCACTGGCACCTAACCACAGTATGTTTTTATTACAATAAATTATTCAGAGCTGGTGAAGTTGAAGAAGCAGAAAATCTTGTTTTCTCCCAGTCAGTGAATAAAATTAAAGCTTGAGGCTCGCAGCCTTGAAGGCTGTGACAGCTAGAATTGCTTTCAGTCAACTGCAATTGTTACTGTTTAATTACTTTGAAAGAAAATTGTTTTGAAAAGCTCTTTTTTTATTTGCCTTGCATATTGAGCATAGATTGTAGCTAAGGAATTACTTTCTAATGTTTTTGAGTGCTAATGGAATTCCAGTCTAAGGTAGACTGACAAATCAGAAATGAAACRAAGTGGCTTAAAAATGAGGTTTTATAACCCAGTGCATATCAGAACTGTGTATTTATATCCTCAGCTGTAGACTTGGTCAAATATGTGTGCTACTTACTGTATTAGACACCATCTTAAATGTACTTTGTACAGGAAAAGAAGATGCAGATTCATGTGTTTGACCAAAAGATTTTTCTTGGTTTCTAGGAAGTTGTTTCTCACTAACAAAAACCAACGTTACATTTTAACTTACTGATTAAAGTTGTGGGGTTTTTGGTGTTTATATTTTTGTTTGTTTTTTTGGTTTTTTTTTTCAAATAATCCTGGTGTAATAGGTGAGTAAAGACTTTACAATTAGAATAGTTGCTTTTCTAATTTTTATCATTTTTTATGATGATTCTTTAATCCTGAGGGTTTTAACACGGGTGAWATAATTTGATTCCTTTAAACTGCAATCACATTTGAAGAAAATAAAGGGAATGTAACTGCTTTAATTGTAAGTCTGGTTCAAAGCAAATAATTCTCATACATTTCTAGGTGCTCACCTGCCACTGYTTTGTGGTCTCTCTAGAACTTGTTATGGATTCCARCTTTGTCCTGCATTCCTCAGTAGTRCAAATATGCCTGCCCAGCACTTTGTTTATTGTGGCCATTGTTAGGTAATGGCCCCTCTGAATTAGGGGATGTCTTTTCATCCTAATCAGAGCTCTTTTGTTTTTTCATGTGCCAAACCTATCTCAGTGCAGCATTGTGATKGTTCTAGGTCTTGGGTAATCCACTGTTTAGTTCCCTAGAGGAATTCAGACTGCTTAACTTTATAGGTGGCTGTCTTCTCCTAAGAAAAAGCATGCAGATGCTTATCATTATCTTCTGCCTCTCTGCTAAGAACTTCTCACTTGCATTGGTTTTTAGCTTGAYATAGAGGCAGAGGGCAGCAGGAAGGTATTTTGTGCTGGAATGAGATTTACAGATCGATGAGTGTTTGTTTATTCTATCCAAATTATCTGTTGAACACAGAAAGATTTTTGTGGATCACTGCTGTTTAATCACTTCCCATGGATATATTTTAAATAAATCTTGAAGCCCAGGGCTTATTTAAATTCTCAAGTGTGGGTAGGCACCCAAATGAGTGAGTATTGTGTTCAGCAAGTTCTGTTACAAATGTCTATTCATGTGGACAAGGATGAGCCATGCGTGTGTCTGGAGAATCTGGCTTATCTTTGGAAGGTAGAAGTCAGGGTGGCAAATAAATGGTGATATTATAATCACTGCGTGTGGCARCCATGCAGATAGGGAAGCCTTCTAGTGAAAGAGATACTTAGCTTCTCGGTGTTCCATCTGTGATTGTGTTTTGGGTTTAAGAAGAATATTCTCATGGATTTTACTGTGTCTACTCCCAATAGCACTTGCAAAGTTAAGGACTTTAAGAGACGTAACTAACTGAAATAGTTTATAGTTTTTAGTTCCTCTGTTTAAAGAACAGTGAAGCCATCCTTAGTTTCTTTTCCACTTCTAGGAATGCATTAGGTTGCATGTTTGCATTGTTTTTCCTTGTTTCTGTTCTATTTTTTGTGCATTTCTCATCACATTTGCTACTTATTTAAATAGAATAAAGCTCTGGTGTTAACTGCCCAGAATGTGGAGCTGTCAGACTGCTCCGAGGACAGATACATTTTTATAAGTAAACTGATCAGGTACTTACACTGGTAATTCAAAGCAATTGCTGAAGCAGGCATCTTGAGGGAGTGATAGGAGTCATCCTTGCAGATGAAGTAGAGGAGGTACAGGAAAACATATTTGAGTGGGTTGCCAAGCAAGCCAAAAGCTTGGAGTGACTTACACAGTGAGTGGAAATGCTCTCTCTAATTTGCAAGGATGGCAGGGTTTGGGGATATGCTTTGCTATTTTTTTTTTTAAACCAATATTGCAAAAAATGTTATGCTGCAAGACTTCTGCTGGTTAGGATTAAGGAATTTCTTACCTGTATAGGTCTTCTAATGATAGAATTCTGGGAGAAATTGGAGTAGGGCTGAAGAAATTCCATATCATCTGGCTTTCAGCCTCCCAAAAGATAATGGGGATGTGTGAAATGTTAGTGTCATAACTTGGCTACATTCGAAAAGGAGAAACAATGTTTTTGCTGAGCARTTGAAAACCTTGAGTAAATACTTCCTTGTTTCTTGCAGTTGGAAAACATGAGCTAACTGGGCATAAGGTTGCTGTGAAGATCCTGAATCGACAGAAGATTCGCAGCCTTGATGTTGTAGGCAAAATCCGCAGGGAGATCCAGAACCTCAAACTCTTCAGGCATCCTCATATAATTAAGCTGTAAGTTTTGCTTACTGTAATCAAGCTTACTTAGACAGTAATCTCTTTTTGCTCTCACTGATCTGAAGTACATTTAAAGGGCAATACTACAAACAGTAGTGTTACTTATTATTATAAGTATGTAAGTATACTTCTCTTGTCAGAATRGTAACCAGCTTTAAAGTATGCAACTGTGCCCTCTGTAATGTGTTTTTTCAAAGCTGGGTTTTACTGCAGGCTGGAGAGTTTCCATTAGATCTTTGCTTAGACATTCTTTGGACAGATGTGTGAAAAGTAATGTCATGACAGATATTTCTGGTAGCAGTCATCTCTGAGTTTAGTGGCTACTTCAATTTTCTTTTTCTGTTTATGTTTGATTTTTTTTTCCCCTGCTTGGAAAATAAGTTACTAAGAACGAGGTAACTTTTCTTAGTAACTCATTTTCCAAGCAGGGAAAAGGTCATTTCTATAGCAAGTTTATTGTATCTTTTCAAAGTGTTTTTAGTGATGTGCTGCTCATTGATATATGTTTTTTCAGTGTAGGTGATGCTCTGCAAGATTTTTCTGAATTAASGATGTAAAGTTCGATAAATCTGATCGCTATTTCAGAAATCTTCAGTGTAGTGGCTACCCTTTGTCTAAATGTAGTATTTAAAATATGCCTGATTACATCTGTTTGTTGATCAGTAGTTCATTGGTGGATTTCAGAGTAAAACTGTGTCCCAGAGTAGACCCCTCATGTCTCATCTGTGGTAATAAATTATAAGTAACATTGATTTTCTTTGACTCTTAATTTCCTGTTAAAATATTCTGCACTTTCAGAGTGTGRGTGACTTACACTTTCTTAGTCATGATGTGGGCGGTTGTTTTATTGGTAGAATTTGGTYTAAAGACCCCACTGCCACTGGCAGATGCTATGTTTCTGCACTCCCTTTAATTGAGCAACAGCTGTTACACTGAAGCTAAATTACACTGTGTAAGGTCAACTCACCCACTTCTTCAGTGAGCTAGTTTTCAGAAGGCTGTTGAGCTGATTTGTCAGCAAAATTGCTAGTGCTTTTAGTTAATCTGTGAATGGGTCCAAAGGGCATACCTATATCCAGAACAGAATAGGAAATGTCAGTGCACCAAGTGACATACCAAGGTGAAAGAGGAATGTGTGCTTGTGGTGTTGCTAAACTGAAGACAGTTTAGCAGATTTGAGATGACAGTTTCTTTCTTAGAATTTTCACAGGGAAAATTTTTTCTTTTGCATGTGGAATGCTGTAAATAGAACAAATGAAACAATTTTTAGGTAAGGATATTCGAAAAAATTAAAATCTCTTAAATTTTGATTTTGTCCTTAAACTTGTTAGTTCAAAGTGTGAAAGTTGTGTTTTTAGAATATAATTGAAGTAGAATGATAAAAATATAACAACCAGAGATCAATACTCTTAATATTCATTGTTATTAAGGGGAATTTTTTCCTAGTCTCAAAGTACACTTTTTCATTTATGGCAAATGAATTTTTTTGCATGTTAATGTTGAAAAGTGTGYATTTTTGCAATACTAACAAAGTCCTTTTGAAGTCCCTTTTCACTGCATCAAGCTGTTGATGTGGCAGCGCTGACTTATACAGTCTTATAGTCTTAAAGAAATCACTTGTCCCTCTGAAAGAGCAAAGACTGATATTCCTAATAGAGATTACAGATTTTCTGCTGGTCTTTGCAATGGTGGCATCACACAGTGAAAGGAAGGTAAAAAGCTTCTGAAAAATATTGTGATTCCAGTAGCTGTAGATTGATTGTAACTATTTTAAAGTATATTTTTTATCTGATTATTTGTTTGACTTTGGTTTTAACTAAATGTAACTAGTGGTTTACTGAGTGTGTAAACTAATAGATACCTTCTTTTATCAGGTACCAGGTCATCAGTACACCCACTGACATTTTCATGGTGATGGAATATGTTTCAGGAGGAGAACTGTTTGATTATATCTGTAAAAATGGAAGGGTAAGAAGTAGTCCAGCTCTGCAAATCAGTGACTTGCATTTTGTTATTGCATTTGCAACTTTCCTGTGTCACTCTACACTGAGGGGTATCTTTTTGGGTATCTTTGTCAGAATGATACAATAGAAAGTTTTCTTTTCTCAAAATAATATTATGATTAATGTAGCASAAGTTTTATGATTAGAGTAGCACAGGATTTCTATGAGCAGAATGAATATACTATAATTTATATGTAGTGTAGTACAGAATTTTTGCACAACCTAACTTGGGATATCTATTCACCTAGACCCTCTGTACATCTGGTCAAATCTTAATACATGTTTTGCTGTATCCATATAACAGTCACGGTCTAGCCTTGAAAGTCCTACGGATGAACTCAAGTTCAGAGGAAGCAGAGGATGTCTGTGGCCACTGAGAAGTCCCAGATTTCATTCCCATTTAGGACTCATAGCTGGTGTTAAAGATATCAAACTCTGGCTGCTGTTGCAGTTCCATATGCCATGACAGTCATCCATGGCTCTGTGCCTGAGAACTAAAGGCTGTAATGCAGCAGATAATCAGCCCTGCACCCAGGAATCTTGAGGCTGGTAGGGAGGGGAAGAAGAAAACTGGTTTTATTTGCTTCACAGGACCTCCAGGACCTGATAATGAGGCAGAGGGCATGAACGCATGACTTGCATAGTCACAGAACGACTGCTTGCCTCACTAAGTGTCATTAATTAAGCTAACCACATTATCATGGGCTGGGAGCAAGGGGTACTGGTTACACCTTGTTAAATGTGGGTGTGTTTTCTTGTATTCAATTTCAATTTTGCTGCTATCAATTAAAATATATTTTATGACTGTGKTTTTTTTTTTTTTGAACATACAAATGATTATATGTTAACACATTCAAAATCTTCATTTGTGACTTTGTCATAGCATTGTTCCTTTCTATTAATCTGTTAATTTACAATGGCTGGGAATAAACCAGATGAATATGTACCCAACTGGAGTAGCTGAAAACTGTTTGTTTATATATCCCATTATTAGAAAGCTACCATTGTCGCCTTATTACTGTCTTCTACTATTAGAACAGCTTGTGTGGAAGATCTGAAGTCCCTTTTTACAGATCAGATATATAGGATACTGGAATTGCTAGGACAAACTGATATGGATTATGGATTATCTTTGTAGGAAATGCCCACCTGAGTCTGCTGTTTGGGACTAGCTGCTGAGAGCATAAATAGCATCTGAAGTTAATGATTCCTGTGCTGCATTTCAGCAGCTTTTGCCAGCTTAAATCTTGCACTGTGCTTTAACATCAAACTGATAATTCCAGTTATACAAAGCTAAATGTTTCAGTGCTAATGTTTCTACKTAGTGAGCATGTAACATCTGCCAAACCCAATTTCAGAAGTGTCAATAAGAACTTCCAGTGACTTTCTGAGTAAGTGGGTATGTTTTGTTTGAGTCAATTTAGAGCTGTGATACAAACAAACATGATATAAGATATGAAGCTACTTGCTACTAGTTCTGATAATCTATGAGAGTATCTATAGAGCTATATAAAATATCAAATGATAAGTATAATTTAGAGTTATATATATATAGTTATACATAGTTTAGGTCATGGGAAAGTTTCCTCTGGTTGGTAAAAATGAAAAACAAGTTAGCTTTCGCTGTCTCTTAATTATTTAAAATCTTTGTTGTAGCTTGATGAGAAGGAAAGTAGACGTCTGTTTCAGCAAATCCTTTCTGGTGTGGATTACTGTCACAGGCACATGGTAGTGCACAGAGATCTGAAGCCTGAAAATGTGCTTCTTGATGCACACATGAATGCTAAGATAGCTGACTTTGGTAAGTATAGGTTTATTTTTTTATCTGATTGCATTTCTGGTGTTAGATCCTGTTAATAACAATAGGAAATGCTAAACAAAGTATGTATATTTTAATATCYGGGTGGTGGGATACAACAGAGGAACATAAAGAAAAGAGATGTAAAGCAAAATAATGTTCTTGCACATTTATTGAATTTGTTTTCCTCTCAAGCTTTCTTGCTTTCCCTCGAGGTACTTTCTGTAACTGGCTGAAATTGTGAACTGATTTGTTTGGTTTCCCTTAACAATATTTTCTCTGAAATGCTAAGTAAACTTAGCTTTTGACCTTTCTTCGTCAGAACTCACTCCTTTTCTGTTTCACCATCGGTAAAATGTAGATGCTTTGTTCTCCTGGAAGAACAGTAGGGGCAGGGGCAATTCATCATCTTCAAGAAGCTACAGTGTTATAGAAGAATACACTAGWCTTCCTGATTTGTTTATGCCAGCTGTTCATGTCACAGCTGCAGAGAAGCCTTGAAGCTAGGTCTTGGAACCATCTGAGTCAGGAAACCTCACCTGATAATCACATATAAGCATAGTAAGGTATCCATACTAATGTGTCATGACAGATCTCTGTAGACATAGTGGATAATACCTACTTATATAAGTCTCCTGTGAAAGGTGTTAGGTAATGCTGAGTATGCAAAGTATGTTTTAACAGTATGGTGTTCAACTGTGTGGGCTCTGGGAATCATGTTGGTTTCTCATGTGAAGAAATTATTTGGGTGAAATGGCTCATGTGGTAAAGAAATGAAGTACAGTAACTTACAAAAACATCTTCCTATAACTTAGCATCAGCAAAACTGTAGCACTCATTTATTCATGAGTGGTGTATTAAACAAGAGCTTAATAAAAGCTTTTGTATGTTAGAATATGAAAGCTAGCCAAGCTGTACTCTTTCCCCTCCACATTCCCTGCTGACCCATAAAAGAGCATAATTCCTTCTTGGAGATTGAGTTCTTTGGCTTATGGTAGTCTTGATCATGCAGCCTCACTGAGGAAACTAGAAGAAATTTTAAACAGCTGTTAGACTATACTGAGTGCTGGTGAATGCAGGTGGCCTGGTTCTAAAGCTCATTTCTGTTGCTTACAGAGTATCTGAAAAGCAAACTGCTAAACTGCAGTGATGCAGGAACCAGGTGCATAATGTAGGGGTGTGAATTATAGTAAATTCATGTTTACTCCTCAGTAAAGTTTACTCCTCATGTTTAGTCCTTTCTTCTATGTAACCTCTAACAGAATTTTAGGGAATTCTGTAGTAGCATTTCCCACTTCGGCATTTCAGAAGCAAATGGGAATTTTAGTACCTTCTTGTTAATGACCAAAATCCTATCTTGCTATACTACTTCATCTCCCTTCAAGCAACTTTTTTCTCTGTCATGCCTGTGTCATCCAAATTTAACTGTTCTAGTCTAGGACTGAATATGTTCTCAAATATCTCTAGGCTGTGGCCAGTAATGGATTGATGTTACTCGGATTTGTGGTAAAATACATGGAGGATTATGTGGCATGCTCATATAAAAATTCCATAATTCCAAACAATGCTATTTCTTAACTGGAATAAATCTGTTAGTTTTGTAATGTGAATCACTGGTGGTTTGTTCTAGGTGCTATATGCAGTGTGAAATAATTTTGCTCCCTTAATTTTTAGTAGTTACTCTTATACACTTTCAGGTCTATCAAATATGATGTCAGATGGAGAATTTTTAAGAACAAGCTGTGGTTCCCCTAACTATGCTGCACCAGAAGTAATTTCTGGAAGGTAGTTTCTTTTATATTGGATACACATATGCATGTACTTCAGTCATGTTGCTGCTTGATTTTAAAGGGTACAAAAGTAGTTCATTTGACAAGCTTTATGCTGAGAAACTGAGGGCTGTTAGTGGTATTGATAATTTTTAAAATGTTTAAAGCTTCTGTGAACTAGCTTTGAATAGTTCCTGTAAGATAGAGGTGATGTCTAATACCCCAAATGCGTTGTGCCTGAATTGCTGTAAAAATCTCATGTTCAGCTCAGATCTTGGAAGCTGAGGTGCAGAGTTACAAGCAGAGTCTGCTGTGAAGTTAAGTATCAGTGAAATACATGCTGCAGAGTAGATACTCATATTTTGGAGGTAACTTCCTTTTTTGTAAACCATGATTGTCAAATCTGCTTTCAGCTACCTACCCTAATATTGCCTCTTGTTGATCGGAGGCCAGATGGAGGCCAGATGTCTCTTTTACTCTGGCAGGGGCACAGAATACATGACATGTTCAGCCAAATGGACTTGTCTTAAACTTTTCAGCCACAATTTGGGGGGTAACTGACTTCGCACAGATTCCTCTAAAACATTGATAGCAATATATAACATAGGTTTTCTTAGTAGTAGATGCATGTTTCTTTCAATTTGCCATTGTACAAAATTGCACTATGGATTATTGTTACACATCAAAGAGGAAAAACTGTACTTGTGCCCTCATATATTAGAAAGGGAAGAGTACTGAAGTTCAGGGGAGGCACAGGATAGAACTGAAGTGGTATAGTGCTTGCAAAATCAGTTGTCCCAAGTTCACATGCTTTTAATTACTGTGAGACAATGAAAAAATGACAGAAAACATACTTGTATTAAACACAAATCACTAATACTTATTTTTTTCACAGGTTATATGCAGGTCCAGAAGTAGATATTTGGAGCAGTGGGGTTATTCTCTATGCTTTGTTATGCGGAACACTTCCATTTGATGATGATCATGTGCCAACCCTTTTTAAGAAGATATGTGATGGTATCTTTTATACCCCTCAGTACCTGAATCCATCTGTAATTAGTCTTTTGAAGCACATGCTGCAAGTGGATCCAATGAAAAGAGCAACAATCAGAGACATTAGGTAAAACACTTGCTGATGTCTGATCACAAGATGCTGGAATTACAGTAGCACAAATATGCAGAACAAAGAAGTTATTCATAGAGCTTGTCCGTGTTTTCTAGACTGAGATGAAAAATTCAGGTTGTGATGCCTTAGTTTTAGCTCTGATAGTGCTGATCTGCAGTAGACAATGAAGTATCTGTTGGAGATCATAGTAAAACAAATTATTTATACTATATATGGAAATTCTGAGACACTTTAGGTTTAAGACTGCCATAGCAAAGCTGTTTATTTGTCTAATGGTTTGCAAAAATTACAGTGTATAGACTTCTCTGGGGGAAGAAAATTGTCTTTACTGTTAGGAACGAGTGCTCTCTACTGTAAATGTGTCTTTACTCTGATAACTACTGCTTTTATTAATATTTCTTCAGGCTGTGAAAAGTTATTTGTTAAGACTGTGAATATTCCACATGTAAGGCAACAATTTCTAGCTTCAAAGCACTGACACGAATTTGTGTATGAACAGTAATTACTTCACCAAGTACTGATAAGTTAAAGTTCATAGGAAGAGAGAGGCATCATGGGCTTCAGATTCCAAGAGATAATTCTGGAGCAGTTGATTGTGTTGACAAATGTACACTGGATCAAATGAAAAAAAAAAGATAGCTGGGACAAATGTACTTTATGCAGTAGCTTAATTTTCTTCGCAAGAAGCTCTAAGGAAAGAATGTTGCTATACTACCATAGTGAGAAAGCTGCTCCTTTTAGGGTTGGAAGTTAGGAAATGAGCAACCTCAGTTGTGTTACATAAATCGTGTGTGGTCAAGAAGTGGTGTGAAACAGATTTTAAAAAATGTTGGTTACAGAGTGTGGCTGGGATTTGAATCTGAAACAGCTCTGTCCTATTACCCATATGACATGTCACCTCACAGTTTAAAGGACAAACTGAGTTTAGTTGAATACCTTAATTCTTCTAGGGGTTGTATGTATGTGCATGCAAGGGGAAAGGCCTGGTGCCATGAACAGTAACATGTTCATGTTCACAATTCCTCTGGGTTCAGTCATCCCAGCTATGGCTGAGCCTATGGCTGTTGTGATATGGGAAAATATTCTTCTGCTTCCAAATCAACTGTTTTTCTGATTAAACTATATTTTGCTCAGCACGTTCATGCTGAGGTACGGTGTTCTTAGGATCACACTGCATGGAGCTTAATTCACTGTGCTGGTTTGGCTGGAGTAGAGTTGAATTTTTTCACAGTAACTGTGTTTTGAATTTGTACTGAAAATAGTCTTGGTAACAGGTGGATGTTGTAGTTACTGCTGAGCAGGGCTTGGACAGAGCTAAAGTCTTTTCTGCTTCTTACACTGTCCTAACAGAGCAGGCAGGGGGTGCACAAGGAATTGTGAGGGGACACTGCTGGAGCAGCTGACCCCAGCTGAGCACAGGCATATTCCATACCATATGGGGTCACACTCTGCAGTGAAAATAAGAGGAAGGCTGATGGGGCTGGTCTGCTGGTCATCAGACATTTTGTAATGAGCAGTTGTTTTTATCTGCATTATTTGTCTTTCTTGGGTTTCCTTTTCACCTCTCTTGTGTTTTTGGATTTTTTTTTTCTGCTTAGATTTTTTAAAAATTCTAATTATTAAACTGTTTTTATTTCAACCCTCAAATTTTTTGCACTTCTACTCTTCTGGTTCTGCCCTTCATCTTACTGGAGAGGACCAAGCAACTGGCTGTGTGGTGCTTAGTTGCTGGCTGGGGTTAAACCAGTTGTAACCATCCTGTTTGATACCCAGGATGGGGCTTGAAGGTGTTGAGGTAAAAACAGATTTGAACAGAGCATATTAGATAAAATAATTCTAAATTCTACCTGTATAATGGTTCTTTGTGAGACTATTGATTTTTTTCTGTTCTCAATATTGATTTATCAGATCTCTTCCATGTTCCATTTTTTGCTGTACATGTTGAAGATTTAGGGGATTTTTTGCAATTTGCTGTGCTATGTAGTGCTTAGTGACTTTTTTTGGGGAGGAGTTTTTTTTGTTGTTGTTGTTGGGTTTTTTGTTTTGTTTTTATTGGAACATTGGCCTTGAGCTTAATCTGGTATTTGAGCTCTGTACTGAAGCTGTGACTGTCCTTTGAGTACCATCTCAGGGAGACACTTAACAATTACATGTCTTTGTCCAAGAATTTTTTTTTTGTGGAGCAAATACAGAATGGCACCTTTGCTACATTCTTCTGTGATGTTTTCTCCCACACTGCCATAATTTCAGTATCTTGAACATCCTTGGGCAGTCAAAATATTTCTACTGGTATTTCTTAGGAGCATAATTTAGACTTTTTGGAAGATTTACAAGCAATTTTGGAACATCTCCCAGGCCTCACAGCAGTGTGGTTATGAGTGGTAAGGCATGTGGGAGAAAATGTGCAGCTACACAGCTAGGACTTGATAGAAATGGCATTTTATCATGAAGTGATAGAATGTTTGAAAGAAAGATGCTGTTGCAAGGAGGCTCGGCTAATTAACACCATGCTGGGACATGGCCTGCTCCTATTGAACACTGCTCAATACTAATCAGCACCCTCAAGGGGAAGATGGGATTTCTGGGTCTGAAAACATATCAACAGACACTTCGGCTAAGACAGAAACCGAGGTTTCAACTGTATCACTTGCTCCTATAACTAAAGGTAAACAACCAAAGAAAAAGTAATCTTGTTCAGTCAGGAATGAAGAAGCTTCTAGGAGGGAACAGGAGAGGGAATCAGAAGGATCAGCCCTTTCTGCAGCAAAACAGTCACAAGAACAGGAGGAGGAAGGTACTGAAATTATAAGTGAGAAAGAAACCAACTCATTCCTGTCCCTAAGCAATTTGTGAGATAGCAAAAACATTTTTCTCAGTTTCCTGCAAAATGTCTAGTAAAATCTTGTGCAGGCAGTGCTTACTTTATGTACTGTTTTATTGTCTGTGCTACAAGAGGTCTTGGACTGGCAACCATTATTCTTTCTTTCAGCACAGACTAAAATTCATTTTATATTTTAAAGAAATTTCCTGTTAAAGATGTTATCATTACTTATGTATACTCAGAATTTTTTTGTTTTTACATCTAGGGAACATGAATGGTTTAAGCAGGATCTTCCAAAATACTTGTTTCCTGAAGATCCATCATATAGCTCTACCATGATTGATGATGAAGCCTTAAAAGAAGTGTGTGAGAAGTTCGAGTGCACGGAAGAGGAAGTGCTAAGTTGTCTGTACAGCCGAAATCATCAGGACCCTCTGGCTGTTGCTTATCACCTCATTATAGATAACAGAAGAATAATGAACGAGGCCAAAGACTTCTACTTGGCCACAAGTCCACCAGATTCTTTTCTGGATGATCACCACCTGTCTCGCCCTCACCCTGAACGAGTGCCATTTTTAGTAGCTGAAGCACCACGTCCTCGCCACACCCTTGATGAGCTGAATCCACAGAAGTCAAAGCACCAAGGTGTAAGGCGGGCTAAATGGCACTTGGGGATACGGAGTCAGAGTCGACCAAATGATATCATGGCTGAAGTTTGTAGAGCAATTAAACAACTGGATTATGAATGGAAGGTAATGAAATAGAGGACCTTTACAGCAAACAACAATGCGTTTTGGTTTGAGCTGTGTAGTTACATAGCCCAGACATCTGAAACTGTTTTCATATTCTGCCATTAATCTCATGTGCCTGTGCTGTTGGTGTTTGCTGTGCCAGAAGGGTGTTGGGGGAAGGATGTACATGCTGACAGGAAGAAAAGGGAAAATTTTCTCTTGGGGATGCAGAAATATATTTCTCTTGGCTAAAAATACCCCAATATCCCTCAAGTCCAACAGGTAATGAAATCCGAAATCACTTGATAAATACTAGTGAGTTGAAAGTTCAAAAAGAGTATGCAGTGATTTTCAAGCAGTTCTGGTTAACTGACTCAAATCTCTTTCATACCAGGTTGTAAATCCATACTATCTTCGTGTTCGGAGGAAGAATCCAGTAACAAGTGCATATTCCAAAATGAGCCTCCAGTTGTACCAGGTGGACAGCAGAACATACTTACTGGACTTCCGTAGTATTGATGGTATGTGAAGAGTTTCTTAAGTTAATTGAGTTCTAGGTCAAATCATTCTACTTGCAAACATGTCTTCATTTACTTATTTAGAAGTGAAGTGAGTGTTGCCCTTTTTTTATTTTAAATCAGTGTAACCTGTATTAGTGTTTCCTTACTCCTTCCCGGACTAGTGTCCCTGTGCTTAGCTGCTGCATCCCATTTGCTTTTTGGCTATATCAGCTCCTGAGGAGCTCTATTTTTTGTCTGCATCAGAACTAATACCAGTAGTGCAAAAGGGGACAGGACTGTTGGAGGAGAGATTGGGGGCAACTTAAGCTACCTTTGGAGCATCACCCCAAATTTAAATATTAATTTAGATCTGAAGTAAGCATGTGAACAGTGTTTTCTAGTGAAGATAAGCGTGACATCTAGGCATTTAAATTTGACTTGGACTGTACCTCATTGTACTGGATCTGACTGAGATGGAGTTAATTGTCTTCCTAGAAGCCTACATGGTGCTGTTTTGGATCTGTGACTAAAACAGTATTGAAAACACACTGCTGCTGAGTGTTGCTCAGCAGCACTGGCATAGTATCCAGCCTTTCTTTTTCCACACTACTGTGTTGGGAGGGGAGCAACAGCTCTGCAGAGCTGAACCATATTGAACAAAGGGATGTTCAGTGCCGTATTACGTTATGCCTAGCAAAGAAAGGGCTTTTGGAGAAGGTAACCTTGAGACTGGTTTGGCATTAGCCTGCTTGTAGATAGTGAGTGCTTGCCTTTGCATTGTTTCCCCCCCCCACACCTTACTTAAAACTGTTTATTTCTACTCGTGAGTTTTCTCACTTTTGCCCTTCCAATTTTCTTCCCCTTTGCTCTGAGATATCAGCTGCAAGGCAAGGTTAACCCACCAGTTCTACTAGTAGCTAAAATTTGAGGTAGGAATTTTGTGCTCAAAGGAACTAAAATCTTGAAAGCATATAGTTTAACCTGTACAAAAATATATTTTATGGAGTGACAGTAACACAGTATAGAAAGCCTGGTTAGATGAAATGAGCATAGGAGCTAATAGAGACTGAACACTTGTTTATGGGCATAGTAGACTAAAGGAAAATTACCTACAGCCACTGGTGTAGATGACATACCTAGTAAAACATTGCATGGAAAAAAGGAAAGTTTTTTTTTGGACTGCTTAGAGCCGTGCAGTTCTGGGAGGGCAGCCTGCTACAATCCTGGTTTCCATTTTGAGGAAATAAAACAAATCTGTGCCCTTGAGTTGTATCTCTTCCAGTAGTTAAACTGATCTGACATTCCTTCTCTCTGCCATAGTTAATGGTTCTTTGTTCTCTTAACAATTTTTAAATTTAAGTAGCTTTGTGTAAACAAGAGGTATTGCCTTTTCACCAATTTCTCCTGAAATAATTTTTCAGGAGCCAGCTTAGAGTTATTGTTCAGTATTTAAAATAAGAATAGAGATGCTTCAGCAGAACACTACTATTAAAATGAAACTATTTTCTCTTCATACTGAAGGTAAAGATCAGTTGCTGCAGCCTAAATATACATTCTATGGTAAAAAACTTTCAAAAGAGAAGAATAAATGAGTGCAGATGCTAACAAGTATAATGTTGTAATGAATTATCATAAAATACAAATAATAACAATATATAAATACCCAAAAGAGAACAAAAATAGAATAAAAATAAAGTAGATTGTCGAAAAAAAATCTACAAACTGCTATTGAACTTAATCTTATGATGCTGACCTGTTTTTGTTTTGAGTAACCTAAATTGAACAGTTGGCTGCTGAAATCAGTTCATGAAAAATACAATTAGTATCTAGTTCTAGTCTGAACTAGATGTAAGTAGTTCTGAAGTACAGTTCAGAGCACAGAAAGAATTAGCAAAAGAACATTTGCTGTTGTGCTGCTATGTATACAAGCTTTTATTTGGTATCAAATGCTATTTGCAAAATGTGTTCAGTTATTAATCATGATTTTAAAAGACAGAATTTTGAAGTGTGAGAAGGGAAGATGTTTGCTCTTCCTAGAACTGATTTTTTTTTTTTTTAATTCCAAATTTTCCTCTTCTCTTCCCTTGTTCCCAGATGAAATTGCTGAAGCGAAGTCTGGGACTGCAACTCCACAGAGATCAGGTTCTGTGAGCAACTATAAATCTTGTCAAAAAGATTCAGATGCTGATGCTCAAGGAAAATCTGCGGATACATCCCTTACCTCATCAGTCAACTCTTCGCTGGACTCTTCCACAGCTGACGTAACTCCAAGACCAGGGAGTCATACAATTGAGTTTTTTGAGATGTGTGCAAATCTTATTAAAATACTTGCACAGTAATTTTGAAGATGGGCTTATTTCTTTTTGAGCAATAAGCATGCCTAAATCATAGTCAGATGCTTCCAATTATAATCAAGTGAAATTAACTAAGGCGCTGAAAAAGCTAGCCACAGAATGCAACTTGCATGGGGATAAAAATTATTATGGGCAGTTAACATGTATTATTTTGAAGCTGGAGTGAATTCTGATTGCCTGCTGTCCAATAGCATAACACAGGTACAGGAAATAACATGCCCTTTGGGTAGTGTTTGTAACATTTTACCTGGAGTGCAAAATAGGCTGCCTATAACATTTAAGCTAGATGGACCTCCTTGTTTTTTTATCTAGTTACACATATATCTGATGCACTGTAAGTTAACATACATGTACTAGTTCAGTGATCTCAATATGACTTGTTGGTCACCCTCTACAGTTGTGAATCAGAACTATCAGCATCTCCTAACAGATGTTAATGTGTTAAAACTGCTATGTTTCTTCCCCCTTATTTGACAAAAAATAATAAAGAATGCTATGATGTGTTGCAATGTACTGCTTTTAATAAAAAGTGTTATTAAAGGCATGCAAATCTGGCCAGTTGGAAATGTGTAGGTGCTCTGTAATGAATTGAGGGTGAAAAGTCTGTGCACAGTGAGTAGAATGATTGAGTCCATAACAGTATCAGGAAACTTAATGCTGAAAAGATGTAGCATCGCATGGACTAAGCCAAAATGTTGCTTTGTGGAGAACCTGTCAGGGAGCTCCTCCTTGTCTGTACATGTTTTCTTAGTGTGGTAGCAGCACAGCAGCTCCCCACTGCGACTGCAGACCAAGAATCCTTTTCCTTAGAAACTCATCCCTGTAGTTAAGAGCAGAGCCTAAGGGCTGTTTCATGCTATTCCAGAATCTGAAATTTACAGGTTTTTAGCATATATGTTCATACTTTGATACAGCTGGTTATCACCTTAACTTATAATATACTATATAGTATTCAGTATGAAGTGAAAACCTGCACAGGTTTCTAATTTTTCCCAGGCAACCTCTGTAGAAAACGTAGCTATTTAATGTAACTGAATTAAACAGTCTTAACTTTTCAGTTGAACATTGAAAACTGGTCATGACAACTTGAGTGCTAGAGTTTTTAATTGTAGATTGCAATTACCCATAATAAAAGTCCTTCTGCATTTATGGTTTTTGCAGCATTTCAGGAAAAAATTGAACTTTGTATGTTAAAATCACAGGTAGTACTTGCATGAATATCTTTAGTCTCTTTAAATGGGATATAATTAGCCATGGTTCCATTTTCCTCTGGCATTTAGACATAAACAGTCATAAAATACTTAGGTTTGCATTCAAGACTTAATGCTTGCTTCAAAATAATATTCATGACCTACATAGTTTCAAAGGTTGCTCCCCCAAGAAGAGGCTGGAACTCTAGGCATTACTGAGCAGTGAAACCTGGACTCTTCACATGGAGGGAAATTCTTGCCAATGGCTGAGATTTTATCCATGGGAAGCTGCTAGCTACAGATGTAGGAACAGTTAAATCCTGGCCAGCTGGCTGCAGCTCTGAAATTTGCATGCACAGAATCTGAAGAAACATAAGGCTGTTTTTAAGCCCCTGAACTGCTCTAACTGTATTTTGAACTGGGTGATTGTGAGGTCTGTCTCAGAGGCGGGTACAAGTTTACAACTTCATTTTTTTTATCCTCACGTGTCACAGATGGTCTCTGTAGGGACATTGGCTGTATCACTGTACTTTAAAGTGGAAGATTTTCCGAAGAGGAAGTTAGTATCAGAAGTTAAGCCCCAAAACTAGGATGCCAATGTGARGGACCAGTTGCAAATCCTACAGAGAAGACCTGTCTTTAGTCTTGTACGAATTGGTACTGATGTACTGAATAAATCAATGTGTTCATTTTTGTTACCCTTTATTTTGGAATTGAGTATTGCACTTGTATAAACACTACAAACGCACAGGTTTTTAAATTGTTGCAATTCCTCATCTGGAATTGGTTTGGGATCACTTGCATGTATTGAACTATTATAAATGCTATCTGCTCCTTGKAATGCTGACAACACATGCAAGGTGTAAAGATGCAAAATAGTTCTTAGTTTTATATACCTTTTCAGCCCTCTTTGTGCTTTAAGACAACCCTGGTTTTGTCCTTAGTTTTGGTATCAGGAAGTTAAAGCAAGTTTCTGGCAGAAGTGTACAATATATGTAGTTGTAAATAAAAGTGCATTTTTATGGTAGATAATTTTGATGGCCAAAGGTTTTCTGATTGAATTGAGATTTTTATACAGAGGGGGAGGGGTTGAAAGGGGCACTAACAACCCAGTTGAACTCAGTTGCCTGGTGTGTGACTTTCCTATGCTTTGTAGATCTTGCTGTTGAAATTGCTTTCTTCACATGTTCTTACTGATCTTGCAGACCTTTGGGATTGCACTAGAAGCTGCCAATAGGCTGTGAAATGAAACTTCACTGAGACAGCTGCCAGAGTTGTAAGGCAGTTTATGCAGATACACAAACTGGTAAAGTGTGTTACTCTGTATTCCCAAGCTTACTCCTGTTGGAGTACAATGAGTTACCTTGTCTTTGTATTGTAATTTTTTCAGTAACATGGATGAACCTGGGCTGTCCATGTGCAATAGAAATCACTAGGTAATGGATAAAAATTCATCTTGGTGGTGCAATATGAAGAAAAAAAAATCCTTTCATGTTTGTTTTGATGTGAGTGTTTAATACAAACGTTGAGCTAAATTTTATTTTACCAGTTGATTACCATTGTAAGATACGAAGTCCTGTTCCTTAACAAAGATGTGCCTACTTCCTGTTAATTTCTTTTGACAAAGCTGAATGGCAAAAATGCTTGTTTCTAACTGTATAACTTTTTAAACTTTCAAAACTAAAAACTAAGTAAACATGAAATACTGAACCATCTTGTTTGAAACTGTGTGTTTGCTGTTTTCTAGTGTTATATGTAAGTGGACAAGAAGTGTTACACTCATTTTAAAAGCAACAGCTATTACAATTATAGAAAAAGCAGCAACATGACAAAAATGACAGTAGATTTCCCAGCTGGCCAGGCCGGTGCACCAGCTGTGCTCGCCTGATGCGACTGACCCTTTCCCCCTCGATCTTATAAACTCTTGCTGCAGAAAAGGAATTCGAGATGGAACAAATACTGATCACGTCTTTTGTGCCCCTGTGGTGATGCGTCTCCCCTTTCGCATCTTCACTCAGCCTTTCCCTCGCACCACGGATGGGGCTTTTCGTTCGGTATTAGTCCCTACAAGCAGTTTTAAACACTRCCACCCTGCAGTTCTAAACTCTGTCTTCTCTTTTTATTTAGGGTTTCTGTTTGGTTTGTGTGTTTGGGGCTTTTTTTTGGGGGTGGGGGGAGAGGGGTTGAGGTTTTTTGTTTGGTTTGGGTGGTCGTTGTTGTTTTGTATTGGGCTTTTTTAATGCTTTTGGGGTTTCTGGGGGAGGTGGTGGGTTTTGGTTTGGTTTTTTTCCCCCTTTGGTAGTTCTTTTTGTTTTGTTTTGTTTTTTCTTTTTGTAAGAGTGTGTGTGTGTGTTTTAGTTGTGGTGGTGTTTTTTTCCCCGTGTAAAAAGCCGTGTTTGTGAGCCTGGGTCACTTCTCCTTAGGAGACTTCCCGGCCGGAGCCGCCTCCCCGTGGTGCGTGGCTGCTGTTCCAGGGCGCTCGGCACAGGCCGGGGACATTCCCGCCGTCCCGCAGCTGTCCCCCGGTGACACTCGACACCGCGGGTGGTGGCACTCCCAGGACCGGCTGTTTTGTCCCCCCCGGCCCCGCTCTCCACCGCTGCCTCCTACGCACAGGAGCGGGGGGCCGCCGGGCACCTCACGGCATCCAAACGGCCCTGCCGCGCCGCGCCCGGGCGAACTACGGCTCCCGGCTGTCCCTGCCGGGGCCACGGGCACCGCCGCTGCCCTCGCTCCTTCCTGCTCCGGCCCGGTTCCTGCCGTGCCGCCCCGCCTTTCCGCTTCCTGGCGCGGCGCTTCCAGCCGGGAGAGGCGGCCGGCGGCAGCGCCAGGTACCTCCGGGCCCTGCGTGCCTCAGGGACAGCTCAGTGCAGCCGGCCGGGTAAATTCTGTGTGGGGGAGTGCCGCGCTGTGTTACTGCTTTAGCTTCGAGATGAGCGAGGGCTGATTGTCCTGCTGTGTACTTAAAAGCAGAATTACCTAACTGTTTAAAATGCATTCTTCCTAGTTCTCGAGATGGCTTCTTTTGGGTGGAAGAGAAAGATTGGTGAGAAGGTCTCAAAAGCTACTTCCCAGCAGTTCGAAGCTGAAGCTGCGGATGACAAGGATCTGGGTGGCGATGATGATGCTGCCTGGGTGCTCGCAGCTAAGAGGAGAAAGGAAGTTCTCTTAGAAGATTGTGTAAGGAAAAGTAAGGAGCTCAAGGATGAAGGTGCAAATTTGGCTGAAAATAGGAGGTAGTAATGTTGTCTTACTCTTTTTTCATTGACTGAAAAGCTGCTTCATGATATTTTAATCCCTTCTCTAAACACTAGTAATTTCCTAGTATCTGCATTGATAGTTTCCATAATTTGAAAAGTGATAATTTCTTTCATTCTGCTTTTATTGTCTGGTACTAAATAAGTTTTTGTCTTTGGTGGCGTTATCAGCTATGAAACAAAGTATATATTCCACGTTATCTCTGCACGTTCTCAGAACAACAACGACAGCAAAGATTGCCACTTGAGGCATAGTGATCATGAGATTATAGAGTTCTCTATATTTGGTGAAATCAGAAGGAACATCAATAAGACCATCGCATTGGACTTCTGGAAGTCAAAGTTTGGCCTATTTGGGAGACTTATTCAGAGAGTTTATTGGGAAGCAGCCCTTAAAAACAGAGGAGCCCAAGAAAGGTGGGCGTGCTTCAAAACAGAGATCTTGAGGGCACAGGAACAGACTGGCCCTGTGTAATGAAAGATGAGTCGATGAGGCAGACGTCCAGCCTGGATGGGAACTTAGGAATAAAAAGATACATAAAAATATCATCTTTGGAAGAAGGGTCACATCTCTCTCTCAGGAAGTATTTAAGGGGCTTGCTAGGGTGTGTAGAAACAAAACTAGGGAGGCCAAAGCTCAGTTTGAACTTAATATGGCAGCTTTTGTAAAGGATAATTTAAAAAGTTTTTACAAATATATTAATGGCAAAAAGGAAGGGTAAGATTATCCTTTGTTCTCTACTGGATGTGGGAGGGAACTTTGCAACTGCAGGTGAGGAGAAGGCAGAGATGCTTAACACCTTCTTTGCCTCAGTCTTTAGTGGGAAGATGGCTTGTCCTCAGGAGAGCTGTCCTCCTGGGGTGATAGATGGTGTCAGGGAGCAGACTGGCCCCCCTGTTATCCAGGAGAGGCAGTCAGAGAGCTGTTGAGATGCTTGGATGTTCATAAATCCATGGGCCCAGATGGGATCCATCCCAGGGTGATGAGGGAGCTGGCAGATGAGTTTGGGAAGCTGCTCTCCATCATTTACCAACAGTCCTGGCTCACTGATGAGGTTCCAAATGTCTGAAAGCTGGCCAATGTGATGCCCATTCACAAAAAGGGTGGGAAGGAGGATCCTGGTAATTCTAGACCAGTTGGCCTGACCTCAGTAGCTGGTAAGGTAATAGAGCAGTTTATATAGAGTGTGATCATGGAGGGAGGGCCAGGGTATCAGACCTGCCAGCCTGGGTTTAGGAGGGGTAGGTTGTGTTTGACCAACCTGATCTCCTTTTATGACCAGGTGACCCACCTGGTGGATGCAGGAAAGGCTGTGGATGTTGTCTCTTTGGACTTCAGCAAGGCCTTTGACACTGTCTCCCACAGCATACTCTAAGACAAGCTGGCAGCCCGTGGCTTGGACAGGAGCACTCTGTGCTGGGTTAGGAACTGGCTGGATGGGCCCAGAGAGTGGTGGTGAGTGGTGCTGCATCCAGCTGGCCTGGAGAAAAGGAGACTCAGGGGTGACCTCATCACCATCTACAACTTCCTGAAAGGTGGCTGTGGTCAGGTGGGGTTGGTCTCTTTCTCCAGGCAGCAACTGACAGAACCAGGGGACACAGTCTTAAGCTGCGCCAAGGGAAATATAAGTTGCATATTAGGAAGAAGTTTTTTATGGAAAGAGCGATAAGGTACTGGAATGGTCTGCCCAGGGAAGTGGTGGAGTCACCGTCCCTGGACGTGTTTAAAAAAAGTTTGGATGTAGCACTCAGTGGTTTACTTGAGCTGTTGGGGCATAGGTTGGACTTGATGATCTTGAAGGTCTCTTCCAACCCAGTGATTCTGTGATTACAGGGGTCAAAAGATGAAAAACTGACTGGATCTGAAAGTTGAAAGGGTAAATAGGACGCAGGGTGATAAGCCATACCGTAAGTAACACTTTAGCCACTCTTGAAAATGTCTTTTTTCCCTTACTGAGAGTAAGCCTGTTTTCCTGTGCACAGTGCCCAGGCAAATACTGCCAAGCAGTTAATGCRCTGTTAATCTGCCTAGTGCTTCGTGAAGTCAGGTACAGAGAACTGCTGTGAGTGCCCTCTGAGTACTGGGAGTTTGCCAGTTCTGGAAGGATATTGCAAGAGTGCTTCCATTGTCTTTTGCTTCAAGCAGGAAGTCCTTTTGGAGTCGAGGTATGTTAGAAGAGGGAGAGGTGGACTGTAAATTGTGCATCAGCTAGATAATTTGGCCAGATCTTCACTGGAGAGGGAAGAAACAGTTCTGAGAACAGTCCCTTCAAAATCTTCAGATTCTTTGACATACGAATTTTTATCCTTCCTTTACTTTTAAGAGCAYCTTTATTGTCCCAGATCAGAGATAATACTTTCCTGGAAGAAATA
This sequence comes from Cardinalis cardinalis, assembly GCA_014549065.1. Classification (NCBI taxonomy): domain Eukaryota; kingdom Metazoa; phylum Chordata; class Aves; order Passeriformes; family Cardinalidae; genus Cardinalis; species Cardinalis cardinalis. The sequence goes on from JACDOX010000132.1 coordinate 427,828, forward strand.
TTACCAAGATGTCAGTAGTTGCTCCTGTGCTGTTAAACTTTTTGTCTTAAGAAGTATCATGCTAAAAAAGGGTTTCCTGGGTGATGTGCCAGAGAACAGCTTGGAAGTTTAATGCAGGCAAGTTTATATATCATAATACACATACTGTGAGTATGGTTGGGTCTGATTTTAAAAAAAGTAATGAACAAATACAAAATCTCTTTGAGAAAAGGCTTATTTTCAAATATTTACAGTTCCCTCTTTTAAGTGGTCACTCAAATAGTGACACTGTTCAGTGAGTGACTTCAGTTGATTCTTTTGTGTTCCTGAGGCCTGTAATTTCTGAATAAAATTTTGAAGCCTTTTAAAGTTGAGTTTAAATTTAAACCAAGTTAAACTTAATAAGTTTTAAGCATCCTGCCATTGTATTAATCAATAGATTTCATGCAGTAGTTGCATAAGTGGGTTGTATTAATATTAATAATTGAAAACACAGAATGTGCAAATAAGTAGTGTTATAAAAGATCAAATCTGCAGCCAGTTTATCAAAAAATYGACAAAGATTYATWAAGTCAATTACCAAAAAATAGAAAATTTCAAAACCTCGTCACAGCCAAGTCAGCGTCCGCCCCGGGAGCAGCCGCTGGGTGCCCTCGGGTTCCTGCTGACAGAGAGACAGCSTTCCCCTGAAGGTGCACCCCGACTGCTTCCCACAGCCTGCTTATATACAGTTTATTAAGCCTGAGGCAGGGATGACCACATAATTCTTTGTCTCTCTTRGGATGTAAAGTCAGTTCCATAGATGTGTAGGAATAGACAAAGAAAGAGTCCAGGATTCTATAGGGTGTCTGAGTATCCAAGGGGAAGAACTATTCACATGCAGTAGGTGATGCCATCAAGTCCAGGTGCTAGATCTCCTGAGATGCCTCCGATCATCACCCAAGGAATTCCAGATGACATCTCCCAGATGCAGAGGAAATCCTTTCAAGGCAGCTCCAGCCTGTCTCAATGGGTCCAACACAACCCCGAGCCTGTCCAGGAACGGCTTAGCATATGAATATTCTCTAGCCCTGCCATAGACAATTGTAGTCACCATAGCTCAAGGCTACTCTGTTCAGATGTGAACAGGGTCTGATTTTATCTTAACTCTGTTTGGGAACCAATTGCAATGTGAATGGTTTTGGTTCCTGGATGGGGTGGTGTTGCAAGCAGAGGTTCAGTCTTTGCTAATATTTTATACTTTTAAATACCYACTTCTATAGCATGAATTATTTCTGCTACATATAACAATARTCAATTAACATCTCTGTTTTTAACACCAGAAATAAATGATAGATTGGTCTACATAAGGTAGATCTAATCTGTCCTTTTAGGAATAYAGAGATTGCTAAATGTTTTTATCTAATCTTGAATCCTTAATACTTCCTGTACTTGCCTATATAAAACAGATTGATTTTTTTTTATTTCTGTCTTCACTTATACATATGCCTTCCTTATATTTCACTTTGGATGTTGTACATCTTTTCTCTRTGTTCTTTTTTGATTTTTTTTGGTGTATTTTTTAAAGTGCGGTAAGTCTCTTGACAGAGAGAGTGGCAGATATCCTGTTTTAGATGTGGTTTAGATTGGGGACACACTGAACAGCAGGTAATTTTTGATGCTTTTGATATCTTCACTTGGTCTTAAAAGCTGAGTTCTCCATTACGTGTCAGTTAGAAAACAATACAAAAGCTTCACCCATCCATAGGTAGCAATGTAAGTATTTTTTCTGAATTTAGGGAGGACTGTCTCTCATCAGAAGTGCTTATAAGAGCTGCTGAGAAACTCTCAATGGCTTACAACAAGTATGCTAAAGAAGTTAACAGTCATATCTGAGGCACAACAGAAATTCCCACTTGAACTTAGAGTTTCCATCAGTTACTCCAGCACACTCCACAGTTCAGGCAGTGATGGTGATATGGTGCTGTTGGGGTACATAACTTTCAGACAGATTTTCTCTTTAAAAAAAAAATTCACATGGGTTATAAGTGGTTGCTGTGATTGTGTTCAAGCCTGGACCACATAGGTCTATTTCTTGAAATACGCATTTGTACGGCAAAAACAGACTCATGTAAATAATTATATACTTAAGGTGGATTGTGTCCTGAAATATCAGAGTGTGCTAACAGTTAAAAAAATATCTGGGTTGGATTGTGTAGCATTCTAGAAGAAAAGCAAAGACCTAGCRCTAGAAAGTAACAAAGGTTTGTTCCTGGTTGGTGTTACTTGTGAAGGGGATCCTAGAAGAAAAACTTGTGAAGAAGCAGGGGGCCAAAAAAAAAGAATGGAAGTAATAAATTATTTCTTACGGTGGAGAGACTCTGAGGTAACGTGCATGGCAGAAATTGATATGATGAATTTTAAARGCAGGCCCACTATTACTTAGCTAAAATAGTCATTACCACATTTATGCTTTATTAGTCTGCTCAGCTTACTTTTTGGGTAAGGGGAGGCGGTGATGGTGTTGCAAGCCCCACCATGGTTTTGTTAGTCTCTGTGTACACCAGAGACTAACAAAATAAGCCTGTTTGTGGGGAAAAGTGAGATCTCACTGTTTGGTGTTTGTAAGTTGGGTTCTCAGTGCTTCTCTGGGGGAGGGAATAATGAATGAGATTCTCAGGCACCAGAATTTATGCAGTCTGTGCTATTTCCTTGCTTTGCTTGCCACTGTTGGGAGTGGCAGTGGGGGAATGTTTGGGAAGTGGCGAAAACCCTCTGTGGGTTTTCAGCTTTCGTGGAACTGTTTGAAGAGTATTTGTACCTGSTGTAATGTGTGTGTGCATGAACTTGATAAACCAAGACAGACAAAGAGAAGAAAAACAGTGATGAAGATGATAGTTTCTGATCCATATTTTGCATTTTTTTGTGGGATGGAAGAAAGATTAGGAGTCTACCAGAAAAATGTGTTAAACTAAGTTGATCATCACAGTTGGAGTGTTACTGTGAAAAACACTGTTAAGGAGACTGACCTAGAAATTTGATAAGTAGGCAGTGTTGAAGGCGGCTTGTAAATTGATGATCTTGTCAGAGCATCAAGAAGAGGCAGATGTGTGGAAGAAGTATCACATTTGTATGCTCTTTTGATGTGTGAGAAGGAGCAGGGAAACAAATATGTACAAACAAACACACAGTCTTTTGGGAACAGGCACCTGGGGCTATTCTTTAGGCTGTCGTGTGCAGGGCAAGGAGGTGGCCTGYGATGATCCCTGTGGATCCCCTCCAACAGGGTATTGTGTGATTTCTACAAACAGAATATTGTCTGTTGGTAGGAAGTATGGAGAATATTCTAGAGGACAATTTTTTTTCTTATAGGAAACTTGAAATACTGGTGAATTACCCATCTTAACACACCAAGTGTGGGTGTGCTCACATTCACTGGAGTTAAAAAAAAAGACAACTGAAAGCAATACCAAAACTCAGCAACCCCAATCCAGTTTGGTTTTTTTTTTGTTGGTAGTCCTGCACTGTTTTAAATCCAGTGTAAGTTCACATGTTTCTGCCTTAGTATTTTGAACACGGCAATTTGCAATTGCAGTGTTATTTGACTGGGAGGGAGGAAAGCCTTTGGCTCTGGCCACAYGGTTAAGAAATGGTTGAGGTGCAGGTAAACATTGAAGTATGATGTGCTTAAATACATGGCATGTGAGAGCTAAAAGCGGGAAGAAAAACTTGTGCCAGACTTGTGTCCTCAGTGTAACTGAGTTGCCTGTCTGTGCAGTGGCTCTGCAAACGTCCCTGTGCTGTTCTCAAACSTCAAACTTCTGTAGCTGCCCAGTAAGTGGCGATAGAACTCTTCTCCATGTGCCTGAAGAGGTGCAGGATTTCTGTTGGAAGTAGACTCTCCTGAGTTTAAATTCTCAATGATTTGTGGTTTTTTTTTTCAGTTTTGCCAAATGCAAGTTAATACTGCTCTCGCTTCTGATTATGTTTATTGCGCTAAAAAAGAGTAAAAATTTCCATCTTGATTGGGAAGGTCATGTTTTTAGCTGGAACACTCCTACATTAGAGCTTCTCCTATATTAAAAAAAAACTTCTTTCACTTTGTCACTTGGTATCTAGATTAGACTGATTAATAATATTTTTCTTTTTATTTCCCTTAGCTTCTGCAATAGCAAATTAAACAAGGACRTGTCAAAGTGCAGTGACTAGACCAGGTGGCAAGCCAATTTTCATGAAACTGTTTACTTTTCTAGAGAAATTAATTTTTTRGAATTGCTTAATTTTCTAATCTATTGAAAAGAACGGAACTTCTCTGAAGGGTCATTTTTTCCACATTTTAGCAGCTGAGATTTTTTCTCTGATRTGAATGCCAGCATGACTCCCAGATGTGTAGTTAGTGATTCTTTAGCTACATACACTATAATTGACTTTGTTTTCCTCACTAGACATTGTAGGTTGTCAGATGATGAGGCACACACCTTTTGAAAGTATGCTTAGTGTAGTCGTAAGTCAAGTGTTTACTGAAAAAATATGTCTATCAGGTGGAGCAGATTTTAGCAGTTGCATTTGTTCCATTTACCCATGTGTTTTCGGTTTAGATTATGATAAGTACTTGATTAAAAATTAGTTATGAATAATAAAATTGTTTTCAGATTATATTACTAGTTCATTTTGATGCAACTAAGATGTCAAAGGATAGACATCATTGTGTTGAAATTGCTTTTCAAGTTTCAGTCAATAAAACTGATGTTRCTTACATAATACCATGTTAATAAAGAGGTTTCCCAGAAGATCTCAGCAGCTGTCTTTGGCAAAAATGTTTCATCAGTTTAATCAGCTGAGTTACATTATAGAGTAGCCTAGAAAAAAGAGATTGTGTTTGAGAGAAGAGGGATCCAAGGGAGAGCAGGTAGCATTTGTTTCAACTTTTCTCCCCTAAACTCAATAGTAGTTTTTCCTGATGAAATCATGAAAAGGTGAATAGAGTGCTATGTGGATATGTAGGAAGCTCCTGACAAAATCCAGATCTAAAATGGAAATTTACAAGAGGTGAGGGCAGAGTTGTGTGACCCAGTCAGACCACAGAAATTCTGTCTGAGTATGCAGGGGCAGGGATGAAGTTAGCAAAGCCGTAGCCTGTGTGGAGTTGAATCTGGGGAGGTCTGTGAAGGGCAGCAAGAAGAAGGGCTTGTACAGATGTATCAGCCACAGAAGGAAAACAAGGAAAAATCTGGGTCTTCTACTGGAGGGGGTGGAGAATCTAGTGACAAAGGATGCAGAACAAGCACTCACTGTCTGCTTTGCCTTGGTCCTTACTGTGTTTCGTTCAGGAACCCCATGTCCAACTGACCACAGGAAAAGTCTGGCTCAAGGAAGACTTAACCTTTGTGAGTCAGACTAAAATGTTTAGATAAACCTSATGTATAGAAAGAAGTTCATGGTACTTGATGGGGTCCATCTCAGAGTACTGCAGGAGCTGGTTGATGTCATCACAAAGAATCTGCAACTGTACTTGAAAGGTTTTGACCACAAAGCATGGTTCCTGGGAGCTGGCAGACTGATGGGGAATGGTGTGGATTGTCCATCCGTGTTGATACTGTGGACTGGAGCCTGAGCAACCACCTTTGGCTGACCTTGCTTTGAGGAGCTGATTGGATTAGATGATCTCTAGAGTTTCATTCCAATCTTAGCCTTTCTGTAAGTATATCCCATTAAAACTTCAGATATGTTCAGAATACAGAAGGTAGTTCCTGTGACTTTTAAAATTTTGATTCACCAGTATAGGTATCTTTGGTGGAATACTTTGGGTGAGGAAACAAGTTAAAAAAACTGCGCTGCCTTATTACCATTTCTGCTAACTGATCTCATTTAAAGCAAAGATGTGTTTTAAATTAAAAAAAATTAAAAGGATTGATTCAGTAGATAATCTAAGAGTCTAGGAACTTTAGTGTCTGGCTTCAAGAATAAAGTCTAAGTTTCTGTTAGGCAGCTGTTACAGTGTATTTGCAATGTTGACTCTTTCATAAGAGTAATCTAAAAGCCCTACAGAGTTTGGATTTTTATGATTAAGTATAGGAGAAATTGCTGGAAAATGCTTATAATGAAATCTGAGGTATGTAGTAAGTACTCATGCCTACTGTTCCTTGTAGGCTGAAAATAACTGTTTAGTATGAGTTTGGATGCAATTTGCATACCAGGTACAATTAGTTATTATATATAATGCTTACATTCTTCAGAGTAAATTACCAATACCAGTGTTCTGCCGACAAAATGAAAAGTTTTAGCATCACTAATTATTTGATTGAGAGTTTTCTTGGGTCAGTCATGCAAAAATGCAGAGAACATAAGTAGATTTCACACTGTAAGTCAAATTATACACTGCAAATAGGGGCTTGATTAAAACTGTCATGAGTTCTAGTCAAAGTACCTGATCGCTTTTTAAGAAATTTTTCAGTGTTTAGCATTACTGTCTATATTGTGTCTATATGAAACTTCCTAACTGTTACACTTCCTTGGGAATGCTGTACRCATCATATGCTCACCAAAGAGACAAAGGGTGTGTAAGCTGGGAGTCCTGGATGCAGAACACATAAGCTGAAACAGAAAAGACTGAACAAGTACAGACTTTGTACCTTTGTTTTTTGGAGAAAGCATGTTACAGCTTCTCTCTTATTAGTCAGAATGTATCGATTTTTTTTTCAGGCCTCATAACCTTTCTACAGAATTAAAATTGCAGAGAGTGTTTTGCAGTGTTTAAAATCTTCCTGTAAGCTGTTGTATAAARTAAGACATTCATTATTTTGTCTAAGTTAATTTTTATTGCTAGCTTTATTTTGTTCTGTATCACTTAGTGATAGAGTTGCTGCTTCCTGGTGATGCATCTAGTTGACCCCTTTCATTGAGAAGTTCTTTGCAGACTGCTTAAGTAGTTATTCTCATTTAAGTTGTAATTTATCTTTAAATTAGCTATTTTCTTTTCGTTCTGGGAAATGTTATTTTCCAGCAGCTGGTTATTATTTGTCAAAGCAGGAGTTCAGTTATGAAATTATTACTAATTTAGTGCAGATTTTTCTGAGAGTGAGTGCAAGAATTGTAGATTATTTAAGCTGTACCCGGAGTTTGAATAGTTTTGAGAGTATTTTTTTTTAGAATTGTTGTTCCTTGAGGATATTGAAATGTGACACCATATGAACCATCTGTATTTGAATGTGTGCATATTTCTGTATGTATGTATTTGTAAACAGAAGCAGAAGGAAAATTCATATGCCAGTTGTAGACTGTGGAATCATTTATATATGTCTTTATAGATATATTTATATTTTTATTCAGAGAAAGAATAATTTAATTGATGCCTATGTATCATCCTGTATAGTTTAGGCAGTTGTTGTTGTCACTCAAGACAAGAATCAGTATTCATTCAAGGTCTCTTGACAGTGTGAGGAGAAAGAGGTACAGCCTGTGAGGTGATTGTAAACACCTCAGGTGAGGTACCTAAACATAGATGAAGGCGTGAGAGGAATTGGGCCTCTCTGTGCTTTTTTGGAGGTGAAGGAAAGGTAATTTGTGTTACCTGCCTTTGTATTTATGTCTAGGGTCTGTTCCTTCTGTGCATGAAATATCATTTACAGAATTTTATAAATGAAAAGCTGTGGTTTTTTACTGGATATGTCTTGTGCACTGTTTTTTTAAGTAAACTCTTCAAAAATATGTCTGTTTACTTAACATTTCTCCTCATATTTAAATATGTAGAAAATGCTACTGTAACCAAAGAAGCATTAAAAAAAAGCTTCTTAAGTGTTTCATCAGTATGTATTAATTTTTAATGTATATGTTAATGTCTCTGTGTGGAGTATTCATGCTGTTTTCTATCCTTTCTCTATATATGAATAAATAGTTKTCTCAGATTTTTATAGGCAGTAATCAATGGTTTCTAGATTTTAACATTACTTGCTGTCCTCTTGTTTTCTCCCATTCCTAGCATGCTTTCCAGACATCTTTTGTTTTTGACCCAGTAGGACAGCAAATCCCAGAATATCTCTGTGGTACTTCTTAACTATATCACATACTGGACTGTAAATAAATAACAGAAAAATATAAACATTGATATCACATTACTTTTATTTTCATTACTCATTACGATATTATTTTGCATTTAATTTTTATCACTCGCTATCATAGCCATGCTTGAAAAATTAAAATATGTGAAAGCACATGGGCTGGCATATTTCTAGCCTTGTACACTATACAAAGGTGGAGTAATTAACTCTACTATTTTTTACTTAATTTTTCTGGCAGTCTGATTTTCCTTGAATCTGAAGTTGATATGCCGCCTGCCAGTCTTTGAGATGTTTTGCCACATGAACATTTACAACCTTCTGCTGCATATGAGGGACAATGAGTGTACCTAGCAGAGTGCTACTGGTGCAATTTTTTTTCTCCTCCCAAGTGCTGTGTTGAGGCAAAGTGCTTCAGTGTGAGTTTATCTCAGAGTTGGCTTGATTTCTGAAACTCTCGTCATTCCTTTTCTCTTCCTGCATGTTAGTGGAATAAACTGCCAGAGGCAGGGATCGTCTTTTAAAATTGGTGACATGGTGGSAGTATAGCCAGCACTACTGCTATTGTGTAAAAATAAATTTCTGCTAGGAGGTCTATATTGGTAGATGGCAACTAGAGGTTCATGTGAATTCTTGGGTGCAAAAGTCTACCTGTCAGGTTGAAGAATGTGCTTGAGCTTAGAGATTTTGCCTGTAACCTCAGTTAGGAATTCTAATGGTGCAGCTTTTAAATGTGGGCATTTATATTATTTATATGCTTAGCATAGTACAATTTAGCAAAACCTAGTAATTTACATTAATAATCTAAGCAGTTTTTATAGAAAAATACAAAGTGGGGTCTTTTGCACTTCCTTCATAGAGTCCCCTGTATTAATTATRTTATGTATTATAACATGGATTCTGTAAAATGTGATCATATCTTATTTTTATTAAGTGAAGGTTTTGTTGTTTTACTTTTTGTCCAGATCTAGTGTTAAATACATGAAATTGCTTTTACTTGAATAATGAAACCTTTGTATTTAGAAATATTTTTTTCATAATATTATTTCTCTTCATAGGGGAAGTAGTAGGGAAAAATTAAGTGGTTTCCTAATTTAATAACTTTGGCCAGTTGCTCTTTAAGTCTAGTTATTGTTGCTGACAAAGATAATATCCCCCTCCACTGCCGTTGTTTTAACTGTCTCTGTCATTCATGGAATTTAATTTTGAAATAGTAATTTAGTATCTCTTGCCCAGTCCTTACTGAACGTGATGTGTACCCATTGTCAGTATTTTCCAAAATTAAAATGTACTGATTTTAAGGGATTGTAATTGCCCATTTGGTTCAGTGTTTTTCTACAGAAGCAGGATATTGCAGTGTACTTTGTTATAAGGTCTTGGTTCCTGTATACATGTCAGCTTGTCTTCTAGTTCCCTAAATGTCCTCCATATCCTGTGGCATATTGTGAAAGTATCAACTGAGAAGGATGCTTGGCAGTAAAGACTTAGAATAAAAACTCTATATAAACATCTTGTTCAGCCAAGTCTTTTGAAGGGTTAACTCAAAAAGCAAATGGGGAAAATTGAGAGTAGTGTATTCTCAGTTTACATTGTAGATATATTTGATATTGTAGGACTGATGGTTGTTAATGAGTTGACTTCATAACATTAACTACTATCACAAGAATGACTGCTTGGAAGGGTCCTGTAAAGTAACACATGGTCATCAAATTTATAGAAATATAATTTATTGTTCATATTGACTTTGTCTATTGTTTTTTGTCCCATTGATTTATTTATGTGGCAGTTAACAATGCAGTAATTTTGTAGACAGTTGTTAAATTATGTCAGGGCTGAGCTAACCAAAAGCCAGGGCTGGTGTGTGYGTTCTCCCTGGCTTTGGTTGTTTGGAAGTATCTGGTCAAAGATTGCAGTTCTACCACTGGATAAACTGATCTGACTTGGGGGTCAGTGTGGCCCTGTTCTGCTGCTCTTTCATTTCCACTACTTTGCCATGGTCCCACTTTTTTTTGTTTTTACCCTGGGGGAAGCCAACTCAAAGTACCAGTTAGTCACAGCACTGCAGAGGAAGCCTGGCTGGAAAATAGCCTCTTTCTGGTTGCTGCTTCTGATCTGGTTCCTAAACGCTTTTGACAAAATAGCCAGAAAAATGGAAGTGAGTGGCCAAACAGCAGGGGAAGAGGAGAGAAGTTATTTCATTTATACTATGTTGTTGTCTAGTTGTTGCCTGTGTTATTTTACTGTATTGCACATAAAATTTGAAATTGTTTTCTTTGAATTTGTTTGCGCTTGTAGTTTTTACACTTTTAAAATATTCATCTGTTTTCAAATGAGTCTTTTTGTCTCACTTCCATCGTTAGACTGTGAACAAACTACTTCTAATTCCCTGAAGTCCCAGAATAGGGATTTTACTAGCAGTCTACAATTTTRGCAGTACAAACTAAAGTACACTTTTTGATGTGGGGTGGGTGCAGAGAGAGTCCTAACATGACAATATGTTAAAATACGTTGTCAAGTACTTTGGTATATCATCTGACCCATATGACATTCGTGATAGACATTGTGTTTTTTTCTTAGTAGTAATTTGGGGAACCAGTACATTTGTCCTGGTCTCAAAGAGAAGACTCGATATTTACAGTAGCATCCTCAATTTTATGCTGCTGTTTTTAAATACTGAAATTCAGATGTTTTAGACAGAAACCATACCTTTCCACCTATGAATGCTGTCCAGTACACTCGTAACATATAGTGAAAGAGGTAGTGCAAGCCTCCTCTCTTTCTTTTTGTTCCTTCTGAAAAACAGTCACAGAAATTTTGTTTTTATGAAGAACTGAAGTTTGCTATTTTGCAGTCAGTTCAAACCAATTAATAATTGGTTTGATAATAATTGGTTTAATAATTGGTTAATAATTAATAATTAATAATTTTTACAGACTGCCATTCTTACCACGAATTGGATACATTTTCATGCCAGTCTCTGGAGTTTTACTGGCTCTAGCAACTAAGTGACAAGTATTAAAGCAATGTTTTGTCTTTGACCTCTCATCTGGGAATAGAAATCCAGTGTAGTAGACCATGCATGGCTTAAGCTTTCTGTCTTCAGCAAAAATTAGAAAACTACATTTAAACAAAATGCAGTTCATAGTTGTGGGGTTTTTTTCAGCAACAGTCTTTGGATAAGACATCTTGGCAGTGAATAATGGATTGTATTCAGCTGGCTCCACAGTCCTGTTTTTACTTTAAAAACAGGAGACACCTGTTAAATATGTTGAATAGCATAAACTTACTGAAAGGAGTCTGCAGCCTAGATTTCTCTGTAGTAAGCTGTATTTGTCTGGAAGATTTAATACAAACTTTTCTTTTCCTGGGAGCTGGCTCTTGTGATGATAAATTTGCCTTCAGTGAATTTGGATGTTGACGTAGATGTTTTTATATTGGTTTTATTTTAGGCTGTGAGTGAAAGTCATCTGTTTGCCAGAAGGTTAACCTTTCCTGGTGTTGCTCACATAATTTATTTTCCTGGATATATTTGAAATATTGTATATTTTAGAATAGATTTGTCATTCAGTTAGGTGTTATAACTTCCAGTCCTCAAAGAGCATTTCCGATTTGAATTTGATTAATATTTACTGAGACCTCAAAAAGACTTAAATAAGGGCTTGATAAAGAAAAGGTGTACATATAGCATTCTAGGGGTAGGATCAGATCTGAGATTGAAATGAAAATTTTCCAGTCCAGAAAATAAATTTTGTTTTAGTCAGTGCCTGCTACACCATCTTTCTGTTGCTGTCAGATTAGAAAGGTTTTTTTTGCAGAGCTCTGAGTATGAAAGTGATAGGATGCTGTTGCTTAAAATGCATTTTTTATAATGCATAGCATTTCATTACTATCACAACAGCTGTTTTGTGTGGTAAAGAAATTCTCCTGTATGATTCCAGTGTAACACTCTCCAGTGCAATTCTCCAAATGGAGAACTACACCAGGGAGCTGCCTGGTATTTTAAAACAAACTGTTGGACAGGTCATAACCTTGATTAGGCTGTTGATTTGCTTCAAGGAACATGAGCTTTTAAACTGGTGCAAAGCAGGGAGAGGAAAGTAAACTGAGGCAGGTGGGGAGAGTGCAGAACAACTTTTAAGGACTTACCAGAAGGTTGCAGAGTTGTTGGAAGACGTTTGCGTTTCAGAAATATGGCAGAATTCTGATACTTCTTGATATTCTGAGTGGAATTGAATGAATAAGGTTTCAGAAATTACTTATTTTTGTAACTGATTTCTTTTGTGAGAAAAGAGACTATTTTTCTCCCTTTTTAAAAGTGAGAAAGGAATTGCAAGCAGTATTGGAAAAAAATTTAGAAGTGCTGTTGGTATAAGAAAAAAGGAAATTGATACTAAAATTGAACAATAATAATTAAAATGTCCTAATTAATTTACGGAATTGCTGTAATAAAAACTAAGGAAGTTTTATACAAATAAATGGTATTATTACATAGAGCATTGTGTAAGTATGAAAAATCTTTAACCTGGCCCTTTTTTTCTGTGTAATTTATTGTTTTTTATTTAATTTAACTGATTGTGAGGGTTAGTTTTGGTCTTTATTCTGATAATGAATTGAGATTGAGAGAGAAAAATCATAAATATTGAGGAAAACTGGCAAAAAACCACCAAGGTGAGGTAGTATATGTTTCAGTTAAAGAACATTCRTTGGCACTGTTAGAGTTTGTAGAGCCATAAATTCAGGAAAAGGAATTGCAGAGTTGGACTTTTGTAAGTCAGACTTAAGGATGTTCATTTTATCAGTGCAATCAACCTCACGTGTAAAAAGAGAAGGTAGTAAAGAGTATATGTTAAATGGCATATTTTTATAATTGAGACACAGGTCTGTTCTCCAGAATGCAGGGAGCTATGAAGCTTTGCTTCCTTTTTGGTTGGTTTTTTCCCCCAGAAGGGATCTTCCAGTTTATAGATGCTTTACAGCCCTGTGCATTTTCACAACAATCCTGTCTGTCTGTCGCCGTTTTCTTTCTTGAAAGTGTCTTGTGAATCTCGTGGTGTTACTATCTTTCAGAACTCAAAATATTCCTTGTAGATGTTTCCTGCTAGGTGGAGCATAGGATTCAAGTCATAAATTAAGACTAAGAGGGAGAATGGATTTTACAAATTAGAATTCAGAAGCATGGGATAATCTGAACAAGTCAGTGAAGTATTCCTATCCAGCAGTCAGTGCAGATAAAAACATCTGATATGTTAATCTTCTGTTGAATCTTTAATATTTTATTTTGCATTGCATGCTGTACTATGGAAAAAACCATTGAAATAGATCGTTCCAACAGTTCTTGCAGTTCCTATTTTGACAGGCATTGCTTTATTGTGCAAAATGACAGTGCCAGCCAAAACCATCAGCCTGAATGGTTCCTGTGAGGTTGCATTTCAGTAGAAACAGCATTGTAAGTGATTAGTCAGCTCTACCATGGGTCTTGAAGCACAAACGTGACTCATCTGACCCTTTGCCGAACATTTTTGTCTAGTGACACTGAAGGCCGCTGCTCCTTGCTGTGGTAGTGCTGGTAGTGAAAAGTTGCTGCTCTTCTTGCCAATATCATGTGAATGAGTTCTTAGTTATTGTGAGATTTAGAACTGTGATAGTTTCCTTAATTCTAGGTAGTGACACTCAGTCTCCATACAGTCTGTATATCTATGTATATTATGCCCTTGCAGATAGATTGTTCTGTTAATTAGACATCTATATTTTACTTATTTCAGGAGACATCATGCCTATTGCTGACTAGTACTTTATAGTCATTTGAAATCAATACTTTCTAGTAGTTTCAGCTGTATTGGAGGTTTATAGAGCACCTGCCTACTTAACCTAGTAGAACTTTAATGAAAAAATAAAATTGCCTTTCAAGTATGAAAATACATTAGAGAAGCATACATTTCCCCTGTCTTTGTCTTTTTTGTCTGTGTTTTTGTCTATAACTTTTGTCATTATTATTCATCAGAAAACATTGTAAAGAGGCTGTAAGTAATAGAAAGAAAGAAAATGAAGAAAAATTATATTATTTAACGCAGATAACAGAAGCGTGTCAACTAGATGAGATGGAACTAATCAGAATACAATGTGAGCAGACTGTTGTTTTCTTGAATCATCTCTCCCAAAATGTTTTGTAATATTAATACCCTACTGTTGGACATCATAATTTGGCAGTAAACAATTTTGAGAAAGATAGAGGAATACTGGTATTTTAACCCAGCATTTAATAAATTATTTTGTTTTATTGACATAAAGCCTTAATTTTTATGTCAAATTTCTGAGAACTGTTAGGATCATAAGGTTAAGTAAGTGAGAACTGTCTGCTATCTGTGGACAAATAATTAAAAGCTTGAAAGGAATAAATGTCTTCACAGCTAAGAGCAAAAGAGTTGAGACCTATAATTTTGGCCTCTACTAGTGTGTGTCTAAAGGGTATCTGAACAAGTGATTCCCAAGACCAGAATATTGCTTCAAAGGCAGCATAACAGTTTTTTCCTTCTTGCTGCTTTCAGAGGAACTGCTGTTGAAAATATTTTGAAGAACTAAAGCTTCCTATTTAGAATTTCATTCCAGCAATAAAAATGTGTTACTTCTCTGTGAATAGTTAAAATACTACAGTTATTGCACTTGGTTTATATTAATTTGCAACTTCTGTTTAGAATACTAAAATGGTGAACTGATTTTACTGAAACAATACAATTAATTCTAGTTTGAAGCTTGCGGGGTTAGGATAGTCAGTTCTTACTGCTTAAATAATGAAAATAGCAGGTTGAGGTGTAATAAAAATTGATTTCCTTCTTGTATTTTCATGCTGCTCCTGTTTGCCCCTGTTTATTTGGGCTTCCTACAGACCTCTCACCTGTAAAATAACTATCAATACCTGATATTAATTACGTTAAATTACAAGTCTGGTCTTTAACAGAGCACTTCACATGTTTATAGATGGTTGGAAAGCATACAGCTCTTAGACCCTGTAGAGGGATCCTTAGGTGTTGTCTTTTTTACTAGTTATGCTCTAATCTGATACTAATGTTGAACATAAAAGCATTTGTAACTGAATTTTAACTATATGAATGTAATTATTATTTATCCTTTTTAATGTTCGTAAATGAACACTATTTATACAACCTACTAAATGTTCTCTGCATGARAATATTTCTCATTGGTGTGGAATATCTTGACAATTGCTATTCTTAAGCACTCATATGATATGACTTCCAGTATGTGCATATAGYGGTTGTTTCCTCTGTATCAACAAGTCTGTTGTTAGCACTGCCTTTCTAAATAGAAAACAGATAGGTGCCTAACTTGCAGCTACAGATACCGGAGAAATACAGRTTTGCCTGTCTATAGAGAAGTTCTTGAATGTTGCTTGCTATCTGGTGGATTAAGATATTTCCTTGTGCATTCTTACACATCTTTGTGTTCTATTTTGTAATTGACAGTTTAGCGTTAATAGAATACAGRTAGAAATAGATTATTTATTTTGTCGTGTCCTGAAGGTCAAGCATTTATCCGTMCTGCACTTTCAGATTTTTACATGGTAAAAACCTAAATACTTCTCACCGCARTCTGTCTGTTAGTATTTCTGTAGTTAACCAGGTATGCAGTCAGTGACAGTAGTCACTTCTGATTGAAAACTTGTGGTTTCCATGACAAAACTAAACCAGCAAAACCACTATTTAACTGAAAGAAGTGTAATTTCTTGGACTTCCTGTCCTGCACTCCAAATAATGCTCTGGTGTCTGAGTTAACAGCTTCTAGCAAGATCTTGAGATATTATTCTCACTTAAAAAGCACAGTACCAAGTTCTCAGGACTACTGCAAATGATTAGCAGTGTATTTTTAGCCCTTCTGACAGTCAGCATGATGTAATCTTATTGCAGGTAAGTAAATTCCTCTGTGTTATATAAGTTTTCTATTAAAGCCATATTTTGAGAGAAAAATATGAAGTAGCAGTGCCAAGTCCAGAGAGGATCTGCAGCAAGGCCAGAAACTAAGCTGTAGAATGTCTGGTATCTAGAATTTTGCATGTGATTTGTGTCTTTTAACGAAGATTTTTTTCAGTAATATGCAACTTACTTGTTCTGTTTCCCAGAACAAAAAGGGTTTTTTAAAAGAAAAACATGTGCTTTGAACTTGCTTGTTAACCAACTATATAATTCTCTTCAGTCAGAGCTTAAGTAATGGTGTCATTTTTGAAAACTGAAGACAAGTGTAGGCACATGCATGCGTGCTTCCCAAACCCTCCCTTGGGAACAAAGCCCTGAAATTGCACACACTGATGGCCTGGGAATGAAAATTTGCATTTGTGTTGCAAATTTTCTTGTCTGCTTACAGATAAGTGAGGTATCTGAGTGGGGTGGAGCATGAAACAGTGATTGACCAGATTGTAAAGAATGGGGTAAAGGAAATCAAAAGCTGCAGAGCCCTCAGTTCACAACTCGATGTAAAATGTACTTGTGAAAGACATGTTTGCTCATTCCCCATTTCTTCTGTATTTGTTGCTTTAATTATTTACTGCAATGTACTCCATTCCTGTGTCTCAAAAAAGTGATTGTGAAAAAGTAGCGAGTAATTTTTTTGAGATTACTTTTTCATATCATATGTGAGGAAATTAAATGTTATTCCTGTGAGGGAGGCTCTGTGTCAGAGATGGTACCAGAATCCTGATTCTGTGGCTTTTGCTTTTAGGGTGCTTGATTCTTTTATATGAACTTGTTTACCTTTCTCCAGTATTGTATTTCACCATTTTTCTTTGGCAAAGGTAGTTTCAAAACTGCATTTGCCTAAGAGRTACAGTGATAGAAATTAGCCATATTTACATTTGTGGCTGGAATTAAAATTGGGAAACTGGTGAGTGGAGCTTACACGAAAAATTTGGTCTTGTAGTTCATTGTCATGATAGATGGTAATTACTTCTGGCACATGATGAAATGGTAATTCCCATCTGCTGTTCTTTGGGAGTTGTTGGGAGAGAGAAGTGTCTTTAAAATACTTGTGTAGCTATTTAATTTTATGGTCTGTTCAGCTGACTCACATGTAACGGAACTGTGTGTTTACTGTATAAGCCAGATGTATTTTCATTTTGTACACTACAAGTGTCCAGATGTTAGTGTCCTGATTTTAAATGGTCTAATGTGTGCAAGAATAGTAGCTCTCAATATGTAGGGTTTGAAATTATGTACTTCAGGTGTATTMATGCTGTTTTGCCCCACTGTCAATTCAGAAGAGTTTGTCTTCTCAGAGGGTAGCTGCAGTGAGTTTATATCTCCTTTACTGTGGGGTAGGACCCACATGTATGGGCTTTGAAGAATTGCCGTGCTCCTCTTGTGTAGCCACACCTAACTGAGACTGTTAAATTAAAACATTTTGTTGAAAGGTTTAGTGGATAATAAAACAGCTGGTTTTTTCATACATAATCACAAGTGACCTTTGACACTTTACCACAAAATAGCCATGTTTTTGTGCTGCAGTAATCATGTTTCACCAATAATTGTCAGAWTTGTCTGACAAAAAATTGGGAAGTTGCTAAAACTTCAGATGAACATTTTAAACACATGAAGCAAGGTAGTAAGGTGTACCAATYCTACGACTGTTACCAGGCTATATGTGCTGTGACCATCAATTTTCTATGTGTGTTTAAGCAAACAACTTCTTGTTGCTCATTTATGAACTGTTCTTCTCTAAATGCTTCTACTWAGTGCTGTGCCTCTCCCTCCTCACCCCCAGCAGAGGAAGTACTTTACTGTGAAAATCTGTATTAGAGAAATCTGCAGTTTTAAAGCCGTGTTAAAGAAAAAAGCCATGTTACATTCATTCTCCTTTTTCCTTCTTAGTTTCCTCATTTACCTATTGTTTATATCTTTTCTCCCAGAGTCTAGGCCTGTATCATCTCCCAGCTTAAAAAGGGAAGTTTATTCCTGTAATSAACTTCTGCTTTAATTTTCATTTCTCTTTTTGTGTAGTCTGTATAATTACTTACTAGTGTTCTTTTCCTCTGGTTTCCAGCAAATTCAGAATTTGACCCTGCATAGGTTAAAATTGTTCTAGATGGTGTTGCTGGTGGCCACAGGCCATTTATGTTCCTCTTTTGTGATTGGAATCTTTGACAATTAGGCATATTCTTTTTAAAATTTGCTGTCCCTTTCTTAGCTTTGTCTGRTTTTTTCCTCATTATCCTGTAACACTTGTTTGTGGGACTATCAGTCCAAGTCTAAAAGAAATCCCAGGTCTTAGGTTTCTTCATGTCTTCTCCTGACACTGTACTCTTGAACTCTGCCTCTCTCCTACAGATGTGTCTCATTTTATCTGAATTTGATACCATCTGCTCTTTTTACTATATTTGCAGGTATTTTCAGTGTCATTGTGAWTAGGTTCTGTCTTACTCTGTTCCTGAAGCATCAGCTCGTAGCAAGCCTGAGAGTAAAAATACAGAACTCTAAATCCTGCATGAGCTGCGGTGCTGCTTTTTACCATTTTATGTATGTGATTCAAAAATTGATCTCTGTGTAATCTGAATGATAGGTTTCTTACCAAGAAGCCTCAAACATTTTTTTAAAATCTGTTTTAATGATCTTATTTAAGAGTTCAAGAGATCCTGTTTTTTCCCAAGAGTGGTGTTGAAAAAGTGAAGTGTAAGCGCAAGATATTTGTTTCAAAAGTTTGGCAAGCTGTAAAAAAAGTGCCAAGTTTCTGCAGCTCCGAGACGCTCAGCAGCACATCTGAAGAGAGCAATTCCAGTACTTTAGGGGAGCTATGGGATTTCATGGCCTGTTAAATAAAAAATGTCTAAATCTATCAGCTCTTTTGTCCTGAAGCCATTCCAGATGTATCCAGTTGTCAGTAATTTATTTCTTTTTCAAGCTTTGCAATAAAGAAGAGAAAATGCTAATTAAATTCTGATTGTAACTGTATAATGGTTTTTTTTAGTGAAGTATACTACTTGACTGAAATCACTGTGGGTAGATAAAGTGTGCTGTGCCTGTGTACTCACATAACAGGAATTCTACATTTCGAAGTATTGTAGTCTTAYCTTAACAATGCTTTGTATTACTGGTTAGGTGCTTAGTTGTAATGAACATACCCATAAGGKTTTTAATTTTTCTGGAAATACTGTTTTCATATCCTATTAAAAACAGGTTATATCCATTATTAGAATTCTGTGACTTTACTACTACAATAGATAAATTTTTATAGCCATCCAAGAGATCTAAAAATTAATAGATCTATTTTATGTCAGTTTATATTTTGCTTAAAATTGGTTTTCATTTAGCCAAGAGATAATAATATCATAAATCATGATCACTGGTTTTGCTAATATCTTAGTGTCATAAATTCCTAGTGAATTCAAGATTTTTCTACTCTGGCTCCTGCTTAAAGCAGGGTCAACTACAGTTAGTTGCTCAGGACGTTGTGAGTTGAGTTTTGGATATCTCCAGTGATAGAGATATTCTTAAACACAGCACAGAATTTTCTGTGCTTCATTTTGTGCCTRTTGCTTCTTGTCCTGTCACTGGGCATGACTGAGAAGAGTCTGATTCCACCTTCTGAACTCCCTGCCCCACTTCCAAATTGGGTAATTTTGCACCATGGTAAGATTCCTTTGAGCCTCCCCTTCTCCAGGCTGCATAGTCCTGTTTCTCTTAGCCTCCCCTTATATGACAGATGCTCCAAGCCCTAAGCAGGTGTCATATTTATATCAAAGCTTTCCTTTTCAAAACTACTTCTCCTCACAATGGTAAAGTACAGTGGTAAAGCTGTACAGTTCAGCTCAAAAAAAAGATCCTGGGAACAAGYAAAATGATCTATTTTTAAAATTATTTATTTTGCAACACTACCCCCTTGTTAACTCCCTTCTTATTTCAGTCAAGGTTTATGGTTTTCATAAAGCATTTACTGGAACACTGATTTTATAATCTTATCTTATATCCGTAGGAATCTCTTTCAGAATGGTGGTTGATATTTAATATAATCTTTTATATAATGTTTTCCTTCAGAAGAATAAGATAGAACATTCTTTGATTAATGRACTACCTTTTTATAAAGAAATTTTCCTAAGTTTGCATTTCTAGAACAAGGAGCAGTGGCTCATTTTTGCTTAGTAAGGACAGTATCCTTAGTTTCTCCTGGAGCAGCGATAGAAAGATCTTTTTCTCTGAGTATTTAAAAGAATAGAGAAGACATGTTTTATCAGACCTTCTAAAGGAAATAAGTGTACTGGAAAGAAGACAATTTCCCAGGCCTGTGGGTATCTGCAGACTGTAAGCTGATAGTCAGCAGTCCTGTGTAGGTGGAACCTTTCCTTCACCAGCCTCTGCTGTTGTGTTCTTAGTCTGGGAAGTGATTCTGGCATTCTGTTCTTGCTTCTCTTGGATCACGCTTTCTGAGGCTCACAGGCAGAGTTCCATCATTTACTGTTCACACACAGAACACACGTAGCATAGTGTTTCTGTGAATGTACTACTTTTTCTCCCTTGTCCATCTTTATTCTCTTGGCAGACTGTTGGCAAATTAGCAGCAAAACCCAACAGGATTTGGGGGATATTAGCTTATATTTGATCCTTCTTTCAGAGTTAGCAGGTTCTTGCTTTGAGTTTTATCATATTCAGATTGGTGCTTTGGGCAGTTTTGTTCSCTTTATAGAAAAATGAAGGTTCCTGAAATGCAGCTTCTTTTCCTATATCTTTTTACTTGCAGAATGCCAGTGCTGGTCGCTCCTCTCTGGTTCCTGATGTTATTRCTTTAATTTCTCTGTTCTCCAAAACTTTTTTTTAACTAAAATTTTTTTCTGTACTCACAATATTGCACCTTCTGCATGGCCAGGACACCACCTAACTGAACTGAGGACCCTTATTGATGTAGGCTTTATTTGCAGATCTGTGCTAGGTCTTGAACTAAACTATAATCTTCTYGTCCAAAAATAGTTCCCACTAAATGAATAGCAGCATAACGCTTCTACTGAGGCATGTAGAAAATGTCATGATGTTTTCTTTAGGGTGAACACCTGCCCATGGGGCATGAACTGAGATGAAAAATGTGCAGCTGGTGCCTAAACTTTGACGAAATGTGAAAATTTATTGAAACATCCTTTGCTTAGTGCTCAAACATCACACTTAYTAGTGTAATTTGCAAACTAATAATACCTGAATCATAGTGAGAGTTTGACTTCAGTTGCATTGCTTTTCCAGTCTGTTTTTCTATTCTGAATTGATTCAGAAGTTTCTGAACTCTTTATGTGACTGCTCTGGCAAACCTGCAGCTGTAATACAACCCAGAGGACCTAAAACTGGGGAAAGGAAAGGGAAGGAGCAATGGGGAGTAGAGGAAGATAAAAACTGTTTCGTATGAAGGGCATGTGAAAATTGCTGCAGTTTTAAAATTGAAGCATGTGTATCTCCCAAGAGTAACTGTTTTCAGACCATTGCAGTGTAATTTATATAAATGCAGGCATTTCCACACAGTTCCATAATAAATGTGCATTTTGAAGTTTCAGAGAACATGTGATAACCCCACATGTTATCTTTAATGTTGATGAAAGACCACCTTTATTGCTGAAAGACTGTAATTGCATCTCACTATTCTTTTACAGTTCTTCATTGTGGTTCAAGCTTTACCTCTTTCTTCAAGACTACTTTTTATTTGTTTTAGTCAACTCTTCTGTTTTGTTCTTTCTCCTAGGAAAGAGCAACATGGTGTATGCTTTCCCAAAGAGTGATTTCTGTATACCTGTTTACTTTCCACTTCCTTCTTATAGTTGAATACCAAAGTTGTTTATATGTCTTTAGAGTCTTATATTATTTTACAATACAGAAATGTAGGCTTTTTAGAATGAAAAGAAGTTTTAAATTATGACTGTATCATGGCATGTTGAGTTCAGAATATATTTTTTTATGCATAGCTAAGGATGATTTTGACAGTGAGGGAAATTGGACTCAGTTCAAGATTTCTAGTTTCAAGTCATTAAGCTTTGCCTCAGGTTTCCAATGTTGTCTTGCAAATTCACTTGAAGTCACTTCTGCAGTAATACTTGGCATCCATTTGATCAGAATAAAAATACCCAGTTCCTAAAAACAGTTCTTTTGGGCAGGCAAAYAATTAGAAAAAGAATTAATACTAATCATATGCCATGGCACTTTCTTTAGGACAATGTCAGGATATTAAAAAAATATCCAATCCCTTTAAATATGTTGACATTGTAATATTGTTTTAAATACAGGTACAGAGAGGCTCTTGTCAAGTGGGATGAAGCACTTCAGTTAACTCCAGAGGATGCTACACTTTATGAGATGAAGTCACAGGTAAAACATGACAATTCTTCGCTAGTTTAGAAATTAGAAAAGAAAACATTGTGCTTGTGAACAAGTACCGGGCAACATTGTTTAGTTGTTGTGAGCAGGAACTTAGTTGTTGTGCAAGACAATTTAGGTATTTAATTTTTAACAGCTAACAGGGTGCCATTTAAGAGAAATTGGAATAATGCTGTCATCCCAGCCAGTCACAGTATACATCCTTGTTGGGTTGGAGGTGGGTTGCTGCATTGGAGGGAAAAAAATGATATTGGTAGGATCAGGAAGAGCCTTAGTGTGATGGATTAGCAAATCTGACCATTAAAAATTTGCCTGCTCTTTCTAAAGATTGGGCTTGATACTGTCTACTGTCAGTATGAAACACGGGTACTGTGTGCAAATGGTTTGCTTCAATCTGGTTTTGTATTAAGTGTTACATAGATAAATCAGTCATGTAAAAGACTTCATAATATCTCCTCTAAACCTGCCCTCTTTCAGTTGGAAGCTGTTCCCCCTTGTCCTGTCMCTACATGCCCTTGTAAAAAGTCCCACTCCAGCTTTCTCATGACTCCCTTAGAAACCCTCCAGATTCTAGGAAACATCTCAATAGGCCCCATAAGATGTGCCTATTGAGTTTCAGCAAGTGGTCTTGAAAAACTAAATTGTTTGAGGAAGAGAGGAAAATAGAAAAAAATTGGTGAATGTGTTATGTAGCTTTTAGGAAGTTTACTATACTGTTCAGTTTTAAAATCTTTGTTGTTACTCTAATTATTTTATTGTGTAAAAACCCCAGTCAAGACCCTACCACCCCTACTTCCCCAAAAAAGAAACCAAAAAACCCCAAACCCCAACAAACCCCAAGAACCAATGCTGGTTCTTTTCCAAGGTGTGGCGGCTGCTTTTTCTAATGGATTTTACCACATTTGCTCCTYACAGTTATCTTATCTGGTGAAGAAATTTTGATTCTGCAAAAGAATTAATAGAATTTTTATTACTTCATTTCAAGACAATGAATACTGAAGGATGCTTTTGTTTTATGTAGCTGCAGAAGGTTTAGCTCTTACTAGGTTATGCATTTAGTTTGAGAGATTCTTATGGCTTAAGGGTTTTTCTTKAAATTGTTTTGGGAGAAGTGTTTTGTTTTCTTTCCATAAGTGTTAGTGTAAGTGAAAGATCAGTCTAGCCTAGTGGAATGGCTGGAAAAGAGTTGCACAAATGGCATGAGCATGCGGCAATCCTGCTCTTCCTGATCCTTTTCCCAGCAATCTTTGGCCTGGGACTTCTCTGTGTTTAGAAGTGCTTGAGAGATTTTTCTTCGACAAACTTGTTTCAATGCTTTCTGTTCATGTGTAAATTTCTAATATCTGCAGAGCTATGTATTAAGGAATTTCAAATCCTGATTATGCATTATCGGAAGACACAGGATAATACAATTCTGCTTTAATYAGCAGCACTCAGGATTGCTGTAAAGGGTGTTAACTTACATAGCTGTTCCTTTATAAGTTTAAGTTTTAACTTCACTAGTAAAGAAGGTCTTCACATGTGCTAAGATGTGAAAATGGTATTGGTAAATTTTATTATCATAGTTTAAAGATTTAACTCTGTTTTRAATAAAACAGAAAGCTGTTAAAAATTTCAGAACAGTTCTGCTCAGTGGGACAAATTAGAGAACAGCTCCCTTGTAACTGTTTTTGTTATAGTCTTATGTGAATGCAAGCATTTAAGATGGGTCCCCAAAAGCATTCTGTTTAATTGAAATTACACCAAAAGTAAGTATTTTCACACTGACAATAGTAGGAGAACTTCAGTGGAGTGTGTAAGCTTACCTGGATTGGAGCTATGATGCTGTGAATTATCCAAAGAGGTGATTGCTACAATGTGCTTCAATCTGTGCTCCAGATAATAATTCTGAGGGGTTGTTGGTTGTTTGGCTTCCCAGTCCCTATACTTCAGCAAAATGGCAAAGACACACAGCTYTTCTGCTGACCAAGAGGAGCTGAGAAACAGCTCTGTTACCATGATTCATCTTGTGAATTATCTGTTCTTGTCTATTGATACAAGTGGAGAATAATGAAACCTGAAAAACTGGAAAAAATGCTGAAGGAGCCCTGGCCTCTCTTCTACTGTGCCTTTGCTTTCTTTCTGGAAAAAGAGAGCAGTTCTCAGCAGTTGCACCGTTTCCTTTTGATTTCACTTTTTTCTATTGGGTAACACTTGTTACACTGTGAATGAGAACACAAGAGAAGCTTGTGTACAAAATATACATTTCTAAAACTATTTCTTGAATCTTTTTAATAAAACATGTAATGTTTCAATTGGTAACGTCTCTTTCATACATATAAATAATTATTGCAGATTTTTTTTGCAGTATGACTTATGCTTACTGGAAGCTGTCTAGTAGAATATGTAATTTGATGCCCTTGTACTTCTAAAAGCATTGATGTGAGCTGTAGAAATCCATTTTTGCCAAAATAGAAATGTGTAATTCATTCAGAAAACATTATGGCCAATATTCAAAAGATACTGTCTTAGAGCTGACTGTGTTATTCCAGTCCAGCATACCAGCATAAATACTGCAGCTATTACACTGTAGCTCAGTAAAAATGTTTTGGAGGAACTGTACAGCAGCATCAGAAATGCCTTGACCAGCTCTGAGTCTATAAAAATCCCCCTGTCTTGATATATGTGTCACATACTAGAGGAGGAGATTTGTGTTAGGAATGACTTGGTGCAATATGCAAAGATTCTTTATGGTCTGTATTAATTTTCTATCAGTAAGAAAATGTCATGAAGAAAATCTGTTGGGGAATTAGCATTGGAGGATAAAGTGGAGATTTTTGCACAGGCTTGAGTATCTCTCTTATAACCTTACATTTATTAGAATAACCTTATGTTGGGTATTTCCTTTCTCAACAGCAAACTTAACATTTTCAAGGCTGCATTGTTTAATATGCAGCTCAGATAAATATGATATTGGCACTGTAGGAATCTGTAAATGTTTGTGGTAAGTTCTCAAAGACTTGTATTTTAACAGATGTAGGACAAATGTCTTTCAGTACTTCTGAAGAGCAGAAATAATGTTTAAAGTTCCTAGTTGTCAAAGTTATTTGAAATAAGTGTATTTCCAGAAAATCACATGGGAACTGTGGAATTGCTCAATTGCTTCAAAAAACTGTAGAATTTGATGAAATTTTTTTCTGTTGCTCTCAGCTACTCTTTGATCCATTTAAAAACAGATTTTTATGGTTTTTGAGAGGTTAGGGGTCCACTTTCTTTGCGTGCAAGATCTGTCAGTATACATACTTGATACTTCATCACCAGCCTAAGCTGTTTCCCCATTGCAAGAGCAATGACTGGAAAGTAAATGTTTATACTTGTCCATGTCTGCATTTTTGTTGCAAAACAAAAATCTTTAAAAAGACCCAACAACAGCAGCCTAATATAAGTAGTATTGTAAGTATATTCAAAGGAATATATAAAGACTACCTATATTAATGCAGCCACTAAGACTGCTTGAAATTAATTGTGGACTGAATTTCTTAAATATTGACTGGATTATTTTGTTACTGCTTTGAACTACAAAGATAGAGGAGCAGACTTTGACATACTCTGATTTTTTATCTTAATGTTTGGTGACTGGACCATGTGGGACGTTTTTGGATGAAGAGGGATATCAAAAGACTTGATACATGGTGATGTTACACAACAAATTGTCTTGGGAGCCAGACTTACTGCTATTTAGTACTACTCCTGAGAATTCACCTGACTCATGTTGCTT
The DNA here is from genome assembly GCA_014549065.1 of Cardinalis cardinalis. Classification (NCBI taxonomy): domain Eukaryota; kingdom Metazoa; phylum Chordata; class Aves; order Passeriformes; family Cardinalidae; genus Cardinalis; species Cardinalis cardinalis. Next base: position 453,939 of record JACDOX010000132.1, read on the forward strand.
ATCTCGTGACACTTGAACCTCAGATCTCAGATAACTATGCAACTATGACAGAATTCTTAAAGTAGACAATGCAGGTTTTTTATATGTATTTTCAGAAACAAGTAAATTCAAATGTAAACTGTCAGGTTAAGTACCTTTTTATAATTTTTTGATGTTTTGTCATCAGCTCTATGAGAATCCAGTTTCCTTCAATGCTGTGTCCTCAATTTGCATTCATTGAACAGGACCAGGCTATCAGATATGTGTCACTTCTTTATTTTTATATATGAAACCCATAATCTTCAAATCATTCCATTTCTCCTCTTCTAAAGGCTTATTTAATGTTGAACTCCGTGAAGAAATAATATCAACTTCTATCTCTCTTCCTACTTAAGAAGTGACAAGGTTTCTAAGACATAACCAGACTTAGAATCCTAAGTTTAGATTATAACAAGTCAGCTAGTAAGTGCTGATTATTTTAAATTTGTTTTTCTTAAATTGAGATGTGTACAGAGAAGAGTGAACTGTCAAAAAATTAGTGTGAACTCCAGAAATCTAAATTGCAATAAAGCATTTCTGTATGGTGCAATGGTAGTAGCTTTAGAGCATGAGTAAATGTAAACTATTTATGGGTAGGATGAATTTTATTAATCTGTATTTTGAAAAGAGTTGCTGGATGAAAAAAGGAATTGGGTCATTTTCACTGGACGTGGAATGTATCTATATATAGTGATTCAGCCTCAATCCACTGAGCTTATTTTAAACCAGAACTTACTCAGATTCATAACACTTCCAAAATATTGTGGGCAGAACATGATGGATCACTCTGCTGCCTGGATTTCTAATACTTAGTCAGTCTCCTGATGAGAGTTGCTGTATTTAATTGTTTTTTTGCCACTGAGTTCTTCTAATTCTTCTAATTTCTCTTGTATGACTTTCTAAATGTCTGTTAAATGAAATTATTATAGGACATGGGTGTTTTTGTTTTAAAGCATGTAATAAAGATAAATTTCTTTGAGTAAAGAAAGTCCTGAAAATCCACTTACTGAATATCTTTATAATAYATTTCCCTCCAGTCACTTTTGACACATACATAGGTGTATGTGTGTGCCCTCAGTGTGAGTCTTGAGATGTTTTGTCTGCTTCATAAATTTTTTCCTAGTTTTTTTATTAGTTTTAAGAATGTTTTCTAATAGAGTATTATAACTATGCATATATACACTATATATATACGCATCATTTTATATGTACACTATAAATATATTATGAGTGTGTGTGTGTGTGTGTGTGTGTATACACACGTACTTGACGTGGCTGCACGTGGAGCATGTGACAGGCGCTCTGTGTGACAAGGAGGCTACAGCACGTGTGGTTCCTGTTTGGCTTTGTCCTGCTCACGTGTCTGTACCCCAGAAGGAGTGAGCACCGCTTGTCAAATCTGTGCACAGGAAATCTTTGTGCTGGCAGTGTTTTTTATTCCTTGTTCAGTGTGGTTTTTCGGGTGTGGAATAGCTGGTTTGCTGGTTCAGTTTCCAAGTAACATACAGAGATGTTTYATTAAAGTGATAATGATGTCATTATCATGAGTAGATAATGATATCTACTCATGATAGAGTAGAGCAGAGTAACCCAAGACGAGGCTGCACACATTTATGTCTGCCATTGTAGGTTCATTTTGATGACCTCTATCACCTGAAAAAAAAGTGTAGGAAAATAGTGTGCATTAATAAGCATATTCGTTACACTGACTGACAAGTGTAGCTGAGTCATTTTATTAATAACTAAAAAAACTACCTGTGTTGGATAAAAATGCATATACGTTCAAATGTGTSTTTGTTTGAATGTACTTGAAGAATCTAATGCCAAATTTATTAGGAGCAAAGTAATTACTACATGGTCTGGAAGAGCATTTTTAAAGCAGCTGTTTATGCTGGTGCACACAATACTCATAAATAGATGAAAGTGGAATAACTGCCTTTATTAGTAAATAATAATTCAGTAAACAAACCAGTAAAATTCATTAAATACTACAGATGATTTCCTAAGCACTTACACAGATGTTTTGTAATTAGTTTTTAGTAGAAAGTACTGGTAGGAAATACGGAATACTTGGGATGCATAAAAGTGTTCCTGTGAATGTAGACTTGGATTTGTTTTTCTCTTATGAGAACAAATACATTAAGACACTGATGCAGAAGATAGATGATAGATGTAGAATCTCTTCATCTTGGTAGGATGTACACCTGTCCACTAGTAACAGTTTGATTCACTTCRCACATCTGCTGTGCATAGGGGAAACTGCCCATACAAATGTAATTAATCTGAAAGTTTTGGAAAACACATAACATTTATCATAGACTTTGATACAAAATGCAGACATTGAGAACTGTTGAGCAGGAAAAAGAGGGAAGATAATATACTGCTGTAGATTGTTTTTCTGAAGATTTTTTAGGTACTTCTGAATTCTAAGGTACAGTCCATTGATGGAATTAAAGTGAAGCCATAAGACTAGTCTTTAGAAAAGTTTAGTCACACAGAACAGCAGAAGTATCAATCCAAAGGGCTGTTCAGAAGCCATGTGTATGATGTTTCTTGTTTTTTTCAGTCCAGGGTTGTTTTCTGTAGTAAATCTTTGCCTTCCCCTTTTCCTCTTCCATTCAGTGTACTGCTCACCTCTATGCTGTGCATGTTCTATTTGTTAATTAGGGTAAATACTCAAGATCATCACATTTGAATCCTCCTTTACTCCACACTCATATTTATCTATTTAATATATCATAGAACAGTAAGGTTAAATAAATCTGTTTTGAACTCCAGCTATAGTCCTAACATGTTCTAATATTATTCATCATAGTTGTGGTCAGTTGGGATGAAAGTGGTTGCCCACACATGAGTCTAACCCTTGTGGTTGACATTCTCATCATACTGCAGGAATGCAGTTGTCATTTGTTTCTTACACTGGTATCTATCACCATAGCATGTGGGTGTYTGAAATCATGATCTCAGAGTGATGCAGGTCTTCAGGTGATGTGCCAGTCYCATGGTGGTATTGGAAACATAAGGCAAGCTTTGAGCCACATTGTGTATTGCTAACTGTGATTTATTGTCTTAGTTATGGAGATTCAATGCAAGGAGAATAATCCTGTGGTAACTGCTGAGTAACAGAGATTTTGACATTCAGAAACCACTTTTTTCCTTACTTAATATAGGTGACTTCATGTCTAAGTTAGGCTCTGCAGAATGCTTGTTCTCTAAATACAGCAGTCATTGTTAAGGTCTGTTTCCATGCTGAGTTACAGGGATTGTTTCTATAATTATATCATGTGCACTGCACTGTTTCTGGTAGATTACAGCTCTCTATTAAAAAGAATAAATACAGTCTAGGAGTTTTTCAACAGTACTTGCACATTTATTATGTTTAGCTCTCCATGTGTTTGTCCTTCTGACTATTCTGTTATGCTTCTATAGACTGTGGGGTTTGTTGACAAGGAGAGACACCTTCAGAAGCAGTTAATCTACTTCTAATAGCATTACTTAAATAATTTGGGTGAATTATCCTCTAGCATGCCTGTTTTTCTCTGTGGGGATTGAAATGAGTCTGGGTGACTCTCTGAGGTCAGACAAGCAACTTYTAACTAAAAAAAGCTAGGTAAGATGAATCTTAGTTATTGAAACAGTGGTTGTTGCCTGGGTAATCCCAGAAAAATTAAATTTATTTTCAGTTTTGCTTATTTTTCTTCCTCTTCTTTTTCTATTTCTGATACAGGTCCTGATGTCTTTACATGAAATGTTTCCAGCAGTGCATGCAGCAGAAATGGCTGTCCAGAGAAACCCACGTTCCTGGGATGCCTGGCAGACTTTGGGACGTGCCCAGCTTGGATTAGGAGAGATAGCACTGGTAGGGTAACAGAATTAATTGTGTGTGAGAAGGAAAGTACAGAAATGCCAAGGTTGCTGTATATCCTTATGGTAACTTGAACACAGACAAGGAGAAAGATCATTATTATTTATCTCCAGTGTTCCCTCTGCTTTATTGTGTTTCACGAATGCTTCCTGTGTGGTTTTGTTGCTGGACCTGTGGAAGACCAGTCTAGCTCGAAGACTTTTGTGTCATATACTATATTTATGTGGTGGCTTTATGCAATAGAACAATTATGCTGACATAACTGCACCTTCTACATTCTGTGTGTTGTACTGCTACAGTGCAGCTCACCATAATTTAAAGATGAGGGTAATGTGAAGTTCAAGGATCAGCTGATTATTTGGGCTCAGTTTTTACACATGCCTGCTGACAAAATTCTAGTGTCTTGTTTTTCTTGTGTCCTGCTTATGCAGCAAATAAYGTGTGCTCATTCCTGCTTTCCTATGGCTCCCTGACCTCAAGTGKTGGCTGAGGTTGCTTCTTCATTTAATAAGAGAGCAAAAAGCTAGGGATGCTCTGCAGTAGTTGAAGTGCATCTTTTTTTCTGGRGTATAATAGTTTTTTGCTAGTTTCTGTAAAAACACAACAGATGAACTTTCAAATTCRGGCACACTCCCAGAGGTCTATTAGAAAACATTGCATCATGATCTCTTAGATGAAAAAAGATACTGGTTATATTTTGAATAGAAGTAGCTGTGTGCTGTTTTGATACCAATAATTTTGTTGGTAATTTAGAGTGGTTTTGTAAAGTTCCAATGTCTGAAAATTTTCAAGAATTGAAAAAACGATAGGGTTTTTTTGATGGAGGTTGACAATTTATACAAAACTAATTTTTAAAATGTAGTAAGAAGCAGTGTTAAAAASCCCAAACCAACCAAAACAAATGCAAACTATGTGAATCACCTAGAGTCATAGAACTGTTTGSCTTGAAGGGAACCTTAAAGATCATCTAATTCCAACCCCATCCAGCCTGGCCTTGAATATTCCCAGAGATGGGACATCTACAGCTTCTCTGGGCAACSTGTTCCAGATTCTCAGCACTTTCACAGTAAAGCATATCTTCCTAACACCTAAATTTCCCACATTTCAGTTTGTTCCTATAACTCCTTGTCACTACAGTCCCTGATAAAGAGTTCCATCTCCAGCTTCCCTGTATTCCCCCTTCAGATAGTGGCAGGTTGCCATGAGGTGTCCACAAAACCTTCTCTTCTCCAGGCTGAACAGCCCCAACTTTCTCAGCCCATCCTCAGTGGGGAGGTGCTCCAGTCCTGGYAGACAAAACCTAAGACATAACCTGTTACAGATGTGCAGTGTGCACCCTTTGTTGGTGCAGTACCATAATATGAAATAACTCAAATAAATCCACGCATATCTGCATTTCAGCAGTGGTGACATTCCATGGTTTTTGTGGTGTAGAAGGTTAGGGTGGATGGTCTGGTCTGTCTGGATCTTTTCCTTTTAAGTGTATGAAACTGTCACTGTAAATTGTGCCTGAGACTTTTAAATGCACTAGTCTCAGGAAAATTAGAGTTTTATTTCCTTCAAGGACTGTGCTGTTTATTCTGTAAAAAATGGTACAGTTGCTGTAATATCAATTATAAATAGTAATATACCTGTACTAGGTATATTTTGTATGTATATATACCTGTACTAGGTTTGATTCATCAGATCCTGTAAGCTTTTTCTACACAGACAAGTCATGAAGCAGCAGTGGGACTGGATATCTGGTGTGCTGGGGACCTAGTGTTCATATTATTTTAATTTTGTCTTATTTTAGAGTAGCACTTCAGTGTTCTCTTAGAGTGCACTGTTGAGCTTAATCAGAAAGGGATCTAATTTATGTATCTGAGACTATTCAGTGATGCAAAGCAAAGCATTTTAAGTGGGAACAATCAGAGATTTGCATCAAAGCATTTCATTCATCTGAAACACTACTCTAGGTGCTCCTGTAATTGTTAAATTGACCTTACTGTGATGAAGAGGGAGGGAGAGTGGGTTATCACAGGTAGTTTGCCCTCTTAGTTTTTGATTGTCTCTRAGCAGGGAGCCCATTGGTGTCCCCAGTGCTGTGGTACTGTGTGTTCATACCTCATTGCCTTCTGTCTCTAGGTTGAATTGCCTTCTGATAAATATGTTTTCACATACAGAGAAGTTGGGGAGTTCTTCTAAAATGCAAATAATTTTCATTATTTGTTTTTGAACCAAGCAATTTTTAAGGAATCTTAAGAGGCTAAGACTGATGAAGTTTTAAAATAAGTGAATTCATAGTTACTGAACTTCTGGAGTCCTCTAGACCAAGTGGTTTAAGTCATAATTATCCTTTTTCCATTAGCCTTTGATTTTCTGTTTCTCCCTGTGTCATATTTTTTACAAAGAAAAGTTAATAAAGCATAAATATCAAGGCTTTTTTAGAATTTTTTCTKTTTTTTAGATTTGGGAATTACTATCCTTCTAAAGAATTGCTTCTACTGCTTCTTTGTTTCATTTCTCCCCCACCATCATCTGTCCTCATTACCCACATCCTGCCAAATGTTCTGTTGTGAATACTTTTATTGCTTCACAATGAATGATGCATTTTTTTCTTAGGAAAAAACCAATTTACTCTATTTTAATTTGAAGTTTCCCAGGTCTAAAATGCTGCTTCCAAACAAATCTGTATATTATGAGCTGTGTAATAATAATAAAAAAGAAATATTTGCTTGGATATAGTTTTTGTCAAACTTGTGACAAAAAGAATGAGCTAAATTAGTCCCTTTTTATTTAGCTTTTATGAAGGTTGTTTGCTCTTTTTTCCCCCCTGAATTTACTAAATAGAGTAATTCAACAGTGTTACTTAAATGTGAGCAAGGAAAACTTTATTTCTGTAAAGGCAGAAATTCCTTAAATTCTACAAATCAATGTGCAGGGCACACCTGAGTAAGCCTGCAATGTGAATGTAGTAACTGTAGAAATATAGCCAGGCTTGCAGTATTTCTCTCATTTCATTGCAAATACTTGGTTTTACAAAGTAAATATTTACAAACATTTTACAAATATTGGTTTTGCAAATTAAATTTCCTGTTCTGCTGATAACATCTTAACTAGTTAACAATTTTGCACTAATAGCTTCATTACAACAGTTTCTCCTGTGAGACAGGGTGAGCCCCGTGCTTTGATTAATCAAGAGGAAAAAAAAAAGGAAAACCAAACAAAAGCAATATTAAAAATAAAAAACAAAAGAAATCACAAGAAAATCAAGGACGGAATGAAAGCATTGAGTCTCCCACCATGGAGAAATTCATCAGCCCTGTGACATGGTCATGGGCAGCCAGCTCAGGTGGCCCTGCTTGAGCAGGGGCTTGGCCCAGGTGACCTCAGAAGGTCCTGGCCACCCTCAGCCATCCTGTGGTTCTGTGACTTTAGCTTTACCCCATTCTGGGTCCCTGGCAACCCTGGGGACTGGGGATCAAAAAGTTGAGAGGGAAGATCTGTAAATATGCACCAGTTGTGCATGGGTTTTGTTTGATGTTTTGAAGGATGTGGTTTCCTGTATTCCTCCTATGTAGTTAGTGCTTTAGCAGTCTTTAAGTGTGACACAACATTTTGTCAAAAGAGTCATGCATTGACAATATGAATCCTCAGATCAGCCCTTTCCTTTCATCTCTCTTGAAAGAAATAGTTTTTGGTCTTTTAGATAATGATGGGAGTTTATACTCCCAAAGAGAGAAATGTCTGTGTTTTATTGGAATGCGGCTAATTAACATAACTAATCTGAATTTGAGATAATTTTTCAACATTTTACAAATGTTAGCATTTAGAAACATAGACTATTTTGGTAATAAAAAGGAAATTGRTGGTTGGCCTTCCACTGAAAAGTCAAAGTATTTAGGAAGTTAATAAGTTAAGAGAGAAAGTACCATGCTTTTTCATTTAAAGTGGGGTTTTGTTAAATTCTTTTCAACAGCTTTAAACAGTCCTACTGAGTTATTGAGATAATAGTCAGTAATATAAGCTTCTCCAGGAAGGTCTTGTGTTAATCCTGCCCTCTCCATCTACTACAGAGTAACCCTTTTTCTTTTTTAACCACTGTTGGAAATCATAAATATATTTTGTGATAGTGATTGTTAAAGCACAAAAAGATCTTCTAGTCAAAGGTGATTTTTGTTTTCCGTTAAGAAAGCTGAAGGGCAAACAAGTCTCCAAAAGTTTAAATGCCCTTTTTAGCTACATTTCTGCCAGGAGTACTCAGTTTCTGTAAATGATTGTAGCTGATTTAGCTGGTGCCTACCTTTGTCAGATGCTCAGGACTTATGAGGAATGCATTTCTCAACATTGAGACCTTGTAATTGAACGTTTTAGCCAAGTCAGATGCACAGGACAAGACAAACAGGGATGTTGAACAAAGTTTATTTCACCATTGTTTTTAAATTCCTGTAATAAATTTGGCAGTRTAATTTGGTAATAAAGAAGTAAATGTGTTCTTGGATTTTCCTGATTTGCCAGGTGAAAATACTGGTAACACTTAAGCTTTATTTTCTTAGGCTATGTCACTTTCTAGGATGGGTTTGATTTTTGTGGTTGTTGTTTCCTTGGTTCTCCTGGATCATATCCTTGCGTGTGGTAGAGCACAGTGTAAGAGGTCTGTGTGGTAGAGGCAGCCTGAGGCAGTGACTTCAGCAGAACATCAGCAGCCTTGCAGGGGTGTGCACGGAGGTGTGAGGGCAGAAGGGTGGTAAATGTGAGGGAAGAGGGCTGTGAGGAAATTACATGGTGCAAAGTGACATCTGTGAAATCTGTCACCAGAGCAAAAGAAAGTACGGGAGGGGGATAAGGAGGATACAAACTTCTTCAAAAAGAGAAGAAGGAAGGTGTGGAAATGAGGATATCTCACACAMATCTACCAGATGGAAACAAAGATTCTTATGTATTTGTAATTTTACCAAATCCCAATAAGCATAAGGCAAAAATAGTCCTTCACATCTGGAAAATTACTATATTTCAAATACTTTCTCCAGAACATGAGAGTTCCAGAACCTTTGAATAAAATGATTTTGGAAGTGTAAGAAGTGCAAAATATTGTGTTCACCTCATTTTGTAAGACACCAGAATTACTTTTGATGAAATTTTCAGAGAGAATTTCTTTATTGAAAGTAGAAATAATCTGAAAAGAAAATTACACAGAAAAGTTCAAGATGACAGTTTAAAGTAAAAAAAAAAAAAAAAAATTAAAAAAAATCTGCCATTCAGATTATACCATAGAAACTAGTAAACTAGAGTGAAAATACCTGAAAGGATGGGACTTTTTTCTTGTTTGAAGGAGAGAAATGTCATGAGGTGTCTTTAAATATACTAAAATGTCTTATTTTCCTGTTTTCTACATTACTGTGATAAATGCTTATGTAAGAATTAGTTATTTATGTTCATGGTGAGTAGTACAAAAATAAGACTCAAAATCCATTAATATATTGTATAGAATCATAGAAAGCTTYGGTTTGGAAGGGACCTGTAAAAGTCCTCTAGTCCAACCCCCTGCAATCAGCCAAGACATCTTCAGCTGGACCAGGTTGCTTAGATCCCTGTCCAGCCTGGCCTTAAATGTTTCCAGGGATGGGGCATTAACCATCTCTCTTGGCAATCTGTTACAGCATCTCAGTAAATCACTTAAAACAGTTTCTTCCTTACATCTAGCCTGAATCTTCCCTTTTTCAGTTTATAGTCATTATYCTCTGTTCTATCACTGCATGTCCTTGTAAAAGTCCTTCTCCAGGTGTTTTGTGGGTCCTTACAGGTAGTGGGGCGGCTGCTGTAAGGCATCCCTGAACGCTCCTCTCCCCAGGCTCAACAGCCCAAATGCTCCCAAAGTGTCCTCACAGGGGTTGTGCTCCAGTCCCCTGATTCTCTTTGTTGCCTCCTCTGGGCTGRCTCCAGCAGGTCCCTGTCCCTCCTGTGCTGGGAGCCCAGGGCTGGATGCAGTGCTCCAGGTGGGTCTCAGCAGAGCAGAGCAGAGGGGCAGAATCCCCTCCCTGCCCTGCTGCCCACGGGGCTCTGGATGCAGCCCAGGACACGTTTGGCTCTCTGGGCTGGGAGTGCCATGGCTGGGCCATGTGCAGCCTCTCACCCACAGCACCYCCAAGGACTATGCCGAGTGCTGTAAAAACACACAAACAAAAAATTTTCCATATTAAAGATTACTTACTTCACCAATAGACATAATTTGAAACAGGTCAGAAAGTATCTGCCTAGTGTAACATAAAGGTCTACCACATACTTTGGTGGCAGATACAACTTCTTAAAATTCTGGCTTTTCTGGGGGTTTATGTATAGTGACAGTTACTAAGTCCATGTGTTTAAAAAAAGTGCAGTCTGATCAGAATTGCCCTTCACACTTGAAGGCTATGCAAACCAGCAGAAGAGACTCTACTCATGGGACAAATGGAAGATTGTTTGCTACAGAATACTATTTAGTGAGACTAAATGTAAGATATTTCAAAAGTACAGATTTTTCAAATACAGTAATTCCACAAGGAAGAATGTATTGCAGAAGGTTTTACATTGTACTTCCTTACAGAAGCAAAAGCAGATACATGACTGTACTGATAAAAAATCCTATAGTCCTTATGTGCAGGGTCTCTAAAATCACAGCTCCTCTTTAAAATGAGGCTAGAAACATCAATTTTATGTAGTGTCACTTTGTTTTCCTACAATGCAACAGGAAATTTGAGAAGGAGATTTACATCTCCATTAGGGGAAGAATTAAAAGTACCACTGTTCTTTTCTTTTGTCATAATAGAAATTAGTGGCTTTGGGCACTATTCCAGTGGCAACGTGGAATTTCAAATGGATGACAAGTGTGTATTTTTCAGTTTTACATGCTCCTTTAAAATAATCCCTCTGATCTTTTGCATCACTTAAAATTTACTTTAATATTTTGTTATTTCTTTGTAAAAATGTCAAGCACAAAAACTCTTTTCTGATAGATTTACTAACATGATCTTTTTGTGCTGTATTATATGAATCATCAAAGCAGCTTTGACGCTTACCAAATGTTATTTATTGTGCATGAACATAACTATATAGACAGGTTTTAATTAGGGGTCCTCTTTCATGGAAAGCTTAAAAGCAGATGGTGTTTGTTTATATTTTGTTTTCAACAGAAATACAAAAATGAGCATTTAGTGTTTACTTGTTTTTCAAGTGTCCCTGAAAATTAAAAGCTAGCAAAGTTGAATAAAATGACACTGTTTTACAAGAACTAAACTTCAGTTCTTCTCTTTAAAGTTCAGCATGCTCCTGCACTTCAGAGCTGGCTGTGGACCAATAATCAAGCTTTTTTTTTCTATCTGGAATTGAAAGGCTGCCTCTTACAACAGCAGTAGTACTGATAGCATCTTAAATCTGATTTTGTATCTCTTTCTTCTGAGTTCCCATTGTATAGAGTCCATATATTTCATCTGTGCCATCAAAAGGATGAGCCATCAGTTTCTGTCAGTGCAGAAGAAAAGTTGTGATTTTTCAAATTATTTGGCATGCTTTAAGTGTTTATAAACTACAACAGAATAAGTAAACTGTGATTTACCATATGTCTTTAAAGTTTTAATATTCAAGTTGCCAGAACTCTTCCCAAATAACATCCCAATCCATATTATCACACTTTTCCCATCTTACAGGGAGGCTTCTGTACATGTCATAAAAGAGTTTTGTCAGTAAGGTGACCCATTTTCATAACTGACTGTACAGTCATAAATGTGAAATACACTCATGCTTTTGTGTACATGTACCTAAGTTTGAGGAGGTAGGTTCAGCCTTGACCACTGTTAAGATAACTAAAAGACAATAGAGTTGTAATTCTTGGTGTAGCTTTTTTCTAGTATTGTAGCAACCTCTTATTTTTGATGGTCACATTTCTTTGTTTTTAAATTCACAGCTTCTCTGTTGAGGATTTGTATTTGTGAATATTTTCCCAGCTGAACTGAAAGAAAGGAGAAGCCTCACTAACTACACTTACTTCTACTAGTATTATGTTGTTTATAAGATTATAATCTATATAATCTGTAGATTATAGAAGTTCTTTCTTAGAGCAGCTCTTGAAGTTTGGAGTTCATTTGGGTCCTTCTGTGCATTTATTTACATGTTTTTATAACCACATGCCTATTACAGAAACTCTTTACCATGTGGCTAGTATTAGTGTATTGTTAGGTCTGTATGTGAAACAACTGCATTCTAATTTAAAGGCAGCAATACCAGTGATACTTCAAATTCCAGTCATCCTTTTTCTGTATTTCTTTAAACCATATCTGTCTGCTTTTGCCTTATGTACATCTGATGATGAGAGAAAAGTGGAATAGAAAACCATCCAAAAAAATTGTTTTTCCTTTTACCTTTTTAATAACAGCATTGTTTTTCATATACGAACTCTCTATTTGTGCCCTTGTTGCCAGGTACCTTGTTTATTCATGCATTTTTGTAATTTCAGACACAATTGTTTGGGGGTCAGCCTGCTATTGAACCAAGATGAGGGAGGATTCCTCCAAAAAAGACAGGAGTAAAATGGSTTTTGGCTTTGCTCAAATGATATATGTAATTTTTTTGTTGTCAATTTTTATGAAAAATGTAGGCTTTAAAATGTCCCATCTTTGTTTCTTCCTTGTTCTGCTTATAGGCAATCCGAAGCTTCCAGGTATCCTTACACATCTTTCCAATGAACCCTGAAGTATGGAAAGAAGACCTTTCCTGGGCAAGAAAACTACACGAACAGCAGAAGGCTACAAAGACTGAGTCAGTGCAATCCCTGGCAAAAGAGCTTGTACAAGAGTCAATCCCAGACTATGACTTTGAAAGTGATGAAATTGTGGCAGTCTGTGCTGCCATTGCAGAGAAGGAGAAAGCTCTTTCAGCAGCTAAAACGATGGTGATTGTGTCTGCTTCAGGCACAGTAGAGACTGTTACTGAGCAGGACAATTGTCCTGCAACTCCTGATGAAACCCTTTTTATCAGGGCCCGGTAGGGCAGCCTAATGAGTTGTCATACCCATAATTTTAAGAACTGCTGTTATTTATTGTATTTTGCTTGCTTTGTGTTTGTTCTTTTTTTATTAAATGGAAGGATAGCCTACAAAAGTTAAAGAACTGAAGCTATTTTTCTTTCCTTAATTAAAAAAGCAATGACCTGAGTTGTTCCATCTGTATGTGTCAAAAAGAAAGCCAAGAGTTGATCCTAAAAATTCTAAATTCTTATGAACAAATGTAATGTTGAAATGCTTAACTGCATTCTAACAGCTGCTTCATCTTCGTGTATTTCATAATTTTACAAGTTAATGTGTACATTTTCCCAGTAATTAGGAGAGTTTTATTTAAACTGTAAAAGTGCTGTGGTTTATCCCCAGCTGTCAACTCAGCCCCACTCAGCTGACTGCCTCCTGGTGGAATGAGGGGGAGAATTGGAAGAGTAAAAGTGAAAGAACTTGTGGACTTAGATGGTAACAGCCTAATAGGGAAAGCAAAAGCTGCACATGCAAGCAAAGCAAAACAAGGGATTCACCCTCCAGTTCCCAAGGGCAGGCAGGCATTCTGGTATCCCCAGGAAAGCAAGGCTACATCATGTGTGACTTAGGAAGACCCTTGGAATGTCCTCCCTTCCCCTACCTCCTTCTTTCCCCAGTTCTGTGTGTTGTGCTGTGAGATTGAATATCCCGGTTGTCAGCTGGGGTCAGCTGTTCTGGCTTGTCTTTTCCCAGCTTCTTGTGCACCCCCAGTCTTCTCACTGGTGGGGTGGGATGAGAAGCAGGAAAAGGTCTTGACGCTGTGCAAGCACTGCTCAGCAGTAGTAAAAACAACTGTGTGTTACCAATATTTGCCAGCACAAAATCAAACCTAGTCCCCTACTTGCAACTCTGAAGAAAATTAACTCTATCCCAGCCAAAACCAGCACAAAAAGAAAAAGGGACGTTTAAAAATTATTTCAATCACTATTAATCAACATTATTTTCTTCCAGTAAAAGTGTGAACTGTTTTCTCTTATTGACACTCTTTGTTTTCATTAAGATTACTTGTTCTATGAGAAAGTTTCCTATGAAGCAGGGATGGATTATTATTTTGTAGAAACCTTTATGTTGCTTTCCTCGGTGTGTGGGTTAAACATTTCTGATTAGATGAAAGGAAATGCTTTACCAACCGAAGCCCTGAATGCTTAGTTACAACTAAATGTTTCACCGGAAGAAAGAAACTGGCCTTTGTGACTGAAACTGGCCTTTCCTTATCTTGTGTGCTGTGTCACAGACATCACCAAAAGTAGAATGGTGGGAGTAGGAAATATGGCTGAACTGTACTGTATTTGGGGCTTTTCTTTCCTAGTGAGGCYAATCTGATAAAGGGAGTCAATTTGCTTTTCCTAATTCTTATGATCTGCCATTGAAAGTATACTCTTAGGGGAAAGAATGAGTTTTGCAGGACAGTGCTGCTGGAGTCTTTCTTTTTATCCCTTTTAGATTTTGGGTGCAGTGGTGGGTAATGAGGCATACCCTAGGAAATTTTTTAACATTGATTTTTTTTCAGGGGAAGGTGGCAATTGGTTCCTCACACAGGAAGTTCAAAGAAATGAAATCAGGCTGTTTCTTTGATGTGCTCTGTGCTGAGACTGTTCTATTTCATTGTCTTGGAGACATGGTAGAGATGATCACATCCTAACAGTACTGGAAAAAATGGTCAGCTGAGGAATTCCTGAAGAATTCAGTTTAGGAGCATGTAATTTTTTACTTGATTTTGATAAAATTTTGTATGATAGATAGATACTTTTGTAGACAAATGAAACTTCTGAAATCAGTCATCTATGCACTTTTCAAGTCCCGATTTCTAATTTCAAAATAACGCATTTTAAAAGAAAATAATATTGCTTGAGGAGTATAGTGTTTTTGCAGTGGAAAATGCATTGCAGAAAAACTATCTCAAATCATATTTTCTGTTTATCTGGTATCAAAGTATCTTTATTTAAGAGGATATGTAAGTTTTCATTAATTTTTACAAAAGTCCTCTGAAATTTTTTTTGTATTTGTGAATTTTTAGATCTGTGCTTGCATGAGCACACATTCACACAAAACCTTCTGAGTATTCAAAATAATTAGAACTACAGTGGCATAAATATATTAAGAAATGTAAAACATCATGCTACATTTTTATTTCTTCATTAAGTTCASAATGATTTTAAATGCTTACTGGATAAGCACTTGATTAAGATAGGGTTTGATAGTTTAAATTATTAGAGTTGAAGGATTTCTTACTTTCCTCTGTCAACTTAATACAATCTAGTCAGCCATAGAAAGAGTTAGCATGAGAGGGATTTGGACAGATTTCTTCAAAGAAGAGATCTTCTCTGGCTGGAAAAGGAGATGTGTGAGATGTTCTAGGGTACATTTTCATTTTGCAGGAGCTTGGCTGTATCCACCTCATCTTTTCTTTCTTTGCGCTTTGTACTTGCGTCAGTGTTCTGTCTTTACTCATACAGGAAGGACTGCTGCCCTTCTCTCAGAGGCCTGTGTTATCACAGAATCTGTTTCCACTGAAATGATTCACAAAGTTCCTATCGACTTCAGCACTGCAGGGCCAGACTGCTGGAGGGGTGTACATCTGCACCATCAGGCTGCGCCAGGCTCGAGGGGTGGTGGTTTCCATGTCATATACTAAATGTATTTTCCCTCTGATTAGATTAGGTTATGAATTCTAGGTATTGTCAGAACTGTAGTGTTTTGTAGAGCAGTTAAGTTCCTGGGACACTCTTTTCAAACTGGGAAGAAGTTCAAATATTGATGATTTCAACACTTTTTTTGTACAGCACGCCATGTTTTGCATGTATGTAATTTTCTGGATCGGTTTGCGGTTTGAATAAAATCCTGACTTCTGCTGCTTAGTGATGCCTGTTTATTCTTTGGGTTATAACAAAAATAAGTGTTATTTCCCATTCTTGAATGTTCCTCATTTAATAATTGGCTTTTGTCTCTGGTGAACATGTTAATTTGTTTTAGTAAAAAAGAAAAGAAGACATTTCAGGGAAAAATACTTAACAAAAAGTGATGCTCAGAGCTTTTAAACCCTTCAGGGATATCCACATGAGATGGAACAAAAGGAGATGTTATCCAAAACAGGATATTAGTGAAATACGCTCCTTCATTGACATTATATTATATTAAAAAAAATTATATTTATTGTCTGTCATCATTAGTGGCAGTGACTGCAGGAGCTTTCATGTGTTTGCCTTCCATATGAATCACATACTAAAATGCTCTACTGTTGCTTTCAAGAGGAAAGCTCAGGAACAACATTGGGTTAGATGGATTCATTTTGTTTGATTTAAAAAACTACAGTTAAACATTCAGATAGATTTTTCCCTCTGAGTCCCTTTGTATACAGTGGAAAGAAATTCACAGCCTCACAGGGTCACTCATTTGCCTTGTGTTAGATAAGTATCAGAAAGAGTTGAATCAGCCTCCCAAGGTGCCTAATTATTTCCCTTGACTAAAGAGGAAGCTCAAGGTGATTGACTGGCATAACCTAAAATGCTGAAACCAGGCATGTGACTGCCACTCTCACAGACGGAGATAAATATCTTTAAAAACCTTAAATGTACTGAGAGAGAAATAAGTCCTTTCTGGCAATACTAGARGGTAAAAAAGGAATAAGGATCAGGTAACACAACAGTGACTCGATAATACCATAAGATAGTGGATTTTAAAGGTAGTCATGGAGAGGGATAAAAACCAAATTGAGCAGTTTATTCTGGGTTTATAGATCAAGATCAGAGAGGTAGCACTGGAAACTCGCTTGCCTCCACAAGGTAAGTTCCTTCTCAATCCTAAAACCAAGGGAAAGGAGGTAAAATATTAGCATTGAGATGCTATCTTTAATTTTTTGAGTTCATAGAATTGCTATAAAACTATGACTGAAGTTAGGACCGGGGCACGGGGAAAGCAGAAGCATGTGGGCTTGGTTTGTTGGCAGGCTGCAGGATCTGTGTGTTTATTGTCAGTCACTGTCATGTTAACATGGTGTTCCCAGGTGTGCTGGAGTCCCTGGGCTATCCTATCTCCAGAAGGGCTGATTCTGGAGCAGGAGGGGTTGATGGGCATGGGTGACTGCTATCAGGGCTGATTTCCTAAGAGCCACAAAGCTAGGAGCTGTAAGGGTTGTAAAGGATAAATAATCAAAGGGAATGATTAGATGTGGGGATCGAGCTGCCTTTGGTTTCAAAAAGCAGGAGATTCACTGAGTTTCTAGATCTGTAAAGCTGGCAAGCCTAGAAGAGGGCCTGGAGTGCAAAGGCCTTGGTGGTATTTGGTAGTTCTGATATTAAATCTGCCTTAAGTGGACCAGGTTTGCTGTTGTGTCTGGCACTAAAATAAAACCTCAAAAGCTTCCTGACTTAGGATGTTGGCTGTGCCATTTGAAGACAGCAGATTACACTGATCCTGTTAGTGCATTGGCACTGGGCCTGTAGCGCCAGTTCGGGTCAGGCAGCACGGGTGTTCCCGACAGCAGGAATGTGTGAGCCTGATTTAAAACAGCCCAAGCCCTCTGACAGTACATCCTGCACCCTTAACCGTTCATGAGGCCAACTTGATCAGAGAGTCAAACTAATCTACAGATCTTCACAGAAACCACTGTCTGGTACAGATACTGGCTCTCATCCTGCCTGTGGTGGGTGGATCCTCTGAGCCCTGCCACACGACAGGGGCTTAAATTGAGTTCGGGCTGGGGTTTGGGGTGTGGTTGCAGGGCTGGAGGTATAGCAGTGTCTCTGTGAAGGGTTTGGGGTGTGGTTGCAGGGCTGGAGGTATAGCAGTGTCTCTGTGAAGGGTTTGGAGTGTGGTTGCAGGGCTGGAGGTGTAGCAGTGTCTCCGTGAAGGGTTTGGGGTGTGGTTGCAGGGCTGGAGGTGTAGCAGTGTCTCTGTGAAGGGTTTGGGGTGTGGGGTGTGGTTGCGGGGTTGGAGGTCTAGCAGTGTCCCTGTAAAGGGCTCAGCAAAGCGGTGATCTGGGATGTGTGGGCACTTCCAGGACACTGCTGGAAGTGAGGAGGGGGACTGCCAGTCACAGGACTAGCAGGGTAGATGGAGTTTGAGAGATACAAGTTTGCTATGAGAAATTTTTGAATCAGTACATTTTCTGTGAACACAGAGGACTGGGGAATGTGGATGGGGATGTGAAAGGCCGTTCTGAGGGGATATGGACCTCTGAAGTTTGGGAACATAGGGAAAATATTGATGTGTGAGAAAGGAAACCCTTTTGTATATATGGAAACKACTCCTTTCCATTCTAACTACTCCTAATACCTAGCAATAAAATAACCTTTTAACCTCCATGAGGCAAATTAGACTCTTCAAACTGGTAGCTTTATTTTAGACTTGTTAAGCTCAGGGAGGCCGAGGAATGTAGTCCAGTAACGTGTCTGCRGTCAGCATTGGAGGAAGGTGCTAAACTTGAGTGGGACTGTGGGGCAGGTGAACGAGATGTCACTACTGTCACCTTAAAAAAAGGCACACTTGCCCAGTCCTGCCCCACTGCTCCTGAACACTCATCTGTGTTTGCAACTAGGCAACAGAAGTGCTCTGATTTTGCCTTTGTGCACTGCCATGGAGCTGTGGCAGGCAGTTCCAGTATTGCTCAGAAGACTTAGTGGGCTGTTTGGGAATCATGGAGTTCATTTCTGGGGAGTTCATGTTGATGAGTCTAGCTCGCTACTGATACATTGTGAACCCTGGGGGCAGGAGGACCTCAGGCCACTCCCATTTGCTAAGGGAAGCTACTTAAGATGGTCTATTCTTGCTTAAAGCCCTTTGAGACGACATGAAGTTCTCATCAGTAATAATGACAAGGAGTAATAAAGGCATATTAAGGAAATAATTTTAAAAATAGTGAGCCCTTGCTTATTTAAATATTTACACACTGTAGATATTCAACTCTGTCATTGTAAAAAGTACCAATAATATTGGTGTGCTGCCATGGGCCAGCTGCAAAGGTGTGGTCCCATATTGGTACATGTGGTGTTATCTGCCAGTGGCAGTCCCACCTTCCTGCCCTGCCAGGTGCTATTTCCTGCTTTAGGAAGTATGGTGAGTCTGTTCTATTTGTTGGTCACTAGTAAGCAACAGACCATAGTGAGGTGGTTTAATTGCAAGGAATTCAAGAGATCTTTTATCTGTAGATCTGTATCAAATCTGTAGCTGCAGTAGGAGCTTGGGCAATACTGTTCTCCAGCTTAACTGGTGTAAAGTGGCTGCTGCTGCTGCAAATATTTGTGTAGAGATTTAACTTTAGTTTCTATATGTATGAAGGCAAACAAGCTCAACTCCTCCCCTGTCAAAGGGAAATGTCTTTGTTCAAAAAAAGCATTTTTGTGGCTCTATGTCAGTGCTCTTGGGGATAGTTTTGAAGACAGCTGCTTCTTGCTGATGGTGATCATGCTGTGGTGTTTTGGAAACTTGCAGGACAAAGTATGTTTTGGCAGTAGCCGAGTGCAAAGCATTCCAAGATGGGAGGCTTGTTAAGGCAAGGAGTTGGCACTGAATGGCAGACTCATGTAGACATCTGAGATCAAGCAGTACATTTCCATTTAATTGTGATCCCCAAAGTTGCTTTGGTCGGTACAACTGCTTAAACATATCAACATAAGGCTCAAGATTTTCATTACAATGTAGCATTCACATCTAAAACACTTTAAGCAACATAACATGCTTTGTATTTGACAAAACATCCCCCAAATATCTGTACAGAATTATTTTGATACACAGTATTTCTGGAACAAGATCTAACCCTTACAACATAAAACACAAAACTCCTTTTTGTCAGTGGTTAACAGCTGGTTTTGGTGATGTGTTTGTCATCAAAACTCTAGCAACAAATGCTTTTCAAGGTGTTTCAGACTGCAATATAGGTCTATATAATCTATATTTTAAATGAAGATTCTGCTTCCATGGTTTCATACACTTATTTGATGGAATATCAGATTACACAGTCATAAAATTCTATTTACTATTTAAAGTAAAATGATAAATGTTATGAAAAAATACCTTTATTACATCAGTGATGCTTTAACTAAAGTGAATATTAAGACTATTAACCGGGAGTTGAAAGTTTCAGGCCCTGATATTGAAAGCACTTCTATATGTCCTTAACTTTACATGTAAGGAGTCTCCCTGGCAGCAGAGGGACCACTCTGATGGGCAATGTTAAGTGTGTGCCTAAGGTGTGCAGACTGTGGGCCAAAGTACTCAGAGAGGCGCGCGTGTGTTACACAGAAAAACATTCTCAGAACATAAATAAAATCTGATTTTTTTTTTAGTATATACATATACTGAAAACTAATATTCTTAACTGGAAGGATGTGTTTTCTTTTTCTCTCTTAGAAAGGCATATATTCCCATTTCACTCAGAAAGTGCTTATGTATTCTCAGCTCAAGAATTATCTCATCAGCTGTGAATCTAGCATGAACAACAAATCTAAGCTAAGAATGCCTTATCAGCAGGAAATATTGAGGGAAGAGAAGGCTGGCAATCATTTCTATATACCTTGTATTCATAACAAACCTTCTCATAGAGAAGAATACACTTTTAAATATTTTCAATCCTGATATATATACAATGATAAAAATTCACATTTTCATGCTTTAGTGAGACACTTTAAAATCCTACTGCAGGCAGCTCTCAAAGTAGCTGTGTCCAGTTACTAGCAGCTGCCTCATATTCAGCTCTAGTACCAGAAGCTCAAACTCTTGATAGCTGAGCAGCCATGGGAAAGGAGCAAGAACAATTCTACCAGACTTGGAAAGGGAAAGAAAATAAGAAAAAAAAGCAAGTGATGGGGGTCTTTCTATTTCCAGAGGCACAGTAGCTCCCCTGTGTCCTACAAGACAAGGCAGTTCATGTTTCCAGTCCCATCAGACCTGCTTTGTACCATTTCCGATGCAGGGCCCAAGTGCAATGTCTGTTCCACAMAGTCCTCAGTAGTCTAAAGGAAATGTACCCATCACACAGCAAGACAAAAATAGCCCTTTGAAGCACAGCTGAACCCCTCTTCCCATGAATAGGCAGAACACCTATCTATTGCACCAGTTTTTCCAATGTACCATGAAGTATCCCCAGGGTTGATGCCTTTCACGGCTATCTATATGCACTTTTCTGACAAATTCAATGTCTCTGTGGGGAAGGTGACCTGGAGAGGGCCACTCTTGGGCGCAGAGCTGGCCCCGCCACCAGAGCTGGCTTCGCTCACCAGGAAGACGCTCTCGGAGTCGTGTCCCTGTGAGGAGTCCGAGGTGTCGGAGCTGCGCAGTGTCCTTACGGACGTGGTGTCGGACTGCGCCGAGCTGGCGCTGGGGCCCGGGAGCAGCGCGCGGCCGCCGACGCTGCTCTCGCTCAGCTCCGAGGGGTACAGCAGCGTCTGCGAGGTGCTGCTGATCTCCCTCAGCTCGCGTGAGATGAAGGAGGGCGACTGGCTGGACACGGCGGACGAGGTCCTGCGCCCGTCCACGCAGTTGAAGTTGCCCCCCGAGTGCTGCCTCCGAGCCCCTCCGATGCGGCAGAAGAGGCATTTGATCTTCTCGATGGCTTTGCTGAGCACAGTCTTGCGGAGGAGGATGTAGATCCACGGGTCCAAAATGGGGTTCACTGAGGCAATGCGGATAGCTTGCAGGTCAGGGTTTTGCCTGATATCTTCCACCGATTTTGGCTGGTACAGCTGGTTCACAAAGACACGGACCTACCCAAGGAGAATGGGAGAAAGGAAGCCAAAATTACATAATTGAAGCAGGATAGAAAAGCTTACACTTCAAAGCAGAGATCTAGATTTGCAGATATAAGCTGTGACAGAAGAGCAGGCTGGCAAAGTTAGGCATCTCAGATTGGCAACCATGAATTCATCTATGGAAATAGAGAAAAAAAACCAGAGGAAAATTGTAACACCGTTGTTACATGTAAAAAAGACTGGCTTTTTCTCTCTCTTTCACCTCATATTTATCCTTGAACTTCCAAATTTTGGCTGGTGTCTTTAAAATTTCCCAGGAACAAAGACATAGACCTGTATCCTGCTTCCTTGATATACCTCAAGTCTCATGCAACCTGCAAAGAGCTAAGTGACTGGGGACACCTGACCAGTTCCTCTAACAATAATCACTTAGACATGAACCGAAATACACATGACAATCCAAGTACACCGGACTCTGTAGGCAAGTCCTGAGTTGTCGATTCCCAAGTTTAGAAATGTATTTTGTTGGCACCTGTCCTTACTGGAAATGTTTATATAACCACAAGTGTTTGCTTGCTGCAGCATAGTTTAGAAAAACAGAAAAGTAAAAAAAAGGAAAGGAGGAAAAACCCCCCAAAAGACAGGTCTCCCAGCTAGGAGATTTTTAAGTGGYCAAGATAATGAGATTATTTCAGCATTGACTACAGTACTCTTTCTCCCATCCAGCCAGCATTTTGGTTTTACCTACAAAAATACTGATGAAATGGTCAAGAGTTTAAGATGTTGACGTGTGAACTGACTATTAGTGATTCTAGTTTATCATGCACAAATTTTAAAACTGAAGGGCACTGTCTTCTACATAGAAATGTATTCTTCAGCTTACTCTGCTAGTTTCTTCTTCAGCTGGTCTCTCTCTCTCCTTGCTTAGAAGCCACTTTTGTAACTGCTGCTGTAAGGTACAGTCCACAATGGCATCACAGGAATTTATTGTGTTGATTAGTCTCAAATAGCTCTTCTCCATTTCAGCACGACCTAAGCAGTGTCCAGTTAGAAAAAGGCATAGGAAAGCCACTGAAAAGTTCATAATGGAAGATTCTATTTTCTTCAGGCTCCTTCAGGTAGTCAAAATAGATCCCTTAATTATATTTTTATCTGATACAGTAAAAATCTAGTAGCAAAATTACAAGGTTTTTAGACTCTTATCCTTGGCTCCTGAAATGAATCAAGGCCTGCCTAGCGATGAGGTTACAGTCACAGAGGCAAGTAAGAATTTAAATAAACAAGCCAAATTAGGATAGCTCTCACAAGTAATTTTTTTACAAGTCCTCCATGTGAAGCCATCCAAGTCCACTGGAAAATTTTACAATTCTTGAGAATTTTTTTGCAGGAGGGCAATGTGGTGGCATTCAGCCTTGTCAGTACTCAGAGATGGGATATTCTCCAAAGCTATCAATGGTATGTTTAGAATAACACAGTCCCTCTGTGGAAGCCCTGTGCCTACAGTCTCTCTCAAACAGACTGTCAAACTGATGATTGAGTGTATTTTCTTTCTCAGTATTTTTCCCTAGGTTTATGGGTAACCTAGTGAACTCAAGATATGGGAAAATCTTGAATTTATAAAGCAATATAGTGATGCCAGTTTTACCCAGAGTTACTTTTCTAATCTTTACTTTTCTAACACTGCAGATGTCTTTCTGACTACTAATTTATTTGTCTTATTGACAAATAAATTAGGCCAATTTAGGCCAAATTGCCCTTCAGGTGCTTCAAAGGGTATTCCTATGCATGATGAACTTCTTTTATGGCTTTTGAAAAACATTTTTTTAAGAGACTTTCCTCCTTTTTTAAATACTTGGCTTTATTTTTAACGATTTGAGGCATAATTTTATTTTTCATTACTAATTTTATTTATAACTAATTTCATTAAAATTTTATTTATAAGATCTTAATTTTATTATTTTACTTATGACTTTGATTGTTTGTTCTGTAAGCAGCTTTCCCTATTTATGATGTGAATAAAGCATTATTAAATAAATTATTGATAAATAAGTTGTTTCTCCCAGGCAACACCGCTAGATGGCGCGGCTGCCCTGCGGCGGGTGTAGATCTTTGTATAATATTTGTGAATATGTATAAATGTGAATATATGTATGAAGTGCGTGTGTACATATGTTTAGTATGTATGTGTTCATGTGTATAAAGTGTAGACATGCATAATGTGTATGTGCATATGTGCAATATGTATRTGTGTATGTGTATAAAGTGTAAATATGTATAATGTATGTGTCCATAGGTACAATATGTGTGTGTATATCTACAATGTGCAGAGATGTATAATGTATATGTGGGTATATGCCTAATGCATATAACAAATCCACCCAGACCACACAAAAACCAGAAGGCACACACTGAAGACAGCTGAAGAAATACACAGTTCAATTAAACTTGGAGACCTAGCTTACTTTTTTTTTAAACTCAGAGCTATAGTTACACGTCAGTGATTTAATAGTCGGATTGTTCTTTTGATAAGCAGCACGTGAAATTGAGGTGCCTATTCCACCTCTTTCTGCTACCTGGCAGACTTTATGGAAAGACAAAAATGTCTCCCAATGTTCACTCTGTTGGCTGAAAAGGATGGCTGAAAAGGATTATTGCTAATGGTACAGGACAGCTCGTTTTATGCCATCTCTGCTTGCTGTATTTCCTTTTGACAGCTACGCAGCATGTGGAGGTTAACRATTCACAGAGTGGACATGGTCAGTGAAAATTCTGATTGTACAAAACTGCTTCTACTTCCCAGAAGAGTTCCATGGAAAATGGATTCCCCAGAATGTCATATGCATTTATCAGTTAAGACCTATTGTTGTCTTACATTAATCACAATAGAGTAAAAATTTATCTGTACAGGAATGTCTTATACTTCTTTACTTACTGGTGAAACAACATTTAGTAAAGGAGCACTTAAAATCACAGCGAGAGATGTACCCTCTTTCGGCTACAAGTCCTCTACTGCAGGAGACAACACAATAGAAGATATTGCCTGTCATCTTCTAAGCAAGTGCCAAGTAAGTGGAATGCGCTGCTAAATAAATTATCTAATCTGATGCTTGGATTTGTGCAATTTGAAATCCTAATTAAAAAAGGAAGCAAACTAGAACAATTCAGATCTCTAAAAAATAGGGTCTATATATTAAGTTTGCAGCTGTAGAATTCAGACAACATAACTTAAGAGTAATAGCAGTTTATTTGCAATTAAGAACTACACAGCTCGAAGGTACATCAAGTTTATGCTCCAGACAGGCACTTGTAGCATCAGAGTCCTTGTGCTGTTTGCGCTTTTCCTTTTTACTAACTACAGGTGCCAAGTCATGATTTCTAATCCTATGAAGCATTATAAAGTGACTTTTATAGTTACAGTCACACTTGTAATTGTTTCCACAGCTTCCACCTGCCCTCAAAATCTCCCCACATGCTGGTATGATAAATTAAAAAAAATATGGTAGTAAGCAGGAACAAGTTTTGCAGCTCCACAAGCCAATAACCTTTGCCCTTCAAGGTCTTACTGTCTGCTTGGCGACTACTCTGCTGCCAAAAAAATCATGCCTGACACCTTCAGTTGGTCACGGACAGTCTCTGATACTCAAAAGTTGAAAACAGCCAAGCCAAGCCAATTAGATCAATTAAACACCAAGTTAGAAAATCCTAATCATTTAATGCAATCAACAAGATGTACACCCTGAAACATTATGTTTTATTTTTCATATCACCATAATTCAACAACAATGTTCACTGGTCAGAATGAGAAGAAGAACACACATTTAAAAATTTTAAGAGTATTTGACGGACTGCTGGAGTGAATTCCAGACTTTGAGTAGTGTGTGCCTATTTACTCTTGAAACAGCCTGGTGTTTTCAGAAAGGCCAGATAAAACTTTCTGCTCTCTTCTTGACAAAATCTCTCATAATATATCTTATTCCCTACATTTTACACTATGCAATTCTAACTTCTAAAAAGCTCAAAATATTTTAAGAGATGACATAAGCCATGTGGAGTCAAGACACAAGTCAGCACATAAGTTATGTGCTTTTCTTACATAATTTTTAAACTATTGTCAGATTCATGTCTTTCACATCCCCTTCTGCACACGGAGAACACACCAGTTTATATAAAGTTTCCTTCACAAATCTATTTTTCATTCATCTTTTTTTCCTTGATATATTTGATCAGCCTTCTCTCAAGTTCATTCAGAATTTTGCATAACCCCCTACAATTTTGTTACAACACTTGTTACTTTATACTTTTGCAGATTTTATGAATTATCACTAAAACTCTAAACTACCCTATGTGTAAATCGTATGTTGAAGCATCTCATTATCAAAACCTGCTGTTATCTCTGACTCAATTATTTCAGGGCTGTTTAATACTTCAGGTCTTGAAATTTTTTCTATCAAACCATAATAAGGGACTTCTGTTGGATTGACCCCATCCCCTATCTTACAATCTTAGCAAGTGTTTGTTCTAAAATGTTAAAGGTTTATGTGTCTCTTTCAGAAGTTGCTTTTCTTTGACTTACTTGATGATTTATTGAGCTGAAATCATCAGTGCGAAGTCAGCTCACCAAAAGAAAAACTTAAGTCACAAAGCAACCTCTGAGCCTGCTTTGTGTATCTGAATCATGCTGGCATCACTTTTATGGTTCTTGATGACTGCCAGGCTGACCTGAGGACTCCTTAAAACTCCTCCGAGTCATGAAAATGTAAGTCTATTAGTATATATTAGTCTATATTAGCAATCTACCTGCCTCGCCTAGTGGCTCTTTCTAGGGATTTATACTATAAAGGTGTCACTTCTCTGAGTTTCCCCCTTCATAACTTCAGTGTCTGTGCATCCAGAGGGCTTAACGCAGCAGCATACCTGGCAGTTCATCATGGCACAAAGCAGCACAAGTGGCTGTGGCTTATTCCCACAGAGGGAGGCAAAAGTCTTAAAAAAGCTACTTAACAATGAGGAAATTTAACCACACTGGACACTGTGATGATGTGTCTATATGTGGTTATTCGGGTTTGTTTTTTTAGAAAAAGCTTCCTTTTATTTTTAGTCATCCACCTAAATGAAATGAGAGTTTCTTACATCATTTTAGATAGAGAAAATATATACTGTTTTACCAGGTAAAAGCTAACTTTTGTGAACATTCCCAAGGTAACACTCTGCCTTTGTATGAAGTGAAATCAAGGTCTGGGAGAGCTATACAACTTTATCACCTGCACCTTCACATACTTCTGCTATATGCAAGTTTTTCACTAGCTACTGTTTAAATAATAAACCTTTTGCCCTACCCAGGTTCATTAATTTTAACTCTCAACAATCCAGTTCACTTTCTGGTAAACCCTCCCTCTTGATTCCTGCCCCACCTCCTCTTTTTTTCTGAAGTATTATTTAGGAGACTGCGTAGGTGCAAATGGATATAAACTATTTCATTTTGCATTTCACATTCAGACTTCTCAGCACTTCTCTTGCTGCTTTGCTACAGGATAAGGTTTGGCTTGTTTTCTGAAGCTGCTTAAGTCCACCAAATCATGACAATATATTTAATTCAGAGAACTCATTGTCTGCATTTACCAAGCATCTCTTTTGAAAATGCTACATTGTTTTCTCATGAAGTAGCTGTTTTGATGCTAGATTAATCAAATTAATTTCTGTTTCTCCCCAGTACTGTCGGGGCTTCGGCCACCTGATACATCCTGKTGCAGTGAGTCAGCTTAGCCCTGCCATTCCTGGAGCTGGACTGCAGGGCAGGCTGGCACAGTTCCTCTGTCTAAGGCATGTGCTCCTCCCRGGGACACCCTGCGTGCAGCTCAGGCAGCACCTCTCAACTTCCTCTGGATGTCAGGCAACGAACACACATGGCACCATGCTCGGTCACGCCTTGCCACCACACCAGGTGACAACGCCGAAGGAGAGGAGATGGCCTTTGGTAAGGGCCGGGACCCTGGTGCYGCAGCACAGTACACTTCACTAGCTCCTGTTTGTCAGAAATGTGGCAGCTCTGACCGACCCTTGTCATCACAGCTCCTCTGAGCAGGGGGACAGACTCGCTGACACCTGAGTCCTGTTCACATGCACTTCTCCAAATCTCCTTACAGTGATGTACACTGTTTTGCATCTCCAGCTGGCCAGCTCTATTTGACAAACACAGCACCCCCCCTCTATGAAAAAGTAATCACCCTACTGACAAGAAACCTCCTTAAAGAAGTCCTTCTAAAAACACCTTCTGTCTGACAGCCACTGCTTTAGTCCCTACACTGTGTTTTKTAAGACGGCAAATAAGGCAAGCCAACTATTTGTTTAATGTCTCTGAGCCAGAGTAGGACAGGATTTTTTAGAAGCTTTATTATGGCTATTGGCAAGTAAGAACTCTGCTTTTAGCTGGTGGGTTTGAGTTTTTTGTCTTTCCTGAAGATAAGGTGGAGGAATAGAAAAAAGTGGATCCTGTGTGTTTAATTTAATAACACTAATTGTATCAGCCTTTTCAGAAAATGAGGAAACAGTTAGTTGTAATGTTGTCTGACATTTCAGCATGATCTCAAGGCTTATGGGGGCCAGATTCCTCCAACACTCATTTCACTGAGCAATACACCGACAGGTGGTTCCACTGAGTTCACTCCTCCCACTGTGCGGGGAACTCCTGAATGGATGCCTGTGTGGGATCTACCCCAGAGATGGTGCACGAATCCCTGAGGAGTGGAAGCTTAGCTTAGGTTTTGGTTGTGAAAAACTCTGTATGTTGCTACTGCCAAGTGAACACAACTCTGTCCTCCTTTTGCACATCAGGGACTCTTGCACCCTAGAGCAACAGCATGCACATTTTAAAAACACACTAAACAGCTAGAAATGCAGGCCAGCCCCAAGACTCACTTATCACAAATTAATTTTGCAGGTGAACTTTAAAGTGCCATTAGCACTCAGGATTTTACTATGTGGATTTCAGTTAAACAGTGAAACAATTATTGAGACTTTTGGCACTCTATTTTAATCAAGTAAAAGGTAAAGGACTCCAGGACTTGGGATAAGCAAGTTTCTTTTTGTGTAAATGTAAATCTACTCAACTTTCTCTTACCACGCATGTATGCTAGCGGCCATTGAGTTATTGTAACAATTTGTGACACCAACTATAGGTGCCACAAATAAGCACCTATTCCAACAGGAATCTGTTTGACAAACACAGACTAGGAGAAGAAAATATTCTGCAGTAAGGGTGATGGAACATAAAAAGGGTTGCATGATGTTACTCACCACCAGAGGAATGGAGCAGATGACCACGACCAGGGAAGTGGCAATGAGCAGAATAACCATCTGGATTTCTGCTCCAGCCATCCGACGGAAGCTCCGGCGTCTGCGAAAGTCAGATAAACGGCTGGAGGTGGTGTCTGTCCCCAAGGACGTGCGTCGCATGAACTGGCGGTGCATGCGAATGAGGGCCACGCACACCAGGATGTTGCAGATCACAGTCACCAGGATCAGGAAGGAGCTGAAGCCCGCGTACATGTAGGAATATGCTGCATGGGTGGACACGTTTGTTCGCCAGTCTATGAAACACCAAGTGTAAGGGTACTGCAAAGTGGATTTGCCGAGCCCCATGCTGGGGAGGGCGCAGAACAGCACGTTGGAAGCGTAGATGGCAAAGAGTGTGAGCCCTGCCAGCTTCTTGTCTACGTAATGGTTGTAGAAATAGGCATGGTTGATGGCCAGGTACCTCTCTATTGACATGGCACAGATAATGCTGAGGCCAGAGAGACCAAAGAAGAGGAGGATGAAGGAGCTGTACTCACACAGTGCAGCTCCTCCTGGCCATCGGTTCTGCAGGTAAGTGGCAATTGTGACCGGACTCACCAAGCAGGTCCCCAAGAGATCTGTGACCGCCAGTCCACAGACCAGCGTGTAGAAAGTGGTCTCCTTCTGCTCCTTCCTGGACTTGCAGAGCACCACGATGGCTATGAGGTTGCCCACCACGCCGAAGATGAACATGACAGTGGGGATAGTGGGGGGCTTCCCGCCTTCGGCCCCGCTGGCGGTCCCGTTGGCGGAGCCGTTCGCAGGTGGCATGATGGTGGGGTCAAATGACATGATACCCACGCTGCAGCCGGCGAGCTGAGAGACGGTAAGATCGAGTCCGAAAAGGAAAAGCCGGGAAAGGGAGGGGAGAGGGTTGTATAGTGCGAAAGTAAAAATTCAAATGCGCGAGAAGTTATTAAAAAAAAAAAGAAAGAAAAAAAAGAAAAAAGTGATGTGTTTCAGTTAAAGAAAGAAAGAAAAAAAAGTCCTAAAATGAGGCCGAACCGGGGTGCCGTCCGTCAACCACCGACCGCAGCCGAGGGAGCCGGGGCTGCCTCTTCCTGCCGCAGCGCTCCGCGCCCAGCCCGGAGGGGGATCGGGGCGGCCCGAGCCGAGCCGAGCCGAGCCGAGCCGAGCCGAGCGGAGCCGCCTCACCGCCTCTCGCTCGCACCGACGCCGGGGAGGGCTCAGCGCGGCGCTGGGGCGGCGGCTCCAGGTGCCCTCGGGGCGGCGTGACAAGGTGCCGGAGCGCGGTGGCCGCGGCTCATCCCCCGCCGCCGGCCGGCGGTGCGCTGCGCTGCGCTGCGCTGCGCTGTGCGGAGCGGAACGGAGCGGGCCGTGCGAGACGCGGGCACCGTCTCAGCCCCCGCGGCGCTCCCGCCGAGTTTCGCCGCGGAGGGCGGGGGCGGCCCGGGCCGCTCCGCCGCCGCTCCCCGCCCTCTCGCCCCATTGGCCGCGCCGGGCAGGGCAGGTTGCGCGGGGCGGGCACGGGCGGGGGCCGGGCCGGGGCTGGGGGCGGCGGGGGCACCTGTGAGAGCGGGCGGCCCGTGTGCTCCGCGGGCTCCTCCGCCGAAAGGGCCGCGCCGCTGGACGGCGTTTGCCGCCGAGCCGGGCTGCCCCCTGCCTGGCCCGCCGCGCTCCAGCGTAGGAGCCGGGGAGGGGTCCTGCTGTCCGTGTGCGGGGCCGAGCCCGTGTCTCCCCCGGGCCCGCCGGGCCGCGCGGCACAGGGAGAGAGGGGCGCGGGTGCGACGCGGTGACCCCGCACAGGACGGGCGGCCGCCGATGCTCCGGCGTCGGGGCGGCATGTCCCGCTGCCAGGGAGAAGATGTGCTATAGTGCCTGTTCTGGCCTCTCTTAGTGTGGGTACTGAGCGCAGGAAGTGTGTGTCTGCGTTCAAGGCATGCATTTGTGTGTCTGTACCGAGAATTTGTTCGGTCTTGACTGTGAGACGATCGTGTGTGAATTGGAAATAGGGTTACCCTTGCTGGCTAAGCCCTACGCTTATAGCCAGTCTTATCTGGGCGGATGGGAGGACAGGAGTCACGTTATGCAGTGCCTGTGTGCAGCTTTCACCCGAGCGGTGATGGTGGTGGTGTAGTCCCTAGTGCAGAAATGTCCATACAAGACCTACAACCACAAGTATGTCCATGGGAGTTTCTGTGCTAGTGACCTGTGCTCTCACTTCTGGCTCAGGGATGAAGTTTCACMTTGTCATGCTGGATTACACACCTGCTGGTCTATTGCCCTTGTACACTTGGTGACATTAGTTGCTACAAAGAACACAAAACCTCTGTCCCAAAACACAACATTTGTATCCTTAGAAGAATCTCTTCTCTGGTGCAAARGCAAAATGTATTATTATTTGTCAGTCTTATCATCTTCCGTCTCTTTTATTTCCTTTAAGCCTATGAAAATGATGCCTGTGCAGTTGCTATCAGTAACTCATGATAACTTCATAATGTGCTSATGACAAAAGTATTGACAGAACAAAATATATGAAGACAAGTTTGTACTATAGGAAAGAGAGCTAAGAGTTTCAGTTTTCAGTGCCATATGGGCAGACCTGAAGAAAAAAAGCTGGTTTTTATTTGACCAGCTTTTTATTTAGTGTTGTTATCTAACTGCTTTGAAAACTAAAATGCAGTTTTAGAAAAAAACCTTGATTTTTACTTAACATATATAGGGATAAATAAACTATAGCAGTGGTGGTGATATGGTCTGGTCAGAGAAAATGAACAGCACTTTTGCTTACATTTTGGTGGCTTTTTATTTTTTTACAAAATTAGAAAGTCATTCTGTCACAAGCACAGGGGAGTGGGAGTAGAGGTTGACCAGTTTGCCTAACTATCAGAAGCAAATTAGAAGTACTTCAAGAGAATTTCCATAGTAAATTCAGCACAAAGGTTGTTTTTGCTTTTAAACAATTTCTGACTGTTGCAGGGATGCTGACCTYGGTGCAAGGCAAGCTCTGAATTCAGGAGGTGTAATTGCACCTGCTTTCTCAACAGTCCTTWTTTCATACACCAGGACTTTGAAGCTCTGGCAATAGAGACCATTATCTGGGATTAATTTAACACATGTGGAGCAGTATTTACCAGTATAGAAAAAGAACTTCCTTGCTTCCCTGAAGCAGTGCAAAACTTTTGCATGACTAAAGGCAGAGGAAATTATTTTTGTTTCTTYGTTACTGCCTTTTTTCCACTTGCTTTCTCATCTTCACATCCCTTCTTATGAGATATTTTGCCCATCTCTTAACAGATGGTGTATCTTAACAAGGCTTAGTCTATAGCAGAGGTTGCCCAGGCCCTTCTCTGTGTGTGTGTGTGTACATGAATGTGGGTGTGAAAGAGTGAATGCTATCTTTTGTTCTGTATGATCTGTCTTATAATGGATAGACCCTAAGAACTAACTAAAAAGTGCAGGAAAGTCAGGAAAATCAGTGAGGAAGCAACTTAAAAAAAAMCCAAACAAACCACAACCCAAAAAAGCTTCAGAGAACTGTACAAAAAAGTATAGCTTTGAGTGCAAGGATAGTATGATCAGTTTTGTGAAACTGATAGAGTTAGTTCTTTAATTAGAGAATAGGATAGAAATCAGTCACACAATAGTGGGATGGGTTTCTGGGGATGTCAGCTTACTGTGTCTACCCATTGTCTAGCTTTCAGAGTTATTAGAAAAAKACAGTAACTTTTGGGAGTTTCCCACTGAACTAATGGTTTTGATATACAGAACTCCTTGTCAAGATAAAAAGCATTATCACGTGAAATCCTTCATCTTTAGAGCAAAGCAGATACTGTGGAACTGAAGTGGAACTGAAAAAATGAAGAAATTCCACTTGTAACATGAGTTGTCATCCTCTTGTAGCAGAAATGTCACACGTTGTAGCATTGAGTAACCACCAAAGTACTTCTGTTTGTGAGGAAACCACTTACGTGAGAAGTCAAAGTATCGTGAATTAAAAATAAATGCTTCAAGAAGTAATCATATATAGAAAAAACCTTCAATGAATTTCAAAAGTCCTAGATTAGAAAATATTAGGACAATCAAAATATTTAGGATTTACTCTTAATTGCCTCAGAGTAAACTTTTTCTGATTATAATGCTACAGTTTTTAGAAGGTTAGTTGTGACACACATGAGTCAACTACTGTAMCTTGATCAGTTGAGATACATAACTAACTGTGGTCATATTTCTAGCTAGATGAAAGATTTTAATTAAAATATTTGACTACTTTTCTTTTCTTCTGTGACATATTTATTCAGCATGTCTCAGCTGCCGCGTGGTATCCCTTGTATCTCCTTCATCTGGCTGAGGGTTCTAAAACCTTACCTGCATTGCTCAGGGGCAGCTGGAACACAGCCAAAAAAACTATGAAAAGCCCTTTCTGCTGTTTGCAGCTGTGATTTTAATACTGAAATGCCCATGTAGACATTTGAACTGATGGGTATTTTCTGGCAGTGCTTCTATGAGCTTCACTTCCAGAGGAGTGRTGTCTTCAGCAGGCAGTGGAAGTGTGTAGACAGCCAATGTTGGAAACTTTGGACTGCTCTTAGCGTGCTGCAGGTCTGAAAAACATTTTGCATGTTAAACTCCCCTTGCATATTTGGAGTTCAGTAACATTCTTGACTTACTCAAGAATTTGTCAGTGTTTCTCCTTTCGTGGAAAATTTGGCTGTGGGAAAACTTTATTTCTGGTTTTTTTTGCTTARTTTTTGTTGTCATGCTTTTGACACAGAATTTTTTTCAGGAAAAAAAACAACTGTTAGAGTAAATTCTGTCTGTATGCCAAAATAAAATCATTATTAATAGACAATGGAGATAGACTGAACCAAATGTTACATAACAGTCTTTAATTAATAATTAGAAGAGAAAAATTAAGCAAGGAGTAAGCTGAAAAACTATTTCAGAGGAATTAGGGAGTTCTGTAATGCCACTTGAACAGAAGTAGCATTGCAGGTCAATAAAAATTTTATACTTTAAAACATAGAGTATTTTCCTGCCCTCATTCTTTTGTATAAAATCGTCACAGATGATAACAGTTTGGTTTGTCTTGGTGTGGGTTTTTTTTTTTTTTTTTTTTTTAAAAGAATTCTTGTTGTTACTAATATTACTAGCATTATTACTAGCACTTCTGGCACTTTTTCTTTGTTCTTGGTAAAACATTGTGATGAGTGGGGGCTTTTCCAGGGCGGGGAGTGAAAGCAGTCCTGTCCCATTCCTGCTCTTCTTGCTGCATGCCTGTCTAGGAGAATGCTGCCGAGTGCCACTGCCAGGGGACCCTGTGGTGCACCCCCGGGGGACACTGTCTGTAACACAGCTCTATAATTTACTCCACAGTCATGTGTTCCATATTAGTCAATCATGCTACTGAAGTTTGGGGSTTTTTTGACTGTGTAAACGATGCTGTTAATCTTTGCAGTACACTGGGTTTTTCCTCTGTAATAACGTCCATAACTGTGCTAGTTCAGTTATGAAGTCTGCATGAGTTGTTAAAATACTTAAAATACTTAAATTTAGCTTTTCARTCTGTTTATTTGGAACAGTGTATATTAAAATAGATTATCCTTCAACTGTTGCTTATACTGTCGTATTTATTTATTTATTTTTAAGTTGGCAGTTTTTACTTGCCTTTCAGATGTCAACAGCAGAAATGGGAAGTTCATAGAAGAGCGCTGATAAATAGCTGCCAACATATTTTCTTTTTTTAGAGCCCTTAAAGTACTTTTGACTGTTTCAGGCATTACCTGATGTGTTACGTGTAGCCAGCTAAGCCAGATCCTATGCAGAAAATGATGTTTCAAGTTAAATTCCACTTTGGCACAAACTGTTACGTTCGCTGAAGAAACTCATATTTTAGAATATATGCTGGATAAGTTGTATGGGTGCTTTAGAATATACTTTGTTAGTATTAGTAATTGGAATTGTTTTGTATTTTTTAAACTTTCGTGGCAGATGCTGTATGCTGTTTCATTTTGTTGTGAGGAGGTACTGTAGCTGGCATGGCAGCTGTGGTGGAAGCAGAAACTGCCCAGCACTACACAGGAAGCAGTGGCGTGGCAGGTCCTGTTCCTGTCTAGCTGTTCTGCAGATTTTCCATGAGAGRTCATAGGACTGAAGACCCTCTCCAAAGATCCTGACTGTAATTCTATGACAGTATCTGTGTGCCAGAAATTTAAACAAAGTATCATGCTTTCTCGTGGTTATTTTTGGGATTTTTTCAGGTGATGTGATAGCATCATGTCAGGTGTGATATACACCCGTATTCTGTGGATTTGAAGAAAGAAACAGAGCTTTGCATTTCTGTTTGAAGGTTGAAACTTTTATTGGGTATTAAAAACTGTGTATTGAAGGCACCTGTGATGAAATCAGTGGACCTGTGATTTTTGCAGCTGGTTTAACAGTCATGGAAGTGGTTAACTCATGATATGGTTTTGTAGCATTCCTTTCTATG
Organism: Cardinalis cardinalis; assembly: GCA_014549065.1. Lineage (NCBI taxonomy): Eukaryota > Metazoa > Chordata > Aves > Passeriformes > Cardinalidae > Cardinalis > Cardinalis cardinalis. The sequence continues at coordinate 489,326 of JACDOX010000132.1, forward strand.
TTGTCATACTTGGCTTCATTTTTTGTTCAACACCTCCATGTAAAATAAACTAGTTTCTATGGAAAATATATTGCCTGTGTACAAATTGTGTTCTGTGTCTATCCTGGTCCAAGAAGATGGTCAGTAATTTCAAGGTGAAATTACCTTCCATGAAGGTACTGGGACCATTTTGGAAAGAAGGCAGAAACCTTCATATTATGTGCTGAGTTTCTGCTACCTTTGCAGTGTGAGGGCTGGCTTGGCCATATGATTTGAGGATAGATGTGAGTTACAGTCAGCTGAAAGTTTAATAGAWGTTTCTTCTTGCACTATCCTGCCCATTGTGGGACTGGATTTGAAAGTGTTTCCAGCTGTCAGGATGGACTGGAAGCTAGTAGTGAAGTGCAATCGCTCTTCTGTTACCTGATGGAAAAATTATCTGGATAAATTCTAAGCCTGGGCTCCTTCAGAAAGGGTTTGTCCACTGTGTAACTACTGTGTGTGATCAACTCTTGTGTGGGATGAATTATGTTACCTTAAGTATTGAATTCTGAAAGATTCCAGGACCAAGAAAAATAATAGAAACCAGGAAGTTAGTGGATATTATCCATTACTCAGCAGCTTGGTTCTTAGAAAAATCTACTAAAGCTCCCTGAAAAAAAGGCTAATTTTGTGGGAATGATTCATGTATTAGGTGAGTCAGTTATCTTTCACTAAGAGGACACTGGCTGCAAAATCACTGGAATAAGCTCCAGTTTTAGTAAGTCTGCAACAAGTGATGAACTGTATTTGCAGCAGAATGTTTTTAAGAAGGTCCAAAAGAATTTTTCAAGGAAATGTTTTCATGCCTGTAAATTCTCTGTTATTCCAGCAGAGGGTAGTTTATCCTCTAGGAAGCTAGGTGTGTTGAAAGAATGATTGGGAAAGGTAGCTTAATGATTCCCATTTCCTCTTGTTTTAGATAAGGCAATAAAAATTAACTTCAATAGACTGACCTCATCAGATTAACAAATACTAAAACATATTGTTAGGCTATGGTATGTTCTTAGGCTGGGACTGGAAAAGGCAGCCAAATTCAACAGTAGTCCCATTTCTGTCCTGCTACCAAGGGCTTCATTTGCCCTTCAAGAATTACTGCAGTTTGCTTGTGCTGAGAACAGTTGCATTATCAGCTTAAGAGCCATTTCACTTTCATTTGTCAGCTAGTGAAGTAGATACAACGTGAAGCATTTTTTTATTTCAAACACATAAAATAACTCTAGTTGAAGAGTGTTTGGCTTGTTTACAGTTGCTTAAAAGCCCTTCTTTCTGCCACTGTACTCACTGCTGCAGTAGCTATTGCTGAGGAGAATATAGGTGTGCAGTTTGTCGTGGTAGTATRTACCTGCAGCAGCTCCCTGCTGTCCTCACTGGCAGTGGATATGGACTGGGGGATGCTCTTTCTGTGGTCTTCTCCTCTGTGATATTTTATTTTACATCAGTCATCAGGAAGCAGTCCTGAAGTGGCTTTTGTGGCTGTAAGTCCTGAGGTACAGCAGAAACTCTTCTGACAAGAGAGCATGAGTGAGAGCTGAATATTTGAAAGGGTAGCAGAAGAGATGTGAGGACCCACAGTTGTTCAGTTGCCATGTTTCAATGAAGCTCTGTTACTCAGACTTTGTTTCCATTCAAAGCAGTGTTTCAGCTCTTCATGGATATTGGCTTTTTTGCCTGATTTCTAGAAAGAATATACAAATATTTATCTTCTCGTTTATCTTAGTAAGAGGTGTAATATGATTAATACTATGCTGTATATTTTAATCTTAAATTTCTGTATAATTTGCTCTTAAAAAAAAAGTCATAAAAGGAGCATTCCTGTAAGAAACCTGTGAATATGGTCAGTGCCAATCATGTCTATGCTTCCATGGCTAGCTTGATCTTGACATTACTATCGCTTGGAGCTTTCCCGGTGGTGCTCCAGGGAAGCATAGGGAGCTTCACAGGAGTTCTATCTTTCTTGCCTTCTTTCTTGCTTTCTTTCCCGCTTTCTTTCTTGTTTTCTTTCCGGCTTTCTTTCTTGCTTTCTCGCTTTCTGATAGGTCTGTCTTCCTCTGTGTTACAGACTTTCCCCTCCTTTTCTAGTTTTGCATTTCAGAAATGACACATTTTTGGTTTCTACTTATAATTTTCTATTTCTTGGGTAAAAATGCCTTAACTATATGAGGGATTAATAATGTGTCTGAATTCTTCATTTTGCAACAATACAGGTATAACCAGTTAACTTGCTTCTGTTTTTTACACCGATATTCTACATGATCAAAGGAATATAGAAAAACCTTTGCATGGATCTGGAGAAGACATGTCGTGCTGTCTACCAGTTATACAAGAAGCCTAAGCAATTAATCTCTTAGTGCAGGCGCTTTGGTAAGCTATTTTACTAACATGGGATGATTCCAGACCTGAATACCAATCCAAGATTGCTTTTGTCTAAACATTAGACAGACAAAAGAAGGAGGAGGAACCCAGGACAGCTTTTCCAAAGTCATACATAGTGTTAGYGCCAGATTTGCTGCTTGCCAGTCCCTTCCAATCTTGTAGGCTTTGTTGCCTTTCAAAGTGGAAGTAACTTTGGAGGAGAAAGACCCATTTATAGTTGATTTAAAGTATTTAGTTTGTACTTTTTGTTGTTTCACTGGTAAGCAATTTGCAAAGTGATAATGCCTGGTTAATTGAGACTGTAAGCTTGTCACACAAATGAGGAATATCAATTAATATTTTTTAAATATAAGTAAGCTTTGAACCACTGCACTCCATAACAACAATTCACCATTTATTAAAGATATGTATTAGCTTAGTAATATTTTGAAATGTTTGTAAGTGAATATTCATATATGCTTCTTAAATTCATATATCTTATTCATTATTCTGACATTTGGCTATAGTAGAGTTACAGACTGGAACAAAAAATGAACTTCATTCTCTTTAGAAATGTAGATAGATAATAGTTTTAAATAATATTCACATTGAATTCCTGATGCTGTTTTCTTCACCAGCTGGAAAGCTTCTCACTGTCGGAAAGGCATTTAGTATGTTTGACATTAAGGGTGGGGGAATGTTTGTGTAATTATAAATGTTAGACTTGCAAATACGCCTTTTGATTGCAACAGTCTGAACTTCCATATGTCAACAGGAATTTTAACTTCACAAGATAATCCTTGGCTTATGTACCTTGGCACCTTTGTCTTTTCCATATAATTTCAATGCATATATCACCAAATTGTAGCTGAATTTTACATGTGTGCACATGAGACTGTAAGTACTCTTGGCTAAACGTTGGGTTGCTCCAGCTACTGTGTGCAGCTGTAACAGTTTTGGGATTGTGATGAAAGCTAAAATCTCACAGTGTGTGAGTAATTACCTGTGATCTTACAGGCTTGTGATATCTTGTGCAGTGCTGCTGAGCCTGGTATTAATTCTAGAAAGGCTGCTGGTTGCTGAGGTCTGAACATTTTCAAGGAGCTCTATGTGATTCTTTCCTAGTTATGTAGCACAAAAACTGCAGTGCCTTACAGTGTCTCCACAGTGTTTCACAGGTGGGTTATTTTTAATGTGGTGGTATTATTTTTTCTTTCAGCTGAAGAAATTATTTAAGAACCTGATTATGGTTTCAGGAAGCAGAGTGGCTGCAGCTTTCATCTGATCTGAGAGGGAAGAAAGAAAGAAGATTGAAGCTGCAACCATATAATGAAGGATTGCACTTTAGGATTGTTTGCTTTAGGATGAAGTGTCTGTGTGCTTCCCATCCTTTCATAGATAAGCTGAATTTCACATGCATGACATGTGTTGTCAAATGTTGGGAATGTTCTCAGAAAAAATGATTACTGAGGTTATCTTAAGTATTTTTTGTGGTATAAGAGACCCCTTGAGACGGGCTGACAAGAAAGAAAAAGGAGAAAAATGCAAAGGAACAGTATTTCTTGTTGGATGATAAAGGCCTCTGGAGATCTCAAAGGTTTATGCCATCTCTTTTGTAATTTCTTCCTGCATGTGCATCTGAGCTATGCTTACTGCAGTAGTGCTGCAGCCTCACCCACCTGAGCAGGTGCGAGCACAGCAGTGCTGTGGGACGCCCTCTCTGACATGGCAGATCTGGAAGGAATGTGTGTGATGTATCACTCAGTTCATGGACATGTATGCCGTGTGGAGAGAGCATTCCTGCATAATGTCCTGATGCATATTAATTAGGCAAACAAGATACTCATGTGATGTAAATCAGATCCTTTCTTGGAGATGTACTGATTCATATCTCAAGTCAGAATCTAACCCAGTATGCCCAGTATGTTAGAAATAACAATCTGTTTTACAAATAATCTAAACTATTTTTTGGTACGTTCAGGGAGAGAGAATGTTTTATTTTAGTGATTAATTGTTAATCATGATAATTTTATGAGTGTGATGAGAGAAGGAATATTATCTGTAAAGGCTGAGGAAAGATGGTAGCTTTCAAGAGAATTGGTGTGGCACAGAAATTGTAGGAGGCTTGGTGATAAAACTGTAAATGTTGGAAGAGAGGAACATAATGGGAGCACGTGGAGGAGTGGAGTTGGGGAAGACTTGTTTTGTAGGTGCACTTATTTTTCTTGGAACCTGATTATTTGTATATCCTAAAGTTTGTCATCACTCTATTTCCTCATGACTTTCTGTTGGATTACAGTGAATTCTCTCAGTCTGGCCTGCTCACTCTCTTGTCTTGTATACACCCAGAATTGTGCTGACTCCAAGTGATTAAGGTATGTTCCCACYCTGGCAGTGGCACTGTGCTTCCTGATCTCTTCTCTAAGCTGCTGGGCRCTACACTCACAAGAAAAGCATGAAAAGTTGCTGCAGCTTTGCTGTACCTGGGTGCATGGTGTTTCTGAAATTGCATCATTAAGGTTAGGTTAGGAAGCCTCTAAGAAAAGCTAGTTAAATGGCAAATCCCAGCAAGCTGAATGGAGACCTGCTTGGGAGAGATCTTCRGAAAAGGGATCAGTGTCATTGCCTGGGTCTAGTGTCCTTCAAGACAGGCTCYGTTTCCTGAAATTAACCATATGGCCTTTTTTGTTCAAAAACTCTTACTGTTCTGTTGCTTGCCTGCCACTCCCAGCGTGTGCTATGCACTACCTCAGCAGTTAAAAGGCAGCAGGCTTGCATTCAGCTCCTTCCTCTGCCTGAGGGAGCTCTAATCAGCATCTCCTATCTTCCAGGAAAGTATCCTGGCTATAAAATACTGAGGCAGGTTGGTTGCAGTGTCTTCTCTTGAAGGTGTTTTGCTGTGTGTGGAATAATTAAATATTAATTGGGAGTAMGAAAGGATCAGTTTGCAGATTAGCTCACTCTGGGAGCAGAGAGACATGAGTTTTAAGCCGTARCTCCAGAGAGTGCTTGTCGTTTGTGCTGCCTGGTTTTAATGCCATCCAGGCCCCTTCAGCCTGGTTTTCTGAGGATGTCCTTGGTTCGAATACCACAGTTAAGGGAAGCAGCAGAATGTGGAACTATACATAGATATGAACAGAAGTGAAACCAATTAAATTAAAATAGTACTAAAGATGTCAGTTCTCTTGAGCAATAGCAGCTGAGTGTGCTGATAGGCAGATTTAACTAACAGGGATGATGCTGAGTATCTAATTTGGAACTTAAGCATCAAATTAAGCATCTAAATCCTACCTCTAGTGTTATACAGATCTAACCATAAATGTCAATGCATGCTGAAAATATAAGGTATTTTTGCAGTCCCATGCAGCCTCTTGTGCTGCTATCACTGCTATGCTCCTATTTGTGTTGTATGTATCTCTAAAACCTCCTCCTTGTGTATCTTGCTTTCACAGCTTTCCATTTCCTTTTGTTCTATCAAGAATCCCTCAGTTCCTTTTTGCTAGATTCCATGTCTAAAATTGCTTCTTCAATGCACTGTGCCATGTATCAAAGCTGATTTTCTTACCAGTGGTTCCTGCAGGTTGTTTTTGTATGGCAGTGATGGTATTGATGCTCTTTCTGCAAACTTTTTTTGTTACAGGAACTAATCTATGTATTTTATCTGAATTACTATCCTGGATTAATATTTTACTGGATAGTCACTGGTAATCACCTTTTGAGAGATAAATGGTTCATGCAGTATTTTATAAAAATATATAAAGATATAAATAGTAGAAATTCTCTGTACTAATAATATTTTATCAGTGATTTAATCTCTTCCAGTGTTTGGGGACTATGCAGTTTATAGGACTTTGTTATATTTCCTTAATAAGTATGACCATCAAGAAAAAAAGGTGCTTTTTCAGTTTCAGTTTCAAAATAAAACTATCATCCCAGTTTCATTACTGGTGCAGAAGGAACTGGGATCATAATTGCGTTTTCAAGATGTAATCTGATATACTTTTAGTTATCAAGTACTTAGTGTGATACAAAAGCCTTCTGTTTTCAAGTCGTGATGCATGTTAAAGTTAGCACTTTACTGCAAACTAATTTTTATTTTTTACCAGAACCCAGTCAAGAAAGCTAAATTGCTTATGGTAGTTTGCTTTCACTGTCACTGGCTTTGCTAATACATAGTGTGCTTGTTAGAYTCTTGCAGTAGCTAAGAGAGTGCCACATAATAAAATACTTCAGAAATTTCTGTAATAAAATATGTGACGTCTGTAAACTCTACTGTCTTGAAATTATTAATATAAAAGGTGATGTTGTAGACATCAATTTTTGGAGCCATTCTTATTCGGGAAGTTTAAATGCCAGAAGCAGCTGTACTGAATATTTTGAAAAAWAAAGAGTATTTTGAAAAAGTGTGTCTGTTCTTTCTTGCAGGACCTTACTGGAAGTTCTGAGCATCGTGTTTTGTCTGGGAATGAGAAGAGAATGTGTTAGAGCAATACCTAAGCTCTTACAAACTAGAAAACCTGATATCAAGTGCTTTTTAATGGAAACCAWAACCTGTTTAGCTGTCTGAAATATCTAATGGCATGGCAGATTAATGAGTATTTTAGTGATACAGAGAACTGCAGTATCCATTTTAGCAGACCAATGTGAACTTTTAAAAATACAATTTGTTTTATCTGAARGACACACAGATATTAGTATCATTCCATTTTAAAGGAAGAGGATCATCATGACATTTTGAGAGCACCAGTAGAAGTAATTTTGACTAAATGCTTGCCCACTGATTGAAAAGCACAGTGCATTTTCATTCTGCCCCAACATAAAGTATCTATGCCTTTTATCTATGCAGAGACAGAGTGAGAAGCATATTCTCTTTTAATACTTTTGTCAATGTTTGCACCATTAATTTAATTTTTTTTATCTGTGCCCAACTAATTGCAAATATGGTTTTCATTCAGGTGGATGAACTCAGTTACTGTACTCAAGGCGTTTAGCCTCGCAGTAATTTCTGGCATCATAATTCAAATCTGAATTAACTGCTTCTACACTTTTTTATTCTCCATCTCCCAGATGATTTAGTATTAATGATAAAACCTGTTTCTCCTTGTGAACTTACCAATAAAGCAGTTATGATGCTGGTCTAAGGGGAAAAAGTATGCAGATATGCTTGGAATTGCCCAATTAGTCATGTCTCTCTAATTTCCCTGTAGCAGGGAAGTAGTGAAAAGAGCTTTTGATATCCAGCCAAGAAAGTTGCATCACAAAGGTTTTAAAATGACAAATTAAATTCCATTAATTGTGACYTGTTTCTATGAAACTATAGTGATGTTCCTAAGTCCAAATGGATTGAAATCATGCTGTGCTGTTCCTGACTTGTGCTTTCAGGATATTTATGTTATCAGAATATTTGCTGACTAGTTGAACTGAAAGTATGTTGAAAATGTTATCAACTATTGTCATAATGAGATGCACAAATGGGACTTTTTTTGGTCAGCTATTTTTCACTCACATTTTTGTTCTATTTTGATCTTGACACTCTGTGTCTTTTTCACTTCATTTTTCACATTGGTTTTGGTTTTTTTGTTTGTTTTTTTTTTTCCAAACAGCCTCATTTGATTTGAACTTTCTGATTTGTTCATTGCCTCAGAGAGACATGAACAGTATGCAGACCTGATAAAAAATAGTATTGGATGACAACTAGCATAAAGTAGCACTGTGTGACGACTACAAGTCCTCACATAGAGTTTTTTATTTCATTTTAAAATCTGGCTTTTTAAAACTCTTTTTCTTATGTTGCGTGCATGTTTWTAACCTCTGAATCTGTCACTTTGGGTTATTCCTGGAAACAGTGCAGGTTTTGTATGGAGCAGAAGGGTTAAAACGAATCTGGCCATGTCTCCTGTCTTCAGATCACCAAATTTGAAGCCATTTCTGAACTCCTGTGGGGCATATGGTTTTGGGGAAGATTGCAGGGGGGGCATAAAAGAAGAACTACATCCTAAATTTGCATTTAATTTCCTCCATGCACTTTAAATTGGCCTCCAGAAGTTTGTTTAGCAGAATCCTTAGAGTCAACAGAACTCTTGAGCACTAATGAGATACAGAAAGATAAATACACTTCATAATAAATTCATGTTACTATCCACTCAGAACAAATTTTAGGGAGGCAAATGAAAATTAAATATTTATAAATAAAATGAACTGAATTGCAAAACAAATTTCAGTCTTTAAGAGGAAGGGGAAGCCTTCTGAAAGATAAAATTGCTGTTACAGTAACTGGAAGGCTCAAATATTGCACAAGAGATTTAGCCTGACAGCAGATGAACAGTTTAGGGAAATGAAGAACTGAGCAGCTCTCTTTCCAGCAGAAGTAATAGACTCAGCAGATTATTTGTGGAGGTTACAACCTCAGGAACRGAGGGCTACCAAGGTGATTAATATTTTTGCTAATTTTAAGCATTTAATGATCTATGTGTAAAAAGCACACTGAAAAATGCAGCTGACAGTTTTTAAAAAGGGAGCTCAGACCTCAGTAGAACTTTGTACATACTCTCAGTAGGGGTACATACTCTTACTATTTCTCCCTGCTTTTCAACTTACWCTTGCTATTTAATGTTCAAATTTTTTTCTGAGCTTTTGCCCTGGTGGATGGATGTTGTCCTTTTGCTAAAAATAAATTTGCTGTTTAAGAAGAATTAACAAAGAATTTCCTTGATGTCCTGCTGAATCCTGCATTCCACTGATAAGCCTTTCAGTTTTAGATGACTGAAAGGCAGATCTTTGTCTTCAAAGAGATTAGATTGCAAAKAAAAGACCAATATGGAGATTTTCACCCAAATAATGACCCTGTGCAGATCTATATTTGATGATTGTACTGTAGGGGTCAATAAAGGTACTTTTTATGATATTTAGCTCAGGATGAGACACTGAGAGGAATATCTGAGAGGAAATTCATTGCTTGGTTTCAGTACAGCCTTTCAGTGATGCAGTGAAAGAAAGGCACATTTTGAAATATCTCCTCTCCTAGGTAGCCTCAGTTTTGCTTTTCAAGAATGTTTCTCTGGCAAGTCCAGCATTTCCGTCTTTCTCTCTTGAGTCAGAGGACTACCCATATCACCATTTCCTTGGTAGTTATAAGGTTCTCCAATGAGTTTCTCTGTACTTTTTATTCTGAGTAATGATTTTTCTCCTACTTTTTAAATTTTCTTCTTTCTTTTCTTTCTGTCACCACACCTGCATTTGTCAGTGACTTCTTTGAACATTGGCTCTTGGTGTTGCCTCATGTCTCTTGTATCCCTGATGATGTATGTCTGCATTCTCTGTGCAGTGTAAACCAGGAAAAATTCCCAGGGGTTTTGTTTGTCTTATCCCTTTCCAAATTTGCAAATACAGATGTGCTCCTGTTGCGATACTACTTCATAATGTAAATATTTTYTATGTAAATATTGCATATAGGACCTTCTGTTTAAAGAAAAAAAACCTCTGTTGGTTTTTTATACTGTTAATCCTTTCTGAATGAGATTTGAACAGGTTAAAAAAAATTATAAGATTACTTTTGCTATGGATTATTTTCTGGCATTAAAATAAGGAGACACATTCTCCCAGCAGAATTGGAGAACATATAGTTCTAAACACTCAAYGATCATATTTCTTGGTTGGAGTATTTATTTTATAATGCAGTATAGTTAGCAAATTAAGTATGCCACCTGTCTGTAATCAGGGCTGGACAACATCCTGGAACAGAAGTGAAAGTGAACAAATTGACTGAGGTTGGGRTTGTCTTCCTGATTGCATAGTAGTGAATGTGTGTCAGCAGGAGGGACAGAGAGAAGAACAGGGAGACCAGAGCTCTTGTGTGAGTGTGCTGGCAGTTTCAGGGGCTGTATTACTTTGAGCCTGTGGCTAACTGGGGCTAATTCAAGTGGTAAAAGTCACAGCTGTCTAAAACAGMTGAGACCCGAGATAAAAATAGGTTTCAGATGCATTTAGAGGTTTGCTGACAGATAGAGATTTCTTGGGCTGGAGAACAGACGATGAGGCTAGAGGACCAGGGCTGAAGAGTTCTTATTCAGGGCGCCAAGAACCTTGTGCCAGTGTCAGTCTCAGGACACTTAGCCATCACTTTATGAGCTCTAGGACAGAGAAGTWATTTGGTCTTGATGTTGCTAGACTGGCTGGTGGCAATCAGTTTCAAAATGGGACTTGCACCAAGTGAAAGTGATGATTTTTATAGGAAGTTTGAAAGATTTGATGCAGTCTTCTCAAGCTTTATATGCAACCTGGGAATTCTTACCAAAATCATAATTTCAATGGAAATTGAAAGCCCTAACATRAAGTTTTATACTATGTAAATTTATGTATCCTCATACTTAAAAAATCAGTCTTCTCTTTAATCTGAAATATCCAATCTTAAAAGATTTGAAATATTAAATCTGAAAGGAATTGCAAAATGTTTGTATCAGATTATTTTCTATGCTTTCAGATATATAATATTTTTGTTTATTATAAAAATATGGAGTTATTTCCGAAAAATMATTCACTGAAATGATGCTTAGAAACCCTGCAGCATCAGCTTTCAGGGTTCTTAACTTTATGAACTAATGCTAATAATACAAGTTTTAACAAAAAGAAAAATCATGACTCAATGCAGCAGGGATTTAGAAATTCTATGTAGTGTTCATGAAGTTCTTTTTGTCTCTCAGGTTCCATAACTATCAGTTCTGCAGAAGCAACCTAAAGTCTTCTTAAATTGTTWCTCAAGGACTTTCTGAGGTGGAACTCAACGGCACATGAAGAAGTTTAGGACTTCAGTTTTGTGAAAGTTTAGATGGACCTAGCTGGCTGCACTAATGCACTAAAGGCAAGGACAGAAACATCTTACATTTGGAGGCTTGCTTTGGTGTTTGCATCTTCACTGGGGAGAAGTTTTGGGCAAACAGTTGAATAGTTGGTGTGTAAAATTTTTTTCTRCACAGCACCATAGGAAAAAACCTCATGACCATGCTCCGTGTAGTGTAGAGAAATTTGAGATAAATAAGCACGTTCCATATTACTTCAATAGTCTTACAGTGTTATCTAGGTTTCTTCTATAAGGGAAAGTCTGGAACTTCCTCCTATTTCACAGAATTTCTAGGTTGGAAGTGACCTTTAAGATCACCGAGTCCAACCCATGCTCYGACACCTCAACTAGATCATGGCACCAAGTGCCACRTCCAGTCTTTTTTTAAACACATCAAGCGATGGTGACTCCACCACCTCCCTGGGTAGATGATTCCAGTATTTGACCACTCTTTCTGTGAAAAACTTCCTCCTTAATTCCAGCCTGTATCTCCCTTGGCGCAGCTTGAGACTGTGTCCTCTTGTTCTGTCGGTTGTTGCCCAGAGAATGAGACCGACCCCCAGCTCACCACAGCCACCCTTCGGGAAGCTGAGGAGAGTGATAAGGTCACCTCTGAGTCTCCTTTTCTCCAGGCTGAACAACCCCAGCTCCCCATATTTCAAGATGCAGCTTTGTCATCATTTTAGATTAAACTGGATGCAGGCTGCTGCTCTATACTTGAAGATAATTTTTTTCCTGTAGGTGTTTGTTGACTCACATTGAGGTTTATGTTTCTGAAAGATTGTTGCCTGGAGTGCTTTCACCTCAATTTGGAGGTTAATTTTCGCCTTAATCTGTATCTTGATCTCACTGAATGTGAGCATACAAATGCCTGTAGGAATGTGCCGCTGAGGGAGGATGGGGTTGGTCCTTTCAGCAGCTGCCTGAGTTCAGGAGTTTGTCAGGYGCCATAGAGATGTCCCCTGACACCACGTGGAATTGTCCTCTGGGAGTGGCAGTGCATCTCATCTGACCACAGAAAGAAAATTCTTACCTTGCTGAARCAGTATTCTTTATCTTAAATGGTAAAAACAAGGGTGATGAATCCTGCTCCCAAAGTCTGTGTTTCAGAGTATGGTACTACTTAAGGGAGGACTTGTGCTGGGATATGGGCAGGCRCCTTTAGGAAAACAGCATTAATTTAAAAATAATTTCCCATTACATTTTCTAAGCTTGCTCTATATTTATAGAAATCTGTTAGATTAATTTTTATATTATTTATTTTGATTTATCTTAAAAAAATATCATTTTATTGTGATTAAGGTTTCCTTCTAGAAAAAATATGAAAGATGGGTTTGATTTTGAAAACTGCAGCCCACGTGAGTAACACCATAAATCGAACAAGTARAAAATTGGTGTCCAAATTTGGAGTGAGCCCATGGTCTTTAAATTATTGATGTTGAATCCAGTTCCTTCAGCATTAATTTCTTTGGGTTTAATTGGTAAGTAGTTCAGAAATCTGTCTCTTGTTTATCWTTTAGTGTCTTTGTGTTTCATATTGTCCTTTGCCCACTGATTTTGGTTTAATTTTCCAGGTAAGTATTTTTTCTTTCAACTTTTCTGTAGTGTATTTCAGATRTCTGCAAAATATGTGAAGAAAATAGAAGGAAAAGCTGTGGGTTTGTTTACCGCAGTGTGTTTTCCCAAGAATGCTTTGTGAATAGTAATCTTTTATTTTAATGGAAAAAATACTTTCTTAACCATTGTGGGAAGGTGACAGTGCTTCAGTCACTGTAAATAAAACAGAATTCTCTTAACAGTGTTCTCTTTCAATAAACCCCAGGGTTTTTTTGTACTGTAATAATTATAAAGATATTACTCATTAATCATAATCTGGAACTGAGCTTCAGCTTTAGTTTTCAAGCCCGTTCCAAGGAACAGAAAAGAAAAAGACTAGGGAATTTTTTGTATGGACATGTCCCCTGGCYGGATGTTTATTTACCATGGAGGTAAACTTTCTTTGTGTGCTTTGGCTCCTGTTCTGAGCTGCGCATTCTGGAGAAACAAAATAAAGGAAAAAATAAAGAGGCTTACAGAAGCATGCTTTTGACCTGAACACAGCTACTGCAGAGCTTCCAATTTTTGTGGTATTAAAGAACAAAGAGACTTCACTGAAGCACTGGGTAATAAAATGAAATAATGGAAAATGTGTCTTTGAGGTTAAAATAATTGTAGTGATACAATACTGTGAGGACTATGCCAAAGCACAAAGGAATGATTTGTTCTTAATTTTTGTTGCCAGTGTCTGTTGTTAAAAACAACTCAACAAAATACTATCTCAGAATCAAAAGAGAGCATTCTTAATGTCTGTCCTGAATGTGATAATGCTGATTAAAGCATTGTTGTCCAAATCATTTGTAAACTTACAYGTTTATAATTTGTGAACTTGCCTGTGAAAATCACATGTTCAACAACCTGCCTACAAGACCTGAATTCTGTTCATCTTGTTCAATATCAGCTGGTACAAATTCTTTGGATCAATTTGCCGTTTTCGTTTAGGTTGCATTACTTCATGCATGAGAAATGCCACTGATTCAAATGGAATTAAATGTTGGGCACTGTTCTGTGGAAAAAAGGTGGAATTTTCTTAGCCTTTTCTTTGATATCAGAAAATCTGTCTGCTTTTTTCTATGCCTTTTAAGAAGGCAAGTTCATTAAATTCCACAGCATATCACTGCTTGTGCCTTTCATTTGTATGTGTGGTCACTGTAAAGTAAGATAGTTGTTCCACTACTGACATTTTCATCTCAAGATGCAAAACCATAGTCACCTAAGGTGACGTTTTCTGGCTGTATGTCTTTGAAGCTAAACTTAAAGTTTTGGCTTTTGAAACTTTTATCTTGTCTATCTATGGTGTGTTAGCAGCCTCTGCCTTTCTATGCCTCTTGAGCACTTAGAACAAAACCATCTTAAAATTCTTCTTCAGGATGAATTTTACTAAGGATTGACACCGAAGCTTAAGTGCAACATAAAGATAACAGTTTAGTCTGGCTCTGGACCTGAACATTCCAGAGATATATTTAATCCTGTTTAATTTGTATGGCCAGAGTCTTGATAAGTACTTCTCTTGGTTTATAAACCATTCTAGCACATGGTAAGTATGRAAAATACTGCATAGAAGAAGGTATTTTTGTTATTGCTTTAGATAGAAGCTATTGACATTTACCTTTGGCTTAAATTGTGTGGATAGTTTCCTAGATTGCCTTTGATGGGCTCAGTTAGGATTAGGGTATGGGTCACTGATCTCCTGTACTGGGAAAGTGCCATTTGTCATTACTTTGTCATTACTGCTTACATTACTAATGATCATAGAGTTACAAAAGTGTAAAAATCATTGAACATATTTGTATCTGGGMGGCCTGATTTTTCATTTTTAAGGTGGTATTTTGGACCAGTGTGATTATTTGATAACTGTTTTACTTGACAGCTGCATTGCTTTAATTTTGCCTCTTTTGATGGCTTGGACTGCAGATGTGTGTTCTCATACTAAAAAAGTGAGATGAATGCAATAAAGGAGGAGTTGATTTAAGTCAAATAATATTAATGTATTTTGATGGTCCCACTTATTTGGACAACTGCTTTTTGTTAGCATTTCTTCATTGGTGTTTCATTTTGGACAATTCCAATGAAAAGAAGGTTGACAAATAAAGCCTGTACAATCATCAGGTATATAAACTTGGCACTTCACTCAAGTTTCATGTTTGTTCAATCTTCCTTTTATAGAAAATGTTTCTTGTGAAAAAAACCCAAATTATGTCTATGTTTGATTCAACAAACACAGCTGGTGTTTGCATCYTTGAAGTCACTTGAGTTACTTATTATCTTGACAGTAGTACCAAAGGGTTCTACTAGTCTGAAGCACTAGAAATACATCTGACATATTTCCATCACTTCTTCACCTTCATTTATATGCTGAAGTGTTAGACTATACAATTTCTGTAATTCTCCATTTTCAGAATTGCACTACAGCCTTGGGTCTTCGCTCTGGACCCCTCACCCTCAGCACAAGGTCTTTGCATCAGTCTTCCTGAATGTGTAGCTGAATTTCATCATTCACTGAGGAAATTGTGATCCTGGAAATAGAAAAAAAAGTACAGAGGCACCAAATTAATTAATTTGTGGAAGAGGATTTTTTTTTTCATCCACATTAGTTGGAAAGAATAAAATAGCATCAAAACATTTTTRGTTTTTACTTAATGACTTGCAGAAAGGTGGACTAAGTATTTTTAATGTCTGTACAAATCTATACTATGATTTAAGAAGAAAATTCCCTGCTGATCTGTAAATGTTAAAGAGCCATGGATTTTCACACAGAAAGGGAATTGCTTTTAAATATCAGCAACGAACTTACCCCAAATAGCAAAATCTCACACAGGAAATGAATTAAAAATCTCTCTTACAATATGAAGATGTGTAGTCATCCTGGAGTGAGTAGATTTCCTGTGGCCTTTTAGACACTAACTGCAATAAAACAAGCACTTAAATTTTCTGTTTATGAAATTAAAGCTCATGCAGTTGTACTTCTATGAGTAAGATTTATGGTTAAATGTAATAGAAAGTGCAGGCCAGCCTGAGTCACAGCATTATTCCCTACAGAGAACCACTGCAGTCGGTGGGCAGTGCTGTTTTYGTCAGAGGGACTGTTGAGTCTCTGGAAGGGCTGTCAGATGGGCTTTGCAGATAGGCTGGACTTCGTTCAGAGGGAGTATGTCAACATTAATTTCTAGCAAAATTAAACTGCCCCACACTGAGGGTTATGTAARAGAGAGGTTAAAATGTGTGCAGTGAGGCTTGGTGTTGTGCTCACCTGTCTGTGTCAGGAATGCTGTGTGTGTATCATCATTTCATCACAGTCCATTCAGCAGCTCTGTGTTTACGCAGAGCCTTGACGTGCACAGCACAATATTAATTCCAACAGCCTCAAAACTGGAACAGGTTTCTGCATGACTGTTTTCCCTTTTTCTTAGATCAACTCAGACCTCCTTACTTGTGCAATGGATCAAAGTGATCTATTGTCGCATTRGAATATTTTAAATAGTGTGGATAGCTCCTGACTATCAATATTAATCATTCACCAGTATGAATCCATACCAGCTGTGTACTGAAGGGCAAACTAAACAATCTGGTATGTGATATGRTTTTCATATAGATATGGAATAGGTCTGTTTAAATCCTAATGTCATCACGTGAGAATGAGCAATATTTGCTATTTTCTTTTCAAGAAGACACTGAAACGTCACTTGTAATCCAGGGTTGAATCTCCTTAAAAGAGAAGTCCGTGGTTTGGATTGATGTTTGTGGATCAGGACTATGCCCCAAGCCATCAGAATGTGGTTGCCATTGCACTGGGCAAATGTGCAGTGGTGTAAGTGTTGAACTCGTGCCACACAGACCTCTAGGATCCGAGTTGGCTAATGTTGCTTATGCCTCACTCTTTCCACTTTTACAGGGGACACACTCATATTAAGCTCAAAGGAGGGTTCGAACTAGAAATGAGGTAAGACAGACAGAAGCTCTGCCTCCTAAATACCTACCCATCTTTTTTAATACAAAAAGCTGAGGGAGGTAATATGGAGGAGTGAAGAAAATAATATGTACTAAAATATATAATAAATATGTGTATTCGAATTAGAACATGAACACTTGCACAGTCCCAAACAAGTAAGTATTTTTCCTACTAACCTTTATAGCAAATTTGCTGTTGATTCATTAGGGTCAAGAATTTACCTTGAAACAGAAATTGAGGTGGAGAGAGAAGTTAATTGGCAGTAGCTGTACTTGTCATCAGTGAAAGTGCAAATGGATTTTCTAATGCACGCTATTATCTTGAATATATGGTATGCTGTGGTAGCACACTGTGTGCCATGTGCCTCACCCTTTCATGTTACTCCCCCTCATTTTTAATGACTCGCTCTGTATATTAAGTGTGGAAACTGTTCCAAGAGTGAGACTGGCACATTCTTTACACAGCTGAATTGACACGTCTGGAGCTGCCTCTGGCTACTGCTTGTAGACTGCCTTGCCTTTCTTTCATGGAGAATATGTTTTGCCTAATTTTAGTCATGCAAACCCTTCAGCGTGATGTTGTCATAGTCCTTGCTCAGTAGAAGGCAGCAGTCTGCCTCCTTGGCCATATATGGCTTTTGTGTTGTTGCCATATGCCTGCTCTGACATTACCTGAGTATCACATGCACTTCATTTTGTGTGAACTATGCTTGCCAGGGGAAAAGAAGAAGGTTCCTGCAAGACAAAAAACTATCTATCTACTTGGGACTTACGTAATGACAGTAATTAAAAATAGCAATGAAGTAAGGAAAAATAACTATAATTCGTATTATTTTATTTGATGTTCCCTCCACTGTAAAGAAAAAAATACCTCCATTATTTAAAAATAGTGTAGCTCAGGCACTGGTAGTCAGGGGCAGGGTTCCATGAGCTGCTTTGTGCCAGAAAGCAGTACCAGGACATCTGATGGCATTAGAACTGGGTCTTCTCTGCTGCTGTGTCCCCAGAGCAGCCACCACTGTGCCCTGGCCCAGGCCAGCTGCCTGGGAAACTGCCTGGCAGTTTCTGGGTAGGGGTGGGGAGTGGGCTCTGTCTAACATCTAATTCCATGTTATGCCCTCTCTGTTTTGCAGACACAGGCACTTCAATAGTAGAGATCTGATGAGTTCATTGCCAGGTGGCCTCAGTGTCAGAAAATGGTCCTGGCCTCTTTTACTTTGCTTATATATACTTATATATGAAAATATGCATATATAAACGGACAAAAATTACACATATATATATAACAAAAATCTTAGTTCTGTAAAGAGAAGATTTGCAAATCATATGCAATTAGCAATTTATTTTGAATATCAGTGGGCCCTGAAAGTGTAACTCCTGTCTCTGAAAGTTGTGCTGAAGTTGTTTAGTCACTCAGCCACACACTTTGAAATATAAGTTAGTTTACTAAGTGCCTTTGTGGATCCTCAAACTACAGTCTCTCTTTGAGTCACTTTTTGGACTGAGTTTTCATTTTCCCATCTGTTTTTATGTCAATGTCAACTCAGCTTTAAAACCTAAGTATGCTTTTTCTGAGGCCTATGTCAGCACACCTTTGCTTTCAAGCATAGATGCTCTATTTTAGAGAAAGCATAATTTATCATATTTTCATGTTTAAATAGGTTAGTTGACACTATATAGGCCTAAAATTTTTCTTCTTTACCTAAGCTTGACCTCTGCAAGTTGTGTATTCACATCTCTGCCTTAGTAAGCAAATTTTTTTTCTGTATGTATAGATTTTATAGTTGTGCTCAGAGCMTCCTTGTACCTTTGTTTATTTTAACATTCATTCCTGTCGTTCTCAAATTCAGCTTTGATGGTGGATTTTGACAACTTCTTTTAAACTGCTTTTCACTGTTTATTTCTGTTTCCTAACAGAAAACAGAAATATCTTATTTCTATTTGTCTTATCCATCTCTATCACTGATGTACAGTGCCCATCACTCCTTTTCCCTGACAGATGTGGGGAAAGGACCAAAGTAAAAACAGTTTTGTTGTTGGTTTATTTCAGCAAGTTTGCAAATACTCTGTCCATTACCAGTTAGTTGAGGAAGTATGAGAAATTGCTTCTAAAACAAAGAGTAATCCCCCTCCTMGGTTTGCTTACTCCTTAATCCTAACTGGTTTACTTTTACATCTAAATTTTTTGTAACACTGATAGTTCTTAAATATTTTTTGCTTAATTGCTTTGTACTGTATAGAGAGAGGGGAATAATAGAAGTAGTTGACATTATGTTTCTGCTTCATGCATATTAATTATGTATTTAAGTTTATAATGTTTTCATATAAATTAATGACCTTAGTCTTGTGTCATGAGTCAGGAATAAGGACAAACTTTATTTGCTTTCCCCATACTTCATCACACTTGTCATTGTTGGCCTGCTCCTTTCAGAAGGTATTATTTTTTTACTCTTTCTGATTGTTGTATGTGAGATGTCCAGCCCTTTGATCATTTACACAGCTTTTCTCTGAGCCTTGCCTAGTTCTGCAGTATCCTTTTTGAGACTGGGTAATCAGAAGCACGTACAGCATTCCAGCTGAGACTCCACCACTGATTTATATCATGGCATTACAATAGTTTCTGCATTATTCACCATCCTATGTCTTATCCTTCAAAACATCATGTCTGCTTTTTTTACCACAGCTCAGCATTGAGCTGAGGTCYTTAATGAGTTTTCTACAGTGATACCAGACTATTTTCAAAAGTTCATACAGTTAATTTAGGATGATGAAAGTACACCCTTCCTTTTTTCTTCTGTCCAATGTGGGTTATTTTGTAAGTACTAACATTGAGTTTCATTTGCCACTTTGGCRATTACTTGGGTTTCTCTTGAAAACTCACAGTCCTGTCTGGACTTGACCACCCTAAATAACTTTGAAGCACCTGCAGTTTTCCTTGCTTACCACTCAGCCTTTGTCCCAGTTTTGTTTCAGTTATTCTTGAAAAGAAACAAACACCTTGATTTTATACTGGTCAGCTTACTTTTTCAGTAAAACAAACTGAGCATTCACCATTGCTGCTTTTTTTTCCCTGTGTATTAGCCAATTTTGATCATGTAAATACTTCACAGCTCACATTTTTAAAGGCTCTACTTATATTTTGAAAGGGACTTATTTGAAATCTGAGTTTTTAGAATGTTTTATTAAGGTACACACCAACTCATGTTCTGTGCATGATCTGTAACACATGAACTCCTGGCTTCTCAGAGTGCTGCTGCATAAATATGCTTCTCTAATTTTCAACCCCTGTCATATTTTTCCATGGTGAAAATAACAGAGGTCTTGTGTTCTTGCAGTGTTATTCATATTGTTTCACCCATTTCTTAAGGTCTCTGATGATGCCTTTCAAGCCATTTGTCTCAGATCTTAACCTGTCCTTACTCTTCCAAAATTTTCCTGAACATTTCCATACTTTCCTGTTACTTTCCTAATCACTGTTCCAGAAATTTAAAGTACTGGCTTCTTTGCTTGTCCATCCAAGACACAAGACATGGATTATTCCCTCTTTTTTTTTTTCTTTTTTTTTTCTGTAATCTGCTTTTAGATTTCACCTTCATTCTTTTCTTCTTTAGGGTAACCATTCTCAATATTTTTTTCAGAGTTCATGAGCTTTACATTTTTAATTATTATTTTTCTGTGCTGTATCATTTTCAGATCATGCACAACTTCTGTGCAGTGCAGCTCTACAGACTGGGCACAGCTGACAGTTTTCCAAAGCTGAGCAGAGCCAAAGAAGGTAGCCACATTAAGCTTATCACAGGAAGGCAATTTCAAGCACTGGAAATTAAAAACATTGAGAGTGTCAAAGAGAAGGAAAGCCTCAAATCTGCAGTTTGTTCCACTAATGCTTCCAGGGGAAGGTTCCACTGATGTTCCCAGATATCTGTCATCAACTGACATCTCTGAATCTCAGTTTGTCTGCTGAAACTTTGCTATTGGGACTGAAAAGTCCCAGCATTTGCTGGGAGAGGTTGCATGAATAGCTTCGGCAAGTTTGGCTTCGTTTACTTTTATCTGTCATTTAATATTATGATTTTGTTGAGCATCCCAACATATTTTCACTGTAGAAGTACTACTGCAGTATCATTCCACACAATGTTTAAAAGTCTGTGAAATACCTGAGCTAAATATCTTGGGGGTTTTTTAAAGAGCTTTCAAGGATGAGATTATAAAAAGTAAAAGACTGTTTTCCTTCTATTAGTGGGATGATTCTTTGTCTTAGTAGGGAGAGAATGAGAAGGCCCATGCCTTCTCTGGTGTAAATTATTTGCTTAAACTTTTTGAACTTTTTGTAAATAACTAGATGACGGTTTTGATACCTGTTCTATATTTGTATAGTAATGGAGGAAATATGTGGAAAATATAACACTTGCTTTACAAATCCCACATAATTTAGTTTGCCTTTGAAGAGAGGTTAGTAAATTGTGGTGGAGATAGCTGTTTTTATGTAGTATGTCTCAGATAGAAGAGGATTAGGTTGTAATGTATTTTAGGCATTGTAACTTTAAATAAAAGTCAGAATTTGAGGAACCCTTGGAAAGTCATTGAATTTATGTGAATCGAACAAGATGGAGTAGTCCTAATATTGCTGAGATTGGAATATTGACAAGGATTTTAGGATTGTCAGGTGCTAATGAGCCTGGGCTCTAAAACTTCACCAACTGATTTTCAGGCTTTCTTGTGGGTAGGGTGGGGAGGAAGAATCTGTGTTGAAGTCTTAGGTATGAGAGCAATTCACACCAACATGCCCAACCAGAATTAAGTAGTTCTGTTGCTGATAACCACATAACTGTGGGGCTGAGCTTGCAATRCAGTGTGTGTTTGGAAAGCTATGTAAACCTCAAATGAACAGCTAGAGTGTTGCAGTTTCCTACCCCAGGTACTKTTCTATCTATTCCCAAGCCAGCTAGTGTTTGTACATAAGGTGTAATAAGTCTCTTAAATGCAGTCTAAATACTTCAAGATTTTTGATAGGACTGTTGGCAGATTTCCATTAGGACAGTATGAGCGCATTTATCTTTTTATTTTTAAGCTATGTTGATATTTTTGGGAAGTCTGTACAGTGGTTTTGCCCTCTGTTCCATAGGCTTGTAGAAAATGCATAAACTTGACCTGGTAACCTCTGATTTCCTGCATTTCAAYGGCAACTGACATGCACATATCTTTGCTCACACAACTTGGATATGAAATGTCTATATTACATCCAGAGAATTCCTATTACAGGATGGACAATATAGGTTGAATGTCCTTTGCACATGCTGCACAGTACATATTTATTCATTATGATAAGCTGCCTATAAACCTATGTGTATTAACATTTACCATCTGTTTTGCTTCTTGCATAGTCAGATGATGTGGCTGTCTGAGAATCAGTGAATTATTCTACCTGGCAGTTTTATCGTCCTTGGTTTTGTTTGCATAAGTCTCCCCTCCTATTTCTAAACATATCCTGCTAGTCTTGTTAACTCTATAATTGACTTCTATCACCTATCAGCTCMTACTAAATATGCATAGATGTAATTTCAAAGATAAAATTCTCCTACTTTTAACCAGTCTGAACATCTGTGAATTTTGGATATCTAAATTTATTTCTCACCCTTAGGACAATGTTTTCTGAGAGGGTGCATTAATGCTTAAGGAACATACTTATACAACACATCTTGGCGGGTACACAGGTAATTACTGTAATTAGGAGAGGGGAGCCCAGTGCATAATGCACAAGTAAACACATTCAGAAGTAACTGCTCAGCGCTGGGTTTAATTGTGTGACCATGTCCCAACCRCAGGCGTTTTGCAGAGCTCTGAGATTTTGGTGGTTCTGTGCCAGCTGACAGTTGCTGAAGACAGCTTCCAAGGTATTCAACACTTAGCTTTTGGGAGGAAACTCTCGCTTGTGGATCTGCTGCTCTCCCTGCTCTTCCCTTTCCTACAAGCAATTTTCAGCAAGCAGCTGCGTCAGACTGTGAGCTCCAAACCCACCCTGTGCAGTAAGACCCCTGTGCAATTATGGCGCAGGACATGCTGGGCTGAGTGAGTTTAGGCTACTCCTGAGGATCTGGCCTGGGATGTTCCTGGTGTAGCAGTGCCCATGATTACCAGCTCGGTGTGAGTTAGGCTGTAGCCTGGAGAGCTCTGTGCCAGCACCACACTGCTCCCAGCTCTGGAGGTGGCTCGTGTGGAAGCATTTCTGCTGTCCCTGCAAGGCACTACTTTGTATTGACATACTTTTTTACCTCTCTGCTAACTTTGCTTTTAATCTCTGGCTCAACTTATGCTTTACAGCCTTAATTGTTATCTGTTTCACTGTCTCTTGAGAAAGATTTTTCTTCTAAGTCTGTGAATGTGTGGAAAAGGGTTTATGATGTCATGTGTAACAGCTATTTCATTCTGTGTGGGCTAAATCAATACAGCGTTTTAGCATTTTTTAACCATTGTATTTCAAGATAGATCTTACTTCAAATGCATAAGACAGGTATGCCATAAAGCTGAGATATAAGGCGCTAGAGCAAAATCGAATACAAAATCCATGTTGTTGCAAAAGTATTCAATGATAAAAAATGTCCATTCCGAAAATGTTTGAGCAATTACTGTTTCAGCTGCATATCTTTTGCCATGATAGGTTCTGTCATGACAGCAAATATAAATACCCTTGGTTTTTTAGGTTTATGATGAGATAACTTACACATCAGTTCTGGCCATGGGCCTATTCATTTTCTATTGCACTRTAATGCTCATGTGACATCAGTATGACTGAATGCTTTTTCTTTTATTCTCATTAAGGCAAATGTCCATATTTGTAGACTAATTTGGAAACGTGAAGCAGAGTTTATTCCTAAGAGAAATGGAGCCATCTGCTCCACGGTGGAATGAAAAGGTCTGGGACTAAGAATGAGCCTGCAGTTCACCAAAAAAAAAAAGTTATCAGGCAGGAAGATTAATCCTTCTTCCTTAGGGAAAAAAATAATCCCAKCCTACTCACTGATATCTGTGCTGGTGTCTGCTGTGATGCTAAACTGCTTGTCATGACATGATGACCAATAAATCCAGGTGACTGAAACCACAAGGTTCATATCCCTTGTCCCTGGGATGTAAGCTAGACTTACAGCTAGTATAACTCAAATATTTGGAAATAATGTTTATGTAAAATTGATTTTAATGGAACAGGAGAAAAATGACTGAAGCTTGCTGTAACATGCCTCATGCAGATGGTGTTTCTCCAGAATGCTGATAGGTTCTGATAAATCCATTAGATCTGTCTGAGCTCCACAGTGATTTCTTCTGCATGGCAAATAACAACAAGCCAATAGAGGAATTTAACTTCTCAGCTCATTYCTTAAGCAGGCATCGCTCATATTTAAATAGATGTATAATTAGTATCTCTCTGGATTCTGTASGTAGGTATTATCCTGCCATTCCTGTTTGGTTCTGTCTGTACTGAGACAAGGGAAACCAGTGAGCTGATGACATTAAMGTGGGTCATGTCTGGTGTACCGTTGAGCTGTATAAGTATGTCTGATTTGATTTTATTGAGAAAATATTAATATTTTGATCACATGCCAGAAATACGAGATTAACTCMTCTAATTAACATAAAAGATTAACAGCCAAATAATGAGGCACAAAGCTCATAAGTACATACACCCACACAGCCCCAGCATCCACCTACATTGGAGCATGTGGGAGGCCTCACAGATTCTTTATCAGAATCAGATAGTTGTAAGAAACTGAAAGCTGAAAGCAAACTGAAAGCAAACTCAGATCCTAAGAGGGTGTAGATGCCTGAAGTCTGAAGAAATTTAAGGACTCTCCTCTTACATCTRCCAATGTCTACATGAATTCAATTTTAATCATTTCAGTAACTGTGCTTTTATACATGCAAGATTAAAATGTTAAATTTTAAAATTTTTACAGCARTGTGAAGTTCCRCTTGAGCTTAGCAATGAGGGTAACTGATTTAAACAGCACTTGACAATAGCTTTCTGGATAAAGCAAACTAGAAATATTTATTTGGAATCATCAATCTTTCAGGTTTTCAACCTCCAACTGGTGCATGCATGACACAATACTGTGAATTTATTTGATTTTCATTCACCATAATTTCTCTGATTTTCAAAAAAGATTAATGTCTTCTGTCATATTTAAAATTAAGATGTATTTATTTTTAGAAGGAAATGCAATTTTTTCTCTTGTAGTGTGATAATTAGGGCTATCAGTATTCTTAAATTATTGTCATAAGTTGTCCACATAAGAGATAACCACATAATAAAATCWAATATTCTAATATTCTAATAASCTGCTCATAACTGTAGAATAATATTCTAATTTCTTTTTTAAAATACAGTGAATCAGTCCTTTATATACTCTCATTTGCTGTGAGTAGCAATTAATTTGAATATTTTGTTCACAACAGACTACTTAGAGAGCAAAACTTTTTTCATAGCAAGTAGGAAAATTCTTCTGTCTCATTGTGACATTGATAGTACAGCATATGGCACAGATTCATYGTTTGGGCTCAGCCCACTTGTTAAACAAGTGAAAAGTTGAATACATACATAAACTTTGGTCTGGTTCTGCAAACATGCATTGCCAGAGTACAGCTTACACCAAGTCTTGATTACYAAGGTTGGTATATTAGGATGTGGATTCCCAAGCTAAGCGGGAGAGGTTTCCAGTGTTGCATTAGGAAGCTCACAGGCCAGGTTCCATGCTCTTGCAAAATGCTTCTGCTATCGAGGGGTTTTGCAACCTACATGCATTGACTCCYACAGATGATCAATAGAGGAACTCTTTCTTTAGGCATCTGTTTTCCCAGGGATTTATAATAACACTTTTCTTATTTTGGGATAAAGTCTGGACAAGCAGGATCATAAATTGAGATCTCATCTTCTAAATGCAGGGCTGGTGATGAATTAGGCAATAAAGTGAATTTWAAAAATTTAATCWATTTATTTATTTATTTATTTAGGAGAATACCTATCCTTATTTTTAAGAATAGTTTGGTGTAGTTCCAGCAATGTCAGCAGAAGACCTCCCTCTGACTTTAACAGAGGAAACGTTTTGTTTTTACTTACTCTGTTTAATGTAAAATCCTTGAAAAGCCAAAGGGAGCAATCTGAGTTTTTCTTTGAAGCTTTGAGAAATGGCTGGAGTTAAAATATAACACTTAACTTCTCCAGCAACTGAGAATCTTCCTGCAGCATAAATTAATGGCTATCCTGGATTCTGTCAGCAGAGTATTAACCTGACAATAAAAAGTCCTGCAGTGGTGTTCRTGAGTGCTGCTTCTTGGGTGGGAAGGACATCAGATGGAAGGATTTTATTAAGAGTGCCAAACTATACTTAACTGTGTAAGAAAAGATGTGGAGTTTTAAAAAGTACTTTTTGTTTCTTTTAAAAATATTTTCCTTTTAGTAATTTCGGCCAGATTTTTTTTTCCTTCTTTTTGTGGTGAGTCACAGTAGGCCAATGTAATTGTGGCTTTCTCCTAGACTAATGTGCTAGGTGGTGTTTCTACASAGACCCAGCTGGCTGAGGGAATACTTTGTCCATCTGCAAGTGTGATCAGCTTATTCAGTGTTTGCTGGTGGACCAACAAATGCACAAGACTGTTCTGTCCTGGTAGCTCCAACAACACTGATTAGAGCTCAGTCTGATTAGACCTACTTGGTTATTAATCTCTGGAAGGTAGGGAGGACTGCAGTGGGATGCATAGTAAAACAAATCATGAGTCTGGAGGAAATGGAATGGATCAATTCCTTTACACAAAAGACTACTAGGGAATTCATATTCTAATGTTTGCAGCCTTCTTTATTTCTAAAGAAGTATTTTAGTTGSACAGGAAGGTTGTTGTTTTTTGTTAACAAGAAATTTTAACTATATTTCTTAAAATTATCAGGAAAATAGTCATATGAACCGTTGCACTCATAGAATCACAGAACTGTTTAGATTGAAAGGAACCTTAAAGATTATCTAGTTCCCACTCCTGCCATTCACAGGGAACCTTCCACTAGACCAGGCTACTCAAAGCCCCATCCAGGTTGGCCTTGTTACATAATCAGGGCTTTTTGAGGTGTTTTGTTTTTTGTTTTTTTGGTTTTTGTTTTTGTTTTTTTTTTTTTTTTTTTTTGTGAAAGTACCAGCTGGTTCTGTTGGTTTTTTTTTTTCCTGCTACTCCAAACACTTTGTTTCTTCTGTAACCAGAATATTTTTCTCACATACACTGACACTTCATAGCAGATTTTACCCCAAATTTCAGTATATGTATTTTGCTGATTAGCAGTTTATGTGTATAAAAATGTAAACCCATTTAGTCAAAATGAGAGTAACATTACAGTTGCTAACTTGGAGCGGCTGGGAATTGGTATTATCTCAATCAACTGGTTYGTATGATTTATTTTTTAAAATGTGATGTAAACATTTTAAACTTAGAGAAGATAAAAMCCAATATCAGCTGAAATAATATCAGCTCCTGTAATGTGGCAGCTCTTTTTCTCAACAGTGGATTTTGATAAGAAAGTCACTGTTCTGAAATATTATTCAGGGATATTATTCTAGTGTTTGTGAAGTGTTGTTCTAAATGTTTTTGACAGGACTTTGCAAAATACGCAATGTAGATTTTCTGCACATGACCTCAACAAATGTCATGTGCAGAAAGTATAGCCCACTTGTTTATCATAATAGAAGAATGGGTGCATTTGGAGGCTAAAAATTGTGAGGTGGATCAACTTTTCAGAGCTGTGCAGCCACAAGGTATAAGTGAAGAGATTTATAATTTAATATTTGTTAATCAAATGCATGGATTACCACCTTGTTTTAAACAAATGTGGTGTCAGTAATCTTGCTTAGCATACTGTGAAAAAATGGCACTATAGAAAATGCTTAGAATGAACTATTTCAGATATTTATTCAACAAAGCTCTTAGAAGGTGTGGTGAGGTGATATTTTGAAAACTGTTAAGGAGTACTGTTAGGGTCTTATTTCAACCCTTACTCAGAGTTTCGGTTGTTAGCTCTTGTGTGAGTCAGTCCAGGCAGATGTCTCCCTGCTTGYTTGCATGGACCTCACTGGGAATTCTCAGGTGCTTGAAGTTATTCCTGTGTTATTAAAATGATCTAGATGAAAATCTAAGCCCTGAGCTCTAAGCTGTTAGCTGAAGCCTTAGGGCTCTAAAGCTGAGACTTAGAAGCTCATGTTTGTTAATGAGCATCATTCCATTAGCCTTTTTGGGAATGCATTATAACCTTGCCACCTGGGCAGAGCTTGTGCATTGGCCAAGCAATGAATTGCTGCTGTTTCTAGATGCACAGGACTCCATGCAGCTTGGAAAAGAGACTCCTTCAGGAAATCCCCTGGACATAAGGAACTTTTCAGTAACCCTCACTTTCCTGTCTCATGACCATAATCTTCACTTTCATTTTAAATTAGARATAATCTAATACTTTCTCGTTTACAGAGTGAAAAGATGTCTGCTACAGTGGAATATTCTGTAAATAKCATATCTTACAGCAGGTCTGCCTTCATGCATGCTGTTCTATCAGTCATCACCCATTCTTTTTGTCTTCTTCAAGAATCCCTGTTACTGCTCAGCATGTTCTGAGGCCTGTGTGGAGTTAGACTGCCTCCTGCATGACCACGTCCTCCTTATGCAGCTGGGCAGTCATTTCCCCACTGCAGTTATATTCTGCAAGCCTCCTGCAATAGCATGTGTGGTATCTTTTTTCCTAAAGCCCACTCTTAGGGTGGGCTTCCACAAGAAGGAGCCAATCTGATAACCATGTATTTGGTACAGTTAAAATCAAGTTATTGAGAACATAAGTGTAAGGAAAAGAAAATGTAATTTGAAGTAAAACTCAATTTTGTATAACTGTCATAAAGGACTTTCCCTTTTACTATTTATGGAGTATTTTGAAAATCTGCATTATAAGGATAAAGTAGATTTGAGAGGTAATGCCGGGACTGTCTGTCTCTACAGACAGTGAGAGACTTTAATTGAGTGCTTACCAGGTTTGTTTCAGTACCTCAGGTCACAGGTCATGGAAATGTGGTTGAAACTCTGTAAGTTTCTAGTCACACTTTGTGCTCCAAGGAAGACTATCAACATTAGGTCAGCAAAGGCTTTGTCTAGCCAAGTCTGAAAAACCTGCAAGGATTTAGATTCCATAACTTAGTTACCTGTTCTAGTGCTGCTCTGCTGTCATACRTGTAGAGCCTTTTTAGAGCAAGTAAAATTCACAGCTATAGTAAGTCTGTACCGAGTCCAAAAATATTTCTCAAAAATGCAAATGGGTACAATAAATTCATAAACATTTTAGTCTGGCATAAGCCACTGATAATACTTAAGGAAGTGGAATGTAGTGAGAGTGGTACTACATGACAGTGGGAAAGGTTGCTGGGTAATTAACAAGGCCTTCCCATTATCAATTTCAGATCAGGTCTACATTTTGACAAATTCTTAGGAAACTATTTCCATGAAATATTCTTTGCTTCATGACTGGCAATATCAAACTGCCATTTCTTAAATAAGTTGAGTGGTGGTGGAAAGGTGCTTCTCAAAGGTGTAAAAGATCTTCAGTACTGGAAGAAAAGGTTTTTTTATTCCCCTATGCTAACATCAGCACCCATTGCAAGTATGAGAAAGTTCAAATAGAAACACAAAATACCAGATTTAGCCTGCCTTTTAAAAACAGCAATGCCACAGTAGAAATCATTGATTCTGAAACTTKTTGTGAAACCAGTACAATTTTCTGAAAAAACACACATGTTTCACAATGCGGGTCCCTGGAAAATTTTTGTATCCTGTAGGGATGTGTATCTTTCTCTGATCTTAACAAACTTGATTATAAACAAGGAATACAATTTGTAACATGAAAAACATTGTTCCTTTATGCATATTCATTTGCAATGGGTAGCTGTCTTCTTATATTTTGTTCTTAAATGTGTTATATTTCACAGCTTATCTGAATTCAGGAAAAAATCTTTGGACTGAAAAAATTGTCAACCTCTTCTAGGTACCATTTGGTGCCTCAGAGAGAAAATGGAGCAAGGTGCTTTAAAAAGCATTGGAAGGACTACAAGCGTTAGAAGCCAAAACCTAGAAGCATTGATGATGAGATAATGACTATTTTCATATTTTCTTGTGGTGTAGCAGTCACTGTGCCCTCTGCATTTTGTTCCTGAGAGAAATGTCAACAATGTCCCACAATTCATCAAGGAGATGTCCATATGTTTTTCCTCCTTGTGAAGGAACAGGGTCTTTCAGACTGCCTGAGTAGCTGCATCTGTTGGGCTATCCTTGCTGCACTCTTTCTTATTGTTATTATTCAAGATWATAGACTACAGTTTCTGTAACTGATTATCTTTAAGGATGTGATCCAGCCTTCATTGAAGCCAAGGGAGAAACGTGACTGGCTGAAAGAGATTTATTGCTATAAATGAACTATATGACTGTGTGGGCTTCCAAGGGTAAAGCCTGCTTGAGAGTCCACTTTGAGGGTGRCATTCTAAAGGCCTTAATTTAAATTCCTTGTTGTGCATCTGAGCAGACTGCGTGCTTCAGATAAATGTGGAGAACATTTGTGCTGTTAAAACAGGGCTATAATCCACCATAAAATGTGCAGCTTTTAATATTTAAAAGTAACAAACTCAGTGTTTCAATCCATCACCCTAGTGTGTCTGTGTTGCCACAGTGGACCATGTCATTTGTTGAGGAAAGTAAAATTGCATCAGGAAGGTAGAAAAACTCATGGAGTTCACAGTGGTATGCTGGTGCTATTTAGGCTTTCAAGCTGCATAAAAAGCAAATCCACTCTTACTTATTTATCATTAGACTGAAAACTCTTTTACATATGCTTTGTATTACAGAAGTTGGTGCTTCCTTTTGCCTTTCACAAAAGCTTGATGTTCACCTAATGCTATTTGCACATAAGCATTTTTAATCAGACTGAAAATCTGCCAAAAGAGCAAGGCTGGATCAGTCCCAGCAATATCATCACCAGGAACTGTGTGAACTTATATGCCATGAATTTTCAGCAGCATCACATTTACTTTTCTATTAATGGGGTTTCACTACATTTTTAAATTAAAATCTATCCCTTTGTTAAGTAAAAGGCATGTGTGAAATTTTCACCATCTTTATTTATCTTTATGGAAGGTATTCTATCATAAGGCGTATTTATTCCAAATAGAGGATAGGTGAGTAATCACTATCCCTTACATAGTGATTGCCTGTCTTAGTAGTTAGTTAAGGTCTTTAAATTGGCTCTTGTTAAAATGCTGAAATGCAAAAGTGTAATCCAAGTATAATAACAGCGGTATGTAAAGATGAATACACTTTTAAAAAACCCTTCCTTCTTTAAATTTCCCTCCCTAGTATCTTCTTTCACGGAGAATTTCCTATACACATGAAGCAGCAGACAAAATCTGAATTCAGGGGGTAGAACAAATGTCTCTAACTAAAGATTTATGCATTAGCAGTCTTAGCAGCCTTAGTGCAAAAGCTGGAGCAAGGCAGAAAGGGCCATGACCCTTTGATTTTTTTGAGTGTGCATACAGATAACAAAGGTAATTAGAATACAGTGGCAYCTCCCTATCTGCCAGATGGTACCATGACACTTCACTTGCAATAGCTTTAAATGAGAACAGAAAGAAGCAGAAGGATTTTTTTTTTCTTGGCTCTATGACTTGAGAGAACTAACTACCTTAGAAGTTTGAACTGGTGGGAGAGCAGCATTGTAAGACGAGAGAAATAGAGAGTGAAAGCCAAGCCACAAATAACTGCAATATTGTGATCCCTTAAGCCCCACAGTTAAGAAAGGACRAAAAAAAAAATCTCCTCGTTGAGAATTCAGGGCGGGCAGGGGAAATAAAATGGGTGAACCGCAAGATGGAAAACCGGTTCCAGACTGTGATGTTCTAGTGACGCAAGCCGAGAAAGGTGCTGCGGCACAGCGGCGCTCTCCTGAGACCCGGCAAGAGTCATTCCTATAGGAGAGAAACCACATGAAGACAGTGAGTAAGGGAAATTTTAACAGTAAAGTGGACTGGAAGAGACTGAAAATCCAAGCTGTTTTCGTAAAGAAATTCCGTGTCTGAGTGGAAAACAATGAGCCCTTATCCACAAGTGAAATGACGATTGAGCACGTACTGGGCGTTCTGCTCAACGGCTGACAAAGTAAAGGAAAAGAAGTGGAGGGGAAAAGATAAGTAATCCTATAAAAAATTCTGCTTGGGTGAAAGCAGAATGCTGGCAGGGAAAATTTAGTGAATATGTCCACAGTGGACATGGATAAATGGAAGATTGGAGTGTTTCTCATAATGAAGAATGGATCAATTCCTGGATCAAGTTCTGTCTCAGGTTGTTATAGATCTATCAAAAGTGGCCTGAAACCAGAGGTACCAGATCCTCTGTCACCCATTAGGAAGGATTAATCTCTACTAAATGATTTGTGATTAATCTCTACTAAATGATTTGTAGATAATCCAAAGAAGTAAATTCTTTTCTTTTCTTGATAAGAGACTTTCCTTGTTTAAGTTAAAAAGCCTGAATCATGGTGACTGATAAGAGATGTGGGAGCCATCTTCTCCCCATTTGTCTTCATAGAAGACCTTTCCCATAAATGTTGAATATGATTCTTGATCAGGATGATTGTAAAAGGTTAGATGATAAGTCATCTTGTCTATAGATGCCAGCATTAGTTTAGTAGGCATTAGCATTTTGCTATTAACACTCCAGATTTTGGGTTTGATCCCCATAGACTTGATGTTTCTTGTCAGTCCCTTCCAATTTCGAATTTTCTGTGATTCTGTAGTAAGGAATTTACCATGTGGCTTCTCTGAATGAGATGGGGAATTGAAGAGTCTCTGGACTAGTCTCTCAAACTGTCTGTTCGGAGATTATAACCTCAAATCCATATAGATGAATCCTTTGTTAAAAGCAATATGTCTCGAAAAGCACTACATTTTTACTTCTTTTTTTGTTTGTTTGTTTTGTTCCTTTCTTGATTATATGAGACCTCCCTTTAAGTTCTGAAGACTAGAACTCAGAACAGGAAGTTAAATTGTTACATTCTTAGTGCAGATTTTCCTCCTTCCCTGAGATGGAAAATTTATACGAACTAGGTATGGCTTAATTGAATATTTTCATACTTATATCCTGTAATGTTTGATCACTTCTATGAGTGTGTAATCATGGTGCCAAAGAACCCTTTGTGCTTAATACTAAACATTTGCATAAGTTCTTGGAACTAGGTTAGGGTGCATATGAGGAACAAACTGAATCTGAAGTGAAAAGAAAGGTTAAGAAGACTGAGTTCTAAAATTTGCTACATTGCTCATGAAATGTGAATTTTAACAAATGTACTTGACGTTGATGATATATTGTTCAAAACTAGGTAAAAAATTCCTGTTAAAAGCSTTTTTTCCCAGAACTTTTCCATGTGTAGTCATGGAAAAACAGGCAGGTACTTTTACATAAACTGGTAGACAGTTTTTCATTGACCATTCTCCTTAGAAGTGCATGAAGTACGTAGTACTTCCAGTTTTAGATTGATCTTCATTTGGTGATATATTTCCAAATTTTTTTGCCTGTATAATTATTTCATGTGAGCAGGTGATTTTCTCTTACCCTCCCAAATAACCTTGGAATGCTGTAATCAATTAGGTCTTTACCTGATTCTGCAATTTGCTGTGCCCTCCATCCCTTGGGTGCGGTGGAGGCTCTGTGTCCTCTCTCCCCATCAGAAAACAAACAGTGAAGACTGCATGCACTGGAGACTGGGGGGGTGATATCTGAGGATCACCRTCATCTTAATCTTAAAAAAACCCCACCCTACAATTCCTCCTTGATTGGTGAACTAACCTCAAACAGGGTGAATAGAACTACGGCCTCCTTCTATATCTGAGTATGGAAATAAAACAACTATTTCTGCTCTTTTCTTCACATTGCGAGACACTTTGGGGGCTTTATGGCTGTGTCAGCATGTATCTAAGTGTCAGATCTACGCCTCCTTGGTACCAGACAGACCAAGGTCCAAATCCTGGGCCATGCCTCTGTCAAAGCTGTGGCATTATATTTACGGTCTCTGGAAACAAACACATCTCTGCAGAGGAACTCTCTCAAACTTCCTTCTCCCTTTTTCATAATTTCATAGCCTTTACCATTCCTCCATCTAATCCCAGTCTCTGCTTGGAAGAGATTGGAGTCTCCTATTGGAAAATCCCCATGTTTCAAGGAGAGACCATCTGATCATGCCAAGTGGAAGAGGAATGTTGGTACCTTATCAGGAGGATTTCACATAGCAATACATGGTAAACAGATGGGAATGACCAAAAGCCACAAYCCAAGCTGGAGTCCATGCCCATATCATTAATGCAGTTTTAAAGCAGATACTTTTCCTACAGGTTCAATCCTAAAGTTTGATCCACAGCTGAGTGGACACAATTCATTATTGGGCCCAAGTGCATGCTCAGCTGGAAGAATGAAACTTTAACTAAACTTATTTTGTGTGATATGTCACAACAAGTCATACCGGGCCTAATGAGAAGATCAAACCTATTTCTGTGTGTCAGTGCTTTGCTGGATTGTAATACTCTAGACTTCTRAAAATTAAACTTAAAAATGTTTACTGATACTGAAAGCCAAAGTTGAGGTTGCAAGTATAGAATGATCAAGTCAATCTATCTTAATAAACAACAATAAAAATATGAATTCTTAATGGGGGATTACTGGGAAATATATGTATACATATAATTTTCACTTAGCTCTAGTGAGATTGCATCTGGAGTGCTGTGTCCAGTTCTGGGCTCCACAGCACAAGAGAGACTTGAAGCTCCTGGAGCAGGTCCAGCAGAGAGCTATGAARCTGATCGAGGAAGAGAAGCATCTCTCTCAAGAGAAAAGGCTGTGGGAGCTGGGCCTGTTCAGTCTCAGGAAGAGACAACTGAGAGGGGACCCCATCAGTGTCTGTCAGTGACTGCAGGGAGGGGTCAGAGCAGGGACCGGGCTCTGCTCRGTGCTGCTGAGCCAAAGGACAAGAGACAATGGGCAGTGAGAGGTGCACAGGAAATYCCACCTGAACATTGGAAAGGACTTTTGTACTGTGCAGTGCCCAAGCACTGGAACAGTTTGCCCATAGTGTGGAGTCTCTCTGGAGATATCCCATTTTTTTAGATGCAATCCTGTGTTGTGTGCTCTGGGATGGCCCTGCTTGGGCAGGGTTTGGACCAGATGATCCACAGTGGTCCTTCCAACATGACCCATCCTGTGGTCCTGTGACTTGTTCCTCATTTGGTTACCATTTATATTTCATAGTTAGTTAATTATTGCTAGCTTTATCAACAGTGGGTTTTGCATTAGGGACACGTGTCCTTAGAAAGAAACAGAGAGATTCAGAGAGATTATTGATGTAATGCCAAGTAAAAGAAATTTGTCCCTGTAAAATATATGAATTATTCATAGTGCAATTAAAGTGCTTAAAGCTAAATGAAGTTCATCTCATGTTTGTTAGTATGTGATATGAAAATATTTTGGTTTTTTAGCTGAGTAAATGAATTTATTTGAATCAATAATTAACACACTATACAAAGAAATAGAATCAATATTTTCATAATTTTAATTATAATTAAGTTTTATATGTCACTGTTTTTACTTTGACTTATTTAATCTTGATAAAGATAAGAAGAGCCATTTTTTAAACCATTCATTTACATTTTTCTCAGCTGAAAGGAATAGCAAAGCAAATATATGGCAGAAATCAATGTCAGGAAGAAGTATGGAAAATTTAAATCACTTGACATTGTATCTGTTTATTATTCTGTAGCCTTTCAGCCATAGACCACCCAAAGACAGTTTGCTTATGAAAAACTCAAAAAGAGATTATATGTGCTAGAATAGAATCTTAACTRAGATTCATTGCCCTTGAAGCAGAAGCTGCAGAGAGTGAGAAATAATAACCAGTGATTAATCTGAGAGCCTAACAGACCAAGCAGATCTACACAGTAATTTTGAGAAGTAGCTACGAAAACTGTTCTTGGAGGAAGGAAAGAAGGAAGGAAATTCTTTCATTCCTACTGTACAAGGAATCCAAGTTCTTTGGGGTTTACAATGAAGGGCAGCCAAAGATTTTCTGTAAAAAGGAAGAAAGACCTGTATTAAAAAAGTACTTGCCTYTGAGAATGAAATTTGTGGAATTGCATATAAAGAATGATGTGTTATTTTCAGCTATATTAAGATGCTGCGAAAATAAGAAAGCACTTAAAAGTGCTTTAAAWTAAATTAAATTAATTTTATTTTATTTAATGTGTGTTTCAGTTTTATGTATTCTCTTTTAATTTAATTGAATGTAACAGAAAGACTTATGATGACTTCTCTATACTTTTGATCAAATATAACTTAGAAGTTTCCATTAAATGGTGTTCACTTACTTTTTCATGGCATTAGACACATGACTCACTATCGGCATAATATAAAAAAATCTGAAATCAGAGATTTCTAATTTGTTAAATGATAAAATTAGTTTAATAAATATTATAGTTAACTAACAGAGTTACATTTCACTAGTTAAGAAGTTAAAAAGTGTTCAATTATGACTAGTCATTTGCAGTTGTGTTAAATGTTTTAATGACACATAAAATTTGTCAACACATGTCAAATAGCCAGCACTTTTTTTTAAATCACCTTGCCTCATGGTTTTGAGGATGAAGTCACATATGGAGTTACTGCTATTCTGTGGAGATGGTCTGTGTCTTTTGATTGCCAGAATTTTCAGTTCTAAAGGTCTCTTGCAACAGCCTTTTGTGGAAGCTTCACCCACACACATCTGCCCTATGCAACAGCAGACACATCTCTTTATGTGGTAGAGACAACATGAGAACAGGAGGCTTTCATATAGGATGGACTTCAACAAGGTGGAGTAAATGCTGGTGCCACAACTTGGCTGAAAGCACTTCTCTTGTCACATGGTACAGCTAAAACTTCTCCTGTGGATGTTAAAATTCCAGACAGAAATATGCAATTTCCTGTCCACCCATCCATCCATCCATCCATCCATCCATCCATCCATCCATCCATCCATCCATCCATCCATTCAAAGATATATTCATGTAACAAGTTTTAAAAATTTTCAAAAGTGTATATATAATACCAGAGATTATACCAATCAGAGTGCAAGTTATATTGGCAAATACGGGGCTTAAAACTCCAGTGGGATTGAAAGGATAAGATACGGGAGTTGAGCCAGATGGTCTTTAAAGGTCCCTTCCTTGTCAATTAATCTATGATTCTACAATTCTATAATTTTTAGAATTCTATGATTCTAATGAAAGTAATTTCAATTATTCAGCCAGTTCTTGAATAAGATTGAAAGAATATCTGGAATTTAGTTTGTTCAATCTCTCACAACTCAGACAAGCTTCAGGCACTGYAAAGGATTTCTATATCAGTCTTTGTTTTCTTAGTCAATGAATTTTTTACACAAGGTAAGAGAAACCGTAATGAGAATAGCAAACCCTCATTATTCCAGAACCCCATGGTTATCACACATGCTACTCCTTCGTGTTTCCTCTTTCTGTACACCTAGAGAAAAATTATCATGACCTTGGACTTTTCTTTCTGTCAGTGAGGAATCCTCAGATATTGACCTTTCTTGATTTTGTTWGTGTTACTTAGGCTTGAATTTTATTTAGCATCATCTCATTTTTTCTGCTATATTGTTTTCAAAAATAAATTTGCTGAGGATTTCCTTGGCTGAGGTTTAATTCCATCTGTTCTATTGGTCAGGTTCTASGTTCTTAGTGCCAATTCACAAGAATTATTCTTTGAGTATTTTAAGTAATTCCTTCACAAATATAATTTATATTAATGAGTTAATACTTTAAATCACATTATAAATGTAGCTTCATAAAAAAAATCATTAGATAGCCAGTCTTGGTGCCTGTGTCATAGGAATGTGAGAATAAATGTTATGCTTTGTGTGTTCTTATGTCTCAGGCTCCTCTAGTAATTTTTTAAGTGKTTTTTTTTTTCAAGATCATACTTKTCAGAAACCGGTTTGGAAAATCAAGTGCTCATGTTTATGTATCCTATATCCTTGAGCACTGTCTGTCTTTATTTCAGCATGGCAGCCCTGTTGTGTCACAGCTCCGCTGACGATGTTTCATTGGCTGAGAATGTAGAGCATGTGGTTTTGGCTGGGATCATTCCCGAGCTCGCTGAGACACTGTTGCATAAAACGCCAGGGGTATTTTTCTGCTGTATCATCCACTGACCTCAGAGACAGGAGAACTGAACCAGTTCTCCCGTACAAGTGGTTATGCTTGTGTTATGGTTTTGCTTGGCTGGAAAACTCCTTGGGCACATCACAATTTTGTCCCAGCAGAACAAACCATGAAATGTAACAAGAGACTTGGATAACCTCTAGCCTCTGTGTGCGCATGCTTTTTTCCCCAAAGAAATAAAYGGAATGG
Organism: Cardinalis cardinalis; assembly: GCA_014549065.1. Taxonomy (NCBI): domain Eukaryota; kingdom Metazoa; phylum Chordata; class Aves; order Passeriformes; family Cardinalidae; genus Cardinalis; species Cardinalis cardinalis. The sequence continues at coordinate 527,576 of JACDOX010000132.1, forward strand.
TGCTTTACACATCATTACCACTGTTCCTGCACTGAGGCTGATTCAAAACCCACTGCAGTCAGTTTTAGAACTCTGCTTTACTGATGGGTCCATCCTCAGTGTAAACTGGAAGAGCTTACAGTGCTCTAGTTCCTGATCTAGGGATGAGAGGGGAAGAATTTAAATCTGGTTGCCATATATTGCTGAACTGCCCATTTTATGCTTCCTCTCTTACCTACTTCATTTTCTATAATTTTCCTAATACGGGAAAAGAACTGACATAAATAATATTAAGTATTATTTTTCATATTATTTCTTACTGTGTTTTTTTTCCATCTACATCTGCTTCCTTTATTTGTCATGTTATTGATTTATGAGTTGAAAATTCAATCATAATATTTTTCAATGGCCATTGAAATTCTTCTATAGTCTCCAGTGCACTCTGAAATACTTCTGAATGCTGCATAACTTCTTGTAATTTATCATGTGGTAGAGAGGCATTAAGTAATTCTACTGTCTGCTCAAAAGATTTAAAAATAACCCTTAATCTCATTTTTTACTTTTTAAATCATGATAATGTAGATCTTGCACAGGTAATAATAAAATTAATTAATTAATTAATTAATAACAATCCTACCAGCAAATAAATTTGTGGATAATATGTCTGTACACTGTTTAATGCTTATGTGCCCAAGTTTACATCCAGTTTACTTGTAAGTTTAATTCTTGCTTTTAGGCTAAAAAGTGGAGAGTAGTGTCAATATGTGGTTGAAATGAGTAAGTTAGTGGTTGCATAGATGGGTGAGAACACTGAAGTGTTAGGACTGCTCTCTAGCAATAACTTGCATGAAACAACCCAGACAGTAACAGCATAGGCAAGTGAATATTTTCAGGGATTCACTGGGGCTGTTTAATTTATGGGCATACATGTGGACCATATGACCACACACTTGTTTAACACCTGAATTCCACTCCAAGCTATTTAAAAATTGTTCCATTAGCAACGGATTCTGGCATTTGACCTAGTCCTATCAGCACTGGAGACTTACCAGAAAAGTAATTATTAACTTACGTTAAACAGAATTACAGGCAAACTGAGTCTCCCTCAAGAGCAACACAGGAGGGAAAGCAGTTTAAGCTGCAGAAGATCCCTTTGGGTAAACTCAGAAAAGGCAAGAAATAGGCAATCTATCCCTGTTGGGAAATCATTTGAAGAAGAAAAAATTTGAAGGAGTAATTATTTTCCCAGCCAAAGTCTGGGCCATACAGTCAGCCAAAGAACAATGAATCAATATCAATATATCAAGTTCTGGAGAGCACAAGTATAGAAACTCTCACAAATTATGTCAATCAGGATTTTGACACTGCAATGATTGAAATCCCTATYTGGCACATGCCTAACTTTAAGCCTGTGAGTCAGTCCAATGAATGCTATTAAAATTACGCAGATTCTGCCGAAAACTGGTCAAACTCATTTATTTTCCTATTAATTAAGCCTGGTTTACACTCCCTGTTATTTAAAATGCAAAAACTTTCTGATTGTGGCTAAGAGACAAGCATTTTTTTGTTATACTGTCAATGTCTTCCTGCAGCCACATGTAAAATGTACATCCTTAAGCTCATTTAACATATCCAGAAGATAAATAACATACATATGTCAACAGTGTATGTGCATGTTAATTTTTCTTCCCCTGAAAATGAAATGTAAAATCTTTATGTTTCCAAGCTGTGTTAAACAAAAACTTCTCTGTCATGCCAGCTCTGTTCTCTGTAAGTGCTGCTTGTGCCTCAGAATCCTTTGTGGAGTCCTATTGACTGCAGAGACTCTACTGGTGTATGGTTCATAAGCCATACACAACTTCTTTGTCACTCTAGCAAGTCTACTGCAGGGAAGAGTGACCTTATTAAATTAATTTCTAACTGGAACACGTCAGTGAGCTGCTAGTGTAGCTCTCATATTCCATTAGGAATTATTTTTATTTTTACTTTTGTCATTGATCCTGTTGAGCCTGCTGTATCAGAWGGAGATATTCTCCTGTATGCAGCAGTCACTGCCATTGAGTGCAGAATCTGAGTCACTGCTTTGCTTGTCTCAGCTGGGAGATGTTCTTTGTGTACCTCATAATGACTTGCCCTGCTGACTCCTTTGATTCAATCTTTTGAAAAGGGCAGTGTTGCTCTTTCCTGTTTGTAAATCAGACCATGTTGGGCTGAGGGCTGTACTCACTAGATTGTAAACAAATGCTGCTGGGCTTAGACTTTTATCTGCTTTTAATCCCATATCTTTAAATGTGGGATGCAATGACTATTGCCTATTAGGTGCTATCTGCAAATAACTTTTGTGTGACTGTGTCTAAAGCTGATCTTCTGGTTGTTGCTGGAGCCATGYCCAAGGAGCAGGRCAGAGGACAAGTAAAATGGCTTTGCTTGAGGAAGATGCTGTGAAACACAGCAAGATGCAGAAAGRGAGATAGCTGCAGTACATGCCTCAAAACTCATGACTGGTCAGCMCTGGAGATCCAGCTCATACTGGGAGAGAAGAACTGATTGAATTCTCTCAGGGAGAGCCCAATAACCATGTAACAATGGTACAGAAAATTCCCAAGGCTACAGTGCAGTATATGTACACACAGCAGAACAGAATAAACACTGGGGTAAGCTTATGGCAGAGTGATATCTGTAAAGCAGCAAGGTTCTCTGCAGAGGAGTTATTTTTGTGTAGCTGATCCCTATACCTGCAGGTTTTTTTTGTGTAGCTGATATCTGCAGTTTTGAAAATAATATCTTCCCATGGAAGGAGTTAAAATAAAGCTAAAACTTGAAGGGACTCCAGCTTCCTTTATTATCCCTGAAATTGTCACTGATTCAAAGAAAAACCCAAAGCATTCTGTAATGTTTTTTTCTCCATGGTTTTGGCAGCATTGCACTGCTGCTGAAGTTCTCCGTCTGTTCAATGTCTGGAAGCCCAAGTAGATATTACACATAACTAGGGCAGTCACTTCCCTTTGTGTCTGCTCCAGCAACCCAGTATGATTTGTGCAAYCTAGAACGGCAAGAATTAACATGACACATCTGAGGAAACGTGAGACCAACCTCCCAGCTAATAATACAGAMGACAGTTGATCAAATAAAAACATCTGCAAATTTTGTTTTTCTTGTCTTTGGTTAAGCATGACACAGACTAAGAGTGAGAAGCTTGTGAAGCCTAGACAGTGCCAGATCTTATAAAGATGCTCAGTATGGGTATCAGGATGTAATTAGCTCCTTTCAGCCACTCATTTTTGTCTGTGGAAGGACGAGGCCAACTGCAGCATGTGCCACTTACCTCCTCTCATCAGAAGTGGGTGAAGGCCATGCACTACAGCGCCAAAGATGCACATTTTCCACTGAGAGAAGAAATAATGCTAGCTAGCCCTTTACTCACCTGAAAGTTCAAAGGTTCCCTGTTTTCCTGACCCACTCTTGCTCCTGAGACCTTCCAACCCAGACTGTAATGTAAAGCAACATAAAATCAGACTCCAAGACACTGGAATAAAAGGGATCTCCTTTTGGTTAACATTTTTTCCCTTCATAGAAGCAGGAAGTATTTGATATCTGCTCTGTGGGTGACAGAGATGATCTCTGCTGCAGGCTGGCTATTAAGTGTATATTAAGGTAGATGGCATCATGCTGGGCTCTAGGGAAGTGTGCTGGCTTCACACTGCTGCTTCAGGATAATGGCTTTTGTGAAAAACTGTTGAAGCTGCTTGCATCAGGCTACAGGTAGTGCTTCTACATAGTGTGGGCCATACTATAACTTTTTCTTCTGCTGAAAAAGACAAACCCACAATTCTTACCCCTCAGCAGGGTGTGAGAACATTTCAGCTCACCCAGAACCCATCAAAAAATCAAGATTCAGAGACCAAAATGGTTTCTTGTTTTGTAGGCAAGTATCACTTTTCTACAAAGAAAGAGAAATAACTTGAATTTTGAGCCTTTTCTCAGAAATTTTTATATAGTTTGCAAGAGCTAACAAAAAAGATGATGGGAATCTCAAAGAGAGATTATCTAGTGTCCTGAAGAACATGTGTTTTTAAAATCTGCAACCTACAAAAATGTCTATCTCCCCTTGTGGAAATTATTGCAATATTTTATTTCCCCAGTGTTAGGAAGATTTTCCAGTACTTAACAGAAATCTTTCTCCCCCCCAAAATTATTATTTTTTTAATCTATTTTGGCCACTGAAACCAGCCCTTTCTTTTTRCTGGTTGGTATATGTTTAAAGATTGTTCCTACTTGCAGGTTAAACATTCCTGTCCTTTCTCCTATTTATTCTTTCTATAGGTATGATAGTATTATTTTCTTTCCAGCGCAGTTAGTTCACAGTTTTTGAAGTGCAGTTCAGAGACCTGAATACACMATTCCATCAAAGGCCTGACTAAAGATCAGCAAAGCAGWAAGCAATTCTTGTGGATAAACATCTGAGTATGGCTTTGTCTGTTTTTTGGCAAGAGCAGTGCTTTGTTGACTCATATTCAGCTAGTGATTCGTTATTATCTGTTCTTGGACAAAACACATAAACATGGTTTATCCCTTAGGATAATCTTATATGAGACAGTCCTATATACTGAGTTTTTCCCTTCAAGACTTAAAAAACTTCTAATTCATGGGAATTCTTGATGGCATTTAGTTTTAGACTAAATGAAAAAACCAAAATTCTTCTCTCAGTTCAGGCACACAAATYACATATCTGGAGTATCACTTAGTCCTTCTATGCGACATCACCTTAAGCACTGATTTTTCTTATGGAAGAGTGATAATTTGTCAAACTGGATGCCACTCTTCCTGCTAAAAACACTCTGCTAGTGAGGGGGCTGAGTTTGGAAACTTTTTTCAAACTTTCCTTTTCCTGTATGCCTGGGAATGCAATGTGCTATGGAAAACATTCACATGTTTGTAGTCTAAACTTTACACTCAGAGTTTCTGCAGAAACTTTAGACAAAGCTGAACAAGTTTTGAAAATGTGTTCTTTTTCGATTTTTATTTTTTTCTCCATGTTTTGCATCAGAGAATCTAGACTTCACAGAATCACAGATCATCCTGAGTTRGAAGGGACCCACAAGAAATATCCAGTCCATCTCCTGGCCCTTCAMAACACCCCAAGAACCCCTCCATGTACCTGAGAACATTGTCCAAACACTTCTTGAAGTCTGTCAGGCTGGTGCTGTGATCACTTCTTYGGAGRAGCCTGTTCCAGGGCCCAACCACCCTTTGGATGAAGAACCTTTTCTTGATATCCAACCTAAACCTCCCCTGACTCAGCTTCAGGGCATTCCCTTGGGTCCTGTCACTGTCACCACAGAGCAGAGATCAGCGCCTGCCCCTCCTCTTTCCCCCATAAGAAAATTGTAGCTGCAGTGAGGTGTCCCCTCGGTCTCCTCCAGGTTGAGCAGACCAAGCCACCTCAGCCACTAATTCAGCTTCCCCTCCAGGCCCTTCAGCACCTTCATGACCCTCTTTTGGACATTGTCTAATAGCTTCATGTCTTTTTTGTACTGTAGCACCTAAAAGTGCCCCAGCAGCACTTGAGGTGAGGCTGCGCAGTGCAGAGCAGGGCAGGACAATCCCCTCCTCAGTCAGCTGAGGCCTCAGTTCTTTTTCTTTCTTTCTTTCTTTTTCTTTCTTTCTTTCTTTCTTTCTTTCTTTCTTTCTTTCTTTCTTTCTTTCTTTCTTTCTTTCTTTCTTTCTTTCTTTCTTTCTTTCTTTCTTTC